>OZ012549.1:39339492-39791992 GCA_963935595.1 Schoenobius gigantellus
TTGATAAATGTACAATAATTATATTGAGGGTAGATTGATTACTCATCACAGTCAGTCCATTTTCAAAATCATTTCTTAAAAAATGGGTGCCTTTTCTTTTGTCGTGTCTAGACGAAATAAAAAACAATTAGTGCTCGATAGCTATGTATTTAACTTAGCTAGAAAAGTTTATGCAACGTGTTATTGGGCTTGCGTAAAAAAGCAAAGTATTCAGTGTGGATAACACACGAGTAATTACAAAAATTAGTGGCAATGGTAACCACGAACTTACCAAGGGTAAATGTGATCACAGCCACTGTCGTGAAGCGGAAAAAGTTGTTAACTCAAAATTAAATGAAAGGCTGAAATCCAGAGCTGTGAACAGTATGGACATACCGTCGCAGGTAAATATTTATTAACTGTAATTTAATTTTGAATCCAACTAATAGTATAAGCGCGAAAGTTTAGATATGTACGGACGTTTTTTCTTTCACGCCTCAACGGCTGAACGGATTTGGATAAACTTTGGTAAGTAGATAGATGAAGCATTGGATTAACACATAAGCTAATTTTTATTCCGGGTAGTCAAGCGTGTGCCGGGCGCGACGGGAAAATCTTTCTAATGCGGACGAAGTCGCGGGCAGATGCTAGTCAATATTAATTAATGTATTATAACCTCTATGGACCAGTGGTGAAGCACCTAGACGCCAAAGTTGGGATGTGCTGCGTTCGAATCCCGGTAGGGGCGAATGTTTGTGAGAACACTATGAACACTAATATTTCTACCTGAATCATGGATGTTATATTTATAATGTGTATGTATTTACTTGTGTATATGTATCAACCATTCTAGTATCCATAACACTAGCCTCATAGCTTGCTTTGTAGGTAACTAGATTACTATACTAACTAGAAGTCCAAATGTATTTATTTATTACATACTTACAGATAATCCAAGCTGAAATTCAAAGACTACCGAATTGCGATGCACCATGCATGCCCAGCACAAGTGCTATGAAGATGGTTATAAGTCGTGCAAGGTCTCGGAATATGTCGAACGTTCCTAAAACGGTTGATCAACTGCAAATTCCGGAAAAGTATGACGATTTTTTGTTAACCCATTATATATGTAATGGTGACAGTGTTATATTATTTGCCACTGCTGAAAATTTGAAAATTCTCGCCGAGTTTCCATGCTGGATCGTTGACGGCACCTTCAAAACATATCCAATACCTTTCTACCAAATTTACACTGTACATGGATTTATAGGTACACATGATACAGAATAAAAAGTAGTCCCTTTAATCTACGGTTTAATGTCTGATAAAAAGAAAGAATTCTATTATATTTACTTCGAAATGCTCAAATCAGCAGCTTTAAAAAAGGAGTTGACGTTATGCCCTAGCTACATTTTGAGTGATTTTGAATTATCAGTTATAAATGCTCTAAGGCGCGCGTATCCAGAAAGTGCTCATAGATGTTGTTACTTTCATTTAACACAAATCATCTATTCCCACTAGTTTAGTTGTTCAGTTCAGCTGACTGGACTAGTGAGATTTCTTTTCTCGTTTATTTAGTAGAAAATAAAACTAGCTTTTGCACCTGGTTACATTTATTATATACTTTTTATTAATTTACTGGTAGTTTTTCCAAAAAGGTAAGTAGCCACATTAATATCTCCCGTTTAGTAACTGCATTTGTACATGACGCATGAATACGTCGTTTTCGATTTGAATTTTAGTCCTCTTTTTTGTCAATAATTTTTTTGTACGTACTAAAAAAACGCTGCGTCTTGTTTTAAATTGTTTAGAAATTGAACAATTGTTGCTAGTCTCGTTGTATACATGTCGTTGATCGCACGATGCCAACCTTCTGCATAATTCATTCGTAGTTCTGTGGCGCTTCCCGAAAGTCCCGAATACATTTCAAGAATCTTGGCGTTTCATCCAAAACTCCATGTCCATCCATCCGTAACACAAAAAAATGGATAAAAGTTCGTTTCAAAACCCAGCAATATGGGTATCAAATGAAAGGCTTTGAAGCACTATGAACCTAGCAACGGTGTCGATTCAGAGACACAACTTAATTTAATTAAACCAATCGAAAGAATGGACTAAAAACAATAAGTCCTCTTAAGAAACATAGTAAAAGAAAGGAATAACGTAAAATGTTTGATTCAAATTTTAAATGCATCCCCTGTAAGCTAGACAGAAGGCAAAAAAAAAAGAAAAAGAATGTTGTTCTTAAATTTGAAAATGGTACAATTTGAGAGAGTGTTTGTGTTTCGGATTTTTATCTGTTTAGTCTTCATTCACTTGCACGCGTGTTATTGTGTTAATTTAGATTACTTATGGCACAGATTAGATAATAGTTGCTACGTAACTTATGGGGATACGTGAAAAATTTGCTATACAAAAAGCAATACGACAACGTGGGCGAATTACAAACAGAATTGAGCCATATCATGTCGGGTATTCACCATAATATGATAAGAAAATCAACAGGCAGTGAACTTGTTAAAATATTGACAATTTGCATAAGACAAGAAGGATCAGATTTTGAGCATTTAATTAATTAATTTACAAAAAATACTCGATTGACTTCGGCGGTTTCAAGTATGTTTTTAATTTGATTAAAACGATTAATAAAACGTTATTCCTTTCTATTAAGATAGTATGTTACTTAAGAGGATTTATTATATTTTGTCCATTCTTTCGATTGGCATCATAAAAATACGGGTGATTTTTTTTTCACATTTAAGTCGGTTCGATTCCCAGATGAAGTAAGTAATTTTTTGAAAATCTTTGAATGCAGTATTACTAACTTTTAAAAATAACAATGTCTTCTTTCAGCAAAATAACCTATCAACGATATTTAAGGTACTTTCCCTTCATGACCCATAGTCTTGGGACGCCCTGTATACTAATATTATAAAGCTGAAGAGTTTGTTTGTTTGCTTGAACTACTGGTCCGATTTGAAAAATTCTTTCAGTATTAGATAGCCCATTTATCGAGGAAGGCTATAGGCTATATATCATCAGACTGAGACCAATAGGA
The DNA here is from genome assembly GCA_963935595.1 of Schoenobius gigantellus. Taxonomy (NCBI): domain Eukaryota; kingdom Metazoa; phylum Arthropoda; class Insecta; order Lepidoptera; family Crambidae; genus Schoenobius; species Schoenobius gigantellus. Next base: position 39,342,530 of record OZ012549.1, read on the forward strand.
GCGGAGCAGCAATGAAGAATGTTTGAAAATCGGGGATTTTTTTCCTATTGAGAGCTTCCGTTGCGTGCGCTGCGTGAACGGTTTAAAATTTCGCAAAAATCATGTATGACAGAATTGTTTCCCTTTAAAAGTTCTACAAAAAAGTCCGCGACAGCATATGTCTATCTTTTAAGGTTAGCTCACTATAACCTTTTTATACTAACCAAATTTGTTCTAAAATAATGCATTATTTGTGAAGGTGTTTTTATACGGTCCTACTTCAACACAGAATGACCATACCTTCGGAGTTAACTAACTCGCGACGTAATCACCTGGTGGCTCATTCCAGCTTCTTTAAAACCTCTTACGCTCACAGATTCTTTTGTTTCTTGGGTCCCTTCCTCTACAATAGACTACATCAAGGATTGGGTATAGTGATATTGACAAAGTTCCGATGTAAATCATTAGTCTCACAATACTTAAAGTCGCTTACCTACTCGGAAACGGAAGATCTGCTGCACCAGACAAGCTAAATTTTTATTTATACAACACACTTAAATTCACTCATAAATCCCTTTACTACTGTATTTTCCCTTAACTATTCAAACATATTTAAACAAAAACATATTCGCATGACATCAAGCAGCTGCATGTGTAAGAAAGTCAAAACAAGACAATACTATATTTTGGTAGATAGTATAATCAATTTTTATTATATACCGTAATATCACTAGAAAGATGATGTTATCTTCTTTTTCTGTATATTTGTATAAGTGCATTTTCTATTTGTTTTTAAGCTTAAGCCTTACTTCTTCTACACACACAGTAAAAAAAACCAATTGCTGATCTTAAGTGTTCCAACCCCATGTGGAGAGAGCTCTGGTGGCCTGATATACAGGCTTTATACGCTTAGTTCAGCCACCAGTCTCTTACAATCTAAGATACACCTTAGTTATAAGATCTCCTGTATTTTTTTTGAAGATTGTAGAGAAGAATAATAAACGTATTATTATTATTAAACGTATTATTATTATTATAAACATGATATTAATCCTTATCCAAATAAATACGTTATTCATCACAAGTATTTAATTTAAAACAAAATTGCCCATTACATCATTCGATTTAAATAAATATCTTAAGAGATTTCGCAGTTTTAAAATAACATCACAGTAAAATAATTAATGGTTAAACAAACTTACCTTTGTGATGTTTGACCATAATTATACGAGACGTTATAATGTATTTCATAAAAAAACCTGATAGTAAGCGGCATCTTGGTGGATTAATGAACAATATTTACAGATTTCATGTTATAAATATTCTAGATTTTCACCATAGAAAGTTTCAGATCACTCCTTGGCAAATAACTCACAAAGGCTATTTTCTTTGAATTAATGGTAGTAGTTGTACACAAAATAGGTGATCTCTCCTCCATATGTTATTTTTATAATCCAACAAATAACAAAATATAACAATTTATTAAAAAATATGTTTGTAAAACCCAGTGTGAGAGCCCCGGGCCATATGATCATAGACATGTTACATATATTTAACCCAACACTGTACTATGAATCTCCAGGGCAGTTCCCTTAAGGCTTGGCTGTCTGGTTTTTCAGTCGAGGAACTAAGAAACAACTAATATAATAAGGAAGAATTCTGTGGAATTACATATCTAAAACATATAAAATCTAAGGAATTGGAGTACAGTATCATTGACCCGTGATCGCAAGAACTTAAAGTCGAAGGTACGATCCACTAACCACCGTTACGGGGAAGGCTAATCTTAAAAAAAAGAAACAAAACATTTTCATTTGGTGTATTCCATTACCCAGATTTGTACCCAATTTTTAGATATATTAGTTTGATACCGAGATTGATAAAAAATCCCGAACCATTCTGCCCTTTGATTGTATAGATCTCTGTATCTTTTATAATATAGGTACCTGATTCTCTTTAATTTAACTTACAACTCTAAGGATATGATTGTATCTGGCTATTATTATGATGGCTGGCTTATGATTGTATTGTTCTCTTATGCTTATGCATAAGGAAACTGTATGTAAACATATAAAGCTTATTATTTCAATAAGTCAAGGATTAAATTTGTTTTCTTTTCCCAAATTTTGACAATTAGCAAGAAAAGAGCATTACAGGTGGGAAATATTATGTTAGTTAGTTTATATATAAATTGATCTAATTCATCATTGCATCATCTTACTGCTCTCATTTAGTATAACTTCTTAATTTCATAACATCATCATCATCATCATCACAGCTCATATACGTCCCCACCGAGGGGCTCGAGCCTACCCTATGTTAGGGTGATTAGGCCTTAGTCAACCACGCTGGCCCAGTGCGGATTGGTCGACTTCACATACACCTTTGAATTTCTTCGCAGATGTATGCAGGTTGCCTCACGATGTTTTCCTTCACCGTAGGAGCGTCAGACAAATGTACATATGAAATTCGAAACGAAAAACACAGTGGTACATGGCGGTCTCGAACATAATGTCACAATATTTACTACTAGACTGAAAAACGTGAACTTATAGGTAAACATCTTTGAGATTCGGTTTCTTAAAAAGAAATTTGTAATCCGTTTTACCCGTTACAACTCATAAGAGAACTGGATCGATTGTATTTTTTTTTCAGGTGTGAATAAAATATTTTCGTTTAAGTACCAAAATAATAATATTTTTTATTTTTTTTTTATTATGTTTTGATCGGCGCCTTTGGTCGAGACTTCGTTGTCTGATATCGATCTACTACAGGTGCTTTCCTCGCAGACTAATGGTACGAGTGACTCCACGCCTAACCACGTCTCTGCGTGCGTGGCATTTGACGCGGTGGAGCTTTGCAGTTTCCCTGCTGGCTGACTGAAGGCCTATTAGAAGAAGAAGTACTCGCCGCTGGAACTTTCTTGATTTGGAGTCGATATTTCTGCCAACTTCGATGCTTTAATTTTATTAGTGAGATTCCCGCCAAAGAGAAATGAATCACTTCGTACACGTGCAATATCTTTTTAAACTTATAATCTAATGAATACATTATTAATTTCCTTCGATTAAGCGTGTTTTTATAATGAAGGTCCAATATAAGCTGATTTCTTTGAGTAACACAGCAGTGATTTCAGGATTCGATTTGGGTGTTTTAACTAATTGAAAGTTTTCAGGTATGAAGATGTTGCCCTCTAACTCTTTCTTTTAATCCTTATTTAAGCCTCCGCACAATATATGACCCCAACGTTCAGAGATTTCATCCTGGATTTTTGTTCCGAAAAGCTCGTGTTTCCCTTTTGAGGTCCCTAAGACCTCTAAAATATTCTCAAATAAATTGGTTGCTGGAGGGTTAACATCATTTATACGTACCTGAGAGCTAGTGGGTGGTATGGGACACTTGGCTGATGCTTCTGATATCATCACCTGTACATTACTAGGTTGTCACTCATTACAAGTTTCAGTCACATGAACCACTGACTGAACATATGGGATGTATGATAACACACTGAAGCCAATTCATCCTCTCCATAGATTTTTATTTTATTTTATTTAACAAAATGTACTATTGTAAACATAAACACAAAACTACGAAGTAGTTTGTCGGCGAGTAACATTAGTAATATTCTGCGAGGCGAGTCATATTCTGCGAGGCTATCCTCAGCCTGTGTACTAATATATATGACCAAAAAACATGACTACAATCGCATCGTAGTACCATTCTCTATATTGTGGTAGTACTGTGCGCGACTATGATCGCATCATAGTACAAAGGCACACTGTTCTATTAAAAAATAAAGAAATAATAACATTCCGTTGAATAAATAACCTAGGTCATGCTCAAACCATGACAGGAAGTGATGTGGTCGAGACCGTAATCGCGTCACGGTACTAATAAATATGACCAAAAAAACATGACTACAATCACGTCGTAGTACTGTGCGTGACTATAATCTCGTCATAGTACCAAGGCACACTGTTCTATAAAATATAAAGAAATAATAACATTCTTTCAAAAAATAAGCTAGGTCATGATCGCATCATGACAGGAAGTGCTGTGATCGAGACCGTAATCGCGTCACGGTACTAATAAATATGATCAAAAACCATGACTACAATCGCATTGTAGTACTGTGTGTGTCTATAATCGCATCATAGTTCCAAGGCACACAGTTCTATAAAATATAAAGAAATAATAACATTCTGTTAAAAAAATAAGCTAGGTCATTATCGCATCATGACACGAAGTGTTGTGATCGAGACCGTGATCGCGTCACGGTACCAATAAATATGACCAAAAAACATGACTACAATCGCATCGTAGTACTGTGCGTGACTATAATCGCATCATAGTTCCAAGGCACACTGTTCTATAAATATAAAGAAATAATAACACTTAAACACGTGTACAAGGCGTGTTTCAAAGTGCCGATTCACGGTTCTTTAGTAATTATGAATTATTGCTTGAATAGACGTTTATTTGGTACAAAAAATACAACACACAATGTAACAAAAAAATATAAATATATATTCAGATAGATTTTAGGCCAAATAGGCCCCGCATGCAGAGGCACAGAGTGCTTTGACGCTGGTATTCTGCGGATACCATTTTATTTAACACTGTATTTAGAATATTTTCTAATTAAACAGTAACGTTAGGCAATGCGCAAATAGCAAGGCTCTTTTTGTTGCTCAATAAATTTCAAAATGAAATTAATTAGTGAGCTAAATATAATCTACTGATTCGAACAAACACGAAATAAAGTTTTGCTTTAAACGAACGAAATGCAAACGTGTTGCATTTCGTTCGAGAGAGAGAAATAAACGTGAGAACGTGTCGAAAAAATAGTACAATATAATAAACAATAAACACTTATAATTTAAACTTACATAGGTACTTCCAGCACCATCAAAATGCTCGCAGCGGCGGCGGCGGTGACGCAAACGTTTCTCTAGTTTACGAATCTTTTCCTTAATATATTGCTTAGAATACTTACGTTTTCATTTACACATATTGATATCTATAACAACTACACAACACACTAAAAATAAAGCTATAAAATAATAAAACTTTGATCTTTAATATTCCGATGCTGTGATGCCCGCACAAAGAAAGCGAATGAGTCAAGCGACGTAACATCGCGCAAGCGGGTGAATAATACTAAAACTACCTACCTATCTTTTTATTTTTATGTTTTCGCTCTAAAATTGTGCTTGGTGCCCGGTACATTGGAAAGTGGACTACCTGATTAATAATAAATCTCGAGGATGCAACGTCGTGGTATAATGATAGAGTACTGCGCGCACAATGTGCAAAGCCGGCGGGCAGTCATGAGGGGGAAGGGCGGTGGCCCCTGCCCCAGTTAGCTATTTAATTCTGCCGGAAGAAAACAAAACTAAAAATATAGTGTACGCAGAAGTACTTTAAAATAACATTAGTTCAGATTTTTTTAAATAACCTACAATCTACATGTATATTGTTAGCTTTAGCCCAAAGTAACTGTTCCACGTGGACGAAGTCGCGGGCGGAAGCTAGTACATAATATGAATGTCACTTCCAGTATTAATATATATAATAAATTGTAAACATGTTTGTTTGCATTTATGTTACTGAACTGAATAAACGAGAAAACAAATCTCACTAGTCCAGTCAGCTAAACTGAACAACTGAACTAGTGGGAATAGATGACACAAATAATATGGAGACGTATACAGGCTTGTGGGTTATCAAAACTGTATGGAGAATCGCCAGATTTTGCGCACAAAATGCGCCAAATATCAGCACTTGCTTACCTGGACCCACAAGAAATTCCTACAGTATTTCAAGTTTTGCGAGATAAAGTTTTTCCAACAAAAGCATCTCCAGTGGTAGGCTGGTTCTCAGAGTTCTACGTCAATGGAACTTTAAAAAAAAAAAAAAATAATGCAATGGTTTCAATTATAAAAAAGGTGCCACCTCGATACTCACCTACATTGTGGTCCGTTTCCGATTTAGTTGGGACATGCGTTCCAACAACGCAAAATGAAGTAGAATCCTGGCATCATCGATGGAACGGACTATTAGGAAGGAAGAGATGTAATTTTTATAGAACAATTGAAGAGTTTAAAAAGAACAGAAGTGTACAGAAATGAAAATCGAAAGAATAAAAATGCAGGCAGATACAACAGAAAGAGCACAAAATAAAAACATGAGAGAAAATAAAATTAAGAAACACTTCGAAAAAAGAGAACATTTAAATGTAACTGCATTTATGAGTGGACTTGCTCACATTACTTATTTTAAAAAATAGGAAAAGGATAAATATTTAACCCGGCGTGAATGAGGTGAGAAATTGTTACACCAGCTATGAGGTGGGTACGATATACCCAAAATTTTGATGTAACTTTTTTGATACTATGATTGTGTAATTAGCATTTATGCTTAAGATATATTAATAATACGATCCATTTAAGAAGGTGAGTACATTAAATATCAGCATTTTGTACAAAACGCGTTATTTTTTATTGAAATAACAAAGTATCAAAATTTTCTTTGAAAAATTACAAGTTTAGGTGGTTTTACTTTCTTTCGCATAAAAATCAAGCGAAATCGCAATTTTTAGGTTAACCAGCATATGAATAGTATATTTTAATTATTGTGACTAAAAAGGAATTAGAAAGTCTTATCAAGTCATATCATAAAACACTGAGAAAGTCATGTCATAAAACACCTACAAGTCATCACAATTTCCGCACATAAAAATTGCTTGTTTACTGGCATATATACTGGCTTCTCCTATTTAAAAAAAACATGCACATGCACAGAATAACAAACAAACACTAACAAACAAATTTGTATTTTCATCAATGGCGTAAAATTCACATAACCAGCACAAGTTTTTTTTTGAAGGCAAATAGGACACCAAAGTATATAAAATTATTCTGGAACCCAAATTAAGAGCCATTTCCTTCTGGTTTTTTTAAAGATCTTATGTACATAAGACATCTTGAGAAATTAATAAAAATGTCAAAATACTCTATATAACTAATAAATCATAAACTTACAGTCTACAAAAAAATGTAACACCGACTACGAGGTCGGGTGTGACATACCCAAGCCACGTTTGTGCACCTGTATCTGCCATCGTCGCCAGCGCAATACTAAACTTGACACTGTATCTTACCCCTGGCGCCCTCACCTCCAGCTATTGCAACAACAGGACTCACATGGCAACAGTAACATTAAATAATGTCCGTTCAAAAACTTCACGGGTATGACATACCCGACCTCACTCACGCCGGGTTAAGTATTTCCATTTGTTCAAGAAACATTATTTTGTCTGTATCATTTATGTTTGAATTAACTATTAAGGAATAAATAATAATAATTATTAATAAATAATTATAATTATTATTATTTAAATTTGAAATAATAATAAAATATTTTTTGTTAAAATTGTTATTAAAAAATTATTTACATTACGTAAATAGGAACAACATTTTCTATTGTTTACACATTATAAATGTTATTAATTAATTAGTACAAATAATGAAACAATGAAACGTTACTCTGATTTATAACATTGATTTCGTTTTTAGGTGACGTGTATTTCGGATCAAACGTTATTATGCATTTCGTTCGTGATATGTGTTTTAGGTCAAACGTTATTAGGCTAAACGTTATTAGGCATTTCGTGTTTAAGTGATATGTGATTTAGGCCCAACGTTATTAGGCAATTTGTGTTTAGGTTTTAAGTATCGGACACGAGAAATTACAATTGGGAGCCCCTCCAACAGCGAAAAAACAAAGAGTTCTAAACAAAACCAAAAACATAAATAATAAATTACAAAAGCAGTCAGAATATAGCAAATGTGCTTTATTAAAAGCGATTGCGGCTAATTTGAAATTAGTCTAAATACAAGTGTATTTGCTATTTTATACAAATATGTATGTAGTTATTTTTTTTATAATAAAATGATTATTAATTTAATTAATAATATATAATAGATAGCTCCCATACAAGTAAAGTGGGAGTATTTTTTTTTTTTCGACTAACCCATCGTGTGGGGTATTGTTGAATAGGTGCCTTTAAAAAATAATTTAACGTTCAGAACACCATTTTTCGATTTAGGGATCCGTTTCTGAAATATTTAATTTTAAAGTGCAAATTTTTGTTAGAGGTAAGTGTCCCCCCCCCCCTCCCCCCTCTATCTGCTAAACGGTTAGGACACGTGAAAAAAATTGCAACAGTATATACTATATAACGAAGTTTAAAGGAAAACTATCAGAGTTGTGTACTAAGTACAAACTAAAAAGTTATAGACGACCAACTTATAAAATGTACTCAGAAAAGTAAAATTTTATTGAAAATTAGTACTGAATACTGAATATACATTTACGCGAAGTTAAGGAAATATAAAATCATTGCAGCTTTAATAATAATAATAATGCATAATTTAGTAGCAGCGTGTTGTGAGGTATGAGTGTGAACTCAAAGTTGGCATTTGCAACTACGGAACCCTACACTCTACACTGCGCGTGGCCCGACACGCACTTGGCCGGTTTTTCAGTTTATATTTACTAATTATGTTAAATATTAGCTTTCATAGCTGAAATTTTATTAGGTTTCTTCATTTTCAATGATTTAAAATGACAAAAGCAATAATGATGTTTACCAAACTGACAAGTCTTATTTGATAGAAATTAAGTGTGGCCATTTAAAGAAAACTAAATAAATGTCACTATCACGTTTCGCTAGCCAGACTCTAATACCTAGTTGAATATACATTATCTACGCTGCAGGCAAAGCCGCGGGCAGTTCGCTAGTTTCACATTAACTCCAAACAAAATACCTACGTCGAAATTCTATCTCCAGTTCAAGAATCCATAGATAGATATGATGTTCGGTCGTTGTGTCGTTAATCAAAACTTTTTTAAGTTCATTGGGTGATCTGACCTTCAGGCTTCGTAGCGCAACTGGTGTGACGTCACCAGCCACTTAGGCCAAAACTGTCCCAACCAGTTATTGATCCTTTCCCTCGATTCAATTCACAGATCGGCTCTAATTGAGAACACTAAAGAGACCGTGCTCTTGCAAGTAGTTGAAGGTTCAACCTGCATTCAAGTTTATACGCGAAATTGGGCAACCACTTTGCAATGTCTGACGAATTAAAAATATGGATACCTACGTTCTTTGGCCGAACATGTTTTCTTGTTAACATTGGCTGAATGATATTATGTACATACTAGTATGATATAGTTAACCTTGATATTATATTTTAGGTTCATTTAATATCTTTGTCTGAAAACTATAATGTCCTCCTAACTGATATTCGGTCACGGCGGCCAATCTCAACAGTGGCTAGCCATCTGCGCAGGAGATATTATAGTGCACAAGCGACTGCGCAAACGCAAGTGCACTCTCTGTTCCTGACTTAGTCCGATGGGACGGTCAGCCGACACGACCGGGGTGAGATCAGGCACAGAACCCACTGTTTAACGTGCCTTCCGATGCATGGAGGAGCTAAAGATGTTTTGTATTTTGGTCACCCATCATAGAACTGACCACAGCAAACGTTGCTTAACCTTAGTAATAGTTCGCTAAGCGCACGCGCCAATGCACCACGAAGCTCCTCAAACTATATTGCATATAGAGCATCTCGCCCACAAACGTGAAGTTTGGCGAGAAGTGTATATTTATTTCATATTCATATTCATTTATTTCATAATACATGGGTATATACATTGGTGTTCTAAATAATGGGTAGTGTACAGCCATGATTCGCCTTGTAGACATATGAAAATTACAAAAAAGAAATACAGACATAGAAATATAAACAAATTCAAAGACGTATCCGATTGGTATATAAGCCTATTAAATTATTTATAATTAATGTCAATAAAATCATAGTATTTAATATCACTGTCAATGTCAACTACAATGTCTGTTCATGTAAAATAAAACTAAAAAGAGACTAACAGTACTTAAATATAATAAATGTCAAAAATGTATTACAAATTAGATTTAACAATGTCAATGAGGGGATAGTAAAAATTAATTGATTCAAAATACAGAAGTATAGTACTTAATATGCTAAACACTATCAAAATTACCTACAAATTAGATTAACAATGTCAAATTTATATTAATAAATGTCAAAAAAAATAGATTAACAATGTCAAAATAATACCAAGTTAAATGTAAAAATGTCAACAAATATTGTCATTATTTCAATTACCATTATTTAACTGTCTTATCATTTAAGAAACTTTGAAGAGTATAGTATGCTTTGCCAGCAAGAAAACCATTGAGGGCAGTTTTAAATTTTTATTATCAGTTATTGACCTTATAAACAGTGGGATTTTATTATATATTGTAGGTACCATATAATTAACACTAATTTTTCGAAGTGAAGTCTTATAACTATGAGCTTGTTTCAGTTTGCCCGCTAGACGGCTTCCGCTGGGATATGCTTCAAAATAGTGCAAATTGTTTCTCGCAATCTCGCTAATATACCGGGTGTAACTGAACACCCCAATAACATTTAAGGGGCATATAAGTTAGATACTAAATGGACCTTCGGTGCTTGTCTGAGACCTGGAACCCCAATACTTTCAGAGTTATTTGATTATAAACTGCAAGAAAAAACTTTCAAGTGACAACCATAATCAACTTTTAATACAAAAGAAATTGAAAAACAAAATGACACGTGACAGAGGTGAACGTAGTATTCCTCATACGCTTACGTAGGGCTGTCGGCACTTAATACCAAAAAATAATTTGTTTAGTTTGTATGACGTGAGCGTAGTATTCTTCGTACGCTTACGTAGGGCTGTCGGCACTTAATACCAAAAAATATTTTATTTAGTTTGTATGGGAAAAAAAGTAAGTTTGTTAGCCCTAATATTTTTCTTACAGAATCTCTACTTCTGATGGATACATACCCTTAAATGTCATTGGGGTGTTTAGTTACACCCTGTATAAAGATGTATAACCGTCAAAATTTTATGTTTGCGAAAATAGTTTTCACATGAGTCTTCTTGGTTTAAGCCGAACATTGATCTTAGGCTTATTTACAAATGTAACCCTGTAATGGTATTAATAAATTAAAAATAAAGAGATAGATCACTTCTCGAAAATTTTCGTCTCGGGCGTGGATCGAACCCGCGCCTTCTAAATACCGTGTTGACGCCTTGACTGCTCGGCCACCGAGCACTTACCAGCCCCGACGAAACTTTAGCTGCATTGTGACTGCATCTCTTTTGCACTTTGTTAAGCCAAAATTCAAATTCAAATTCAAAAACCTTTATTCAACATAGGCCATTACAGGCACTTATTGACGTCAAAACAAAGCAACAGTCTAATTTAAAGAATATTAACCTTATATGTGCATACATCCTGAATATACTCAAGATGTCTGCAAATACAAGTAGCAATGAAAATAAATTCCTTTCCTTCCATTTGAACAGGTGTAAGATGGTTCGGAAATTGGGAATTGGGAAAGTAGATTTTATTATCTGTTAATAACTACGTATGGTGATTATTATTCGTCTATGCTACGTATCAACGCCCAATTCAGAAATCATTACAGATTTCTTGAAAATTGGTTATGAATAAAGCAAACTTACAAATTTTATATTTCTGACTGCATTTTTGACTGCACCTTCATATGATACGATAATAGTACATTGTTACCCTAGGGGTGAAAGTAACTTATTTAGTCCCGAGACGGGGATTGGCGCACGAGCGTAACGAGGGCGCCTATAGTTCGAGGGACTAAATAACTTTAACCCGAGGTAAACACTGTGCTTTTCATTACGATTACAAGGAAAGTAAAAATAAAAACATAAATTGGCTAAAGAAAAATAAGGGAATTTTATTTTTTAAAATCAACATCTTCTGCTTTAGCCTCTTATGAAATCAAGCGGTCAATCCATATCTGAGTCAGGTGAACTCAAATCTCTGCTATACGGAGTATAAACAACAACTCGACAAAACAAGTGAAGATCGGATTGCCGCTTTTTCGCCCATTTTGTTTTTTTTTCTGTGACCGGACAGCTATTTAGCCATTATTTTTCATTTTCACCATTGAAAAAGTGATAAATATTTTGCACAAATCTACACAAATCTAAGTCATTTAAAAAATATATTCTTTAATTAATACTTAACATGTTTCAATAGAAATGTGAAAATAGAACTAGTTTCGTTTTTATAAATTGACAGCTGTCAGTTGAAAGCGATTCTCCCTAGGGCTGAAAAGAGTTACTTTCAACCCGCTCCTCAGGCGACTTCAGACCTACTTTCAGAGTATGAGTAATGAAAAACTAATATCAGATAGTCATCAAAGCAGTGTTAGAAGGAGAATCGGCGTTAAAAAATGGACACTTAATCATTTTTTATTCAGCAGGCAAGATAAGCAGCAGCAGCATGCGTAACGTTAGAAATAGGATTTTGTGTTAAAGGTGTCTTTGTGAAATCGCAAAACATGTGAAAATATGAGACATAAACGGTCATAATTATATCTTTTGATCTCATTGACTTCATCATCACATCTCATATAATGTCCCCACCGAGGGGCTCGAGCCTACCCAATATTAGGGTGTTTAGTTATGGATGATTAGGCCTTAGTCAACCACGCTGGCCCAGTGCGGATTGGTCGAATTAAAATACAACATTGAATCTATTCGCAGATGTATGAAGGTTGCCTCACGATGTTTTCCTTGACTGTAGGAGCGTCAGACAAATGCACATATGAAATTCGAAACGAAGAACACATTGGTACATTTCGGTCCCGAACCCCGAAGTCTGCTGATGGGAAGGCAAGTGCCGAGTCTATGGCGCCACCGACCTCGTTGACTTACAAGTATGATTTTATCACAGCTATGAAAGTGGACAATTAAGAGTATTTGATATAAAGAGGATTGTCCCTTTTGTATGAGACTTTGACTAATGATGAGCATTCATTAACAAATACATTTTTACAATAATTAATTAGTAATTACCTAGTCTCATATAAAGGAATTTGAGAATGATTTAGTATCAATGTGTTTAATTAGATTTTTCTCAAACATGTTCGGAAATGTAGGCATTATTGTAGTAAAAAGATACGAAGCTTATAACTCTTGGCTCATGCATTATTTTACCGGCCTAGGCCAGGAAAGTAAGCACAGACTAAGAAGAGATTCTACGAAAGTAAACAAGTAAGTATGAAAATTCATTTCTGGTAGCTGCTGAAATTTTTTTAAATTCATCTATAACTTGAATTATGTAACTTTTCATACAGTCAATTGCTACGACATTATAAAAAATGCACTCTTCGAGCATATATATGAATAAAATACGACATCAATTTCATTAAAATGTTGACAGAAATAAAATAACACGAAAATATGCTTAATTCAGATCTCCCCATACCTATATAAAAATTATAATATTTAATTTGATTTCAACTGAGGAGGGAGTTATACGCATAAAATATATCTCGTACATATGTATTTGCGTAAAATATATCAAGCACTAGCTTCTGCCCGCGACTTCGTCTGCGTGGACTTCAGAATTGGGTCTAAAGCTTCGCTCGATAACAATTTTTAATCTTTTTAATCCCAAGGGAACTATTTGAGAGATCATTAAGGAATATAAAGTACATGTCCTTTTCCATAGGACATGTACTTTATATTCCTGACATGCATACCAAATTTTAAAGCTGCTTAGCTCGTAAATAATTTTCAATTTTCCCTCGGGAACTACTTAAGAAACCGGGATAAAAGGTATCCTATGTTCTTTTCCATGTCAAAGGCTACATGCATGCCAAATTTCATGCAAATCCGTTCAGCCGTTTTTGCGTGATTGAATAACAAACATCCAAACATCTAAATATTCAAACATCCACACTTTCACATTTATAATATTAGTAGGATTACATTTAACATTAATAAATTGCTTTATTCGTTCTTTTATTCATAATATACTCATTTATTTCCAGTATTACGTCTTTCATTATTTCCTCACATTTATTGAGAAAAGCCCCAACTAGCAAAATATTCTTATAATACTAAGCCTATAAGGTTATTTGCCTTATTAGAGTCATATAATGACAATGCTTTTACTAACATACCTTATAGAAGGAAATTATAAGGGAGTAGACGTAAGATTTAACACTTATAATTTGACTGAGTAAACGTTTACACAGTCAATTAATATAGTTTCTATAAGATCTATTTGCTTATAAAAGATGTGCAGACTCCATTTTGACTGCTTATCTTATAAAGGCGTCTGTGGCGCTATTTATTCTTTTAAAAAAGATAACTGAGATCGTTATAAAGATTATTACCTTATAAATATAATCAGTACAACTTTTTTAAGTTTAAATTGATGTGTTAGAGTTTGGATGGCCTTTATAAGAGATGAGGTGTTAGTAAGTCACTTATTTGGTTATTCAAAGTTTATTGCTCTCATAAATTCATTTATGAATCTGCTAAAAAACTAATTAAATTATTTTATAGAACTGTTGACAATTATTAAATCAATTAAAAGGTTTAAAAATTGGTTGGTTTAACTGAAAGTTAAAAAGAAGTTCAATTTAATAATTAGTAAAATTAATTTCCCCTCAAGTCTTAATGGTATATCAATTAAACACTTGAAAAAGTCCTAGTTGTTCCGTAGAAAATAAAACAATTTACTTAGAACCAAACGGGTTCTATTGTCTGAATGGGTGTAATAAAATTTCTTATTTCAACATTCTATTTTTTTATTTCTACATTATTTGTTTATTTTCCGGTTCTGGGTGTTAATATTTTAATCTTGGTGATGATGTTCTCTCCTCTACCCGAGTACTCTAATTATTTTCTGTTTTCTAAACCTCCTTCTTGTCTAACTTCTACAGTAATTGAATCTTCGCGGCCATAAGCTTTCTGAACCGTTTATAATTTCCTCCTGTGTGATTTCGACTACCGATATATATATTCGAATATCTGTCAAAATTTAGGTTTCACATAAATCATTATTGTCCTGAAATAATAAATAAGTATTAATAATGGTTATCGAAAAAGAGTATTTAGAAACAGCAAAACGTAGAACTTAAAAAACGTTTCAAACCCATAAAAACCCCAGCCCTAATTAGTTAACAAGTAAACCTAAAAATTGTTTCAAAATATTAGTAAAGGAACCCTAAAGATCGTACAATATGGAGTCGTTGTAACATGCTCAACTTCTTATAGTGGTTATCAAGTTGTTATAAGACTTATAGTATTGCTATAGTAGGCGCAACATAATATTTTACAATTATTCTTTGCTTAATTTTAATAAAACTGCCTTAATTTACGAGAGCGTCGTCACTAAACACTAAATCATACCCACTTTTCTCATAAAAATTGATTGCCACATTGAATGATGCCCTACTATTATGATTCGAATAGGAAATTACTTACCTTATTTATGATTTTGACAAAACACATAAAATGGCATTTCGTTTATAAAATAAACTAAAAAGTTATGAAAAATATTCTTGACAACGTATTTGAAAAGAATATTGATCTAATAGAAGCAGACATACTTTTATAATAAAGTAAATTGGCGGCATAGAAGCGATGTAATTAGATTATATAACGCGTATAAGGGTAAATCGGTGACAAAGAGAGTGCAATAAGACAGCTATAAGAGTAAATTCACTTATAACTAGGGCCCTTTCCCACACTTGTAAACGTTTCCTACACCTTTATAAGAATGTTATTTTTACACTTATAAACTTTTATAAGAATTATTTTGCTAGTTGGGGCACTATACATACCTCGGCGGGGGTGGGATTGCCGGACTCGTAATTATTGTCAAGGCCTCGCTGGCGCTCGGCCTTGCTTGAAAGCTTACTCGTCCGGCAATCCCTAACTTCCCGGCCTCTGCACTAATGTACTATTTCTAGCGCTTACCAATTTTATAAAATGTTTATCAAACAATCTTGTGTTCGGTGTCCTTAGCTGAGCCAGAGTCAGTATGAGAGCGAAAACGATGTCCGTAATTTCCAAATCATTTTCTTTGTAGCATTGTGTTCACTGGTAGCCAAAAATGGACATTGCCCATTCAGTTTAATATTTTTACGCGTTGCCTAAATAAGGGGTCATGTGAGATAGACGGACAGACAAAAAGACTGACAGACGCACAACGAAGTGGTCTATAGAGGTTCCAGTTTTTCCTTAAGAGCAACGGAACCCTGAAAACATGTATGAAGATCTTCAATTCCAAACACAAACAACCAATTCGAGAAATCCTAAAAAGGATATTGCGCACAAACGTAATTTCCTATTGATATCAAAGGCGTAAAAAATATGTTTGCTTAGCGAAGCATTTCCGCGAAGTGGCAAGTTGTCACCGGTACAATTAAGTACTAATCGTTCATAAACGTTTGCCCTGCAAATGCAACCTCACGAGGAAAACCTCATTCCGCTATCCGCATATAGATCACGTAACAAACGATCAATCATAGTTATTATTTTGCACCCACACTAATCTCGCCAAAGGAATTGCTTAATTCTATTTACAGCACTGCCTGCAACGGATTTGCACGGGTGCACATCATCACTACACCTGATATAAGTCCCTACGGAGGAGCTCGAGCCTAACCTAAGCTAGGTTGTTTAGGCCTTAGTCAACCACGTTGGCCCAGTGCGGATTGGTCGACTTCACACACACCTTTGAATTCTTGGCAGATGTACTAAAATTGGTTTTTAAATTTTTAGGAACCTGAATCGGAATCATGGCCCTAGCCCCCGTCGAAAAACAAAAGCGATATCGAGAAAGATTTCAAAAATATCGATAAAGAGTCATTAGAGTTACCAAAATTGTCCCTAGCGTTACTATTTTGTCCTTTAGAACAGATAACATTTTTCGCTATTATTGATTTTTGCTTTTTTTTATTTTGGATTATGGGTAGACACTTGTCCTCATCTTGCCTGATGGTAAGCAAAGGTGGGGACTAAGGTGGAGCGTGCCTACTCATTAGGTGCCGACTCACTCTAGTCCTGAAAAGACCCGGGTTGTAATGAGGTGGGAACACAGAGGACGACAAAGAATTCCATTCCTTTGCAGTACGCATTAAAAAAGTGGAAGCGAAACGCTTCGTGCGGAGCAGTGAAATTTCTACTACGTAGGGGTGGATCTTTGCCGTCCTCCGGGTTTGCCGTCCTTCGGTAGTAAAAGGGAGATGGAACGATACGTTTAGTCTGCTTTCCTTTATACGTCTGTTATCTTAAGTGAACCAAAATGGATTGTATATGGCAAATGGATTGTATCCGATGTTTATGTTAATATTTACTTAGTATTACACGAACATATGATGTTTGCATTGAGCTGGTATAACTTTTTCTCTGAGATCAGAGAAATGATTGCATCATATTATGCACAACTCAAGTTTGAAATAAAGAGGAAACCTGCATACCCCTGCGAAGTAATTCAAAGGTGTATGTGAAGTCAACCAATCCGCACTGGGCCCGTGGTTTGACTAAGGCCTAATCACCCTAACTTAGGGTAGGCTCGTGCCCCTAATGAGCTGTGATGATGATGATGATATAAGAAACAATTAGTTTTTGTTGGACATGAAGAATTAATATTGATTTTATTCTTGTTTTTAAATTTTATTATAGTTTTTATGTGTTGTTTTTTATTTAAGTCACCCAGGAGACTTCTTTCATTTAATAAATTAATATTAATAATTACCAAAATTTTAAAGACTAATTATTATTAGAATGTAAGTAGATACATTAAGAATACTTGCAATCTTATTTAATAAAATTTCACATGTACCTAAGTATTTTATTAGATAGGTCGTGCCTTTTTTGGAAATAGAATATATTGAAGTAATTCAATCATCTAGTCACTATAAAAATGATATCATGAGCACTTTTTTGTAAAAATATTTTTTATGACAAACTGTTACGCATCCGAGAAATTTCACCATTAGATTATACAGACAAAATAGGATTAGAATATTAATTTAGTGAAGAATTTAAAAATATTGTAAAAAAAATATAATACAAAAAGTGTAAGGGAAAAGAAGTTGATACAACCATGTGCAAAAAATTATTATGGACAAAGATTACCCAAATACTTGGTGCCTCAAATTTATTATAAGTTTGAACTACTAAGACAAACTCCGAAATTTACTAAAACGGTGCTAAAAATAAAGCTACGAGTTGCTTTGCTCGATTTGGTAGGTTAGTTGATGTTCTGCACATTTGATGTTTATGTAAAACATTTGTTGTCATTCATTCATTGGGTGGCTGGCATGGATTTAATAATATTAAGTCCATGGTGGCTGGTTAGATTGTCGATATTTTGACATTGACATATTGTTAATATTTTTAGATTACCTACAATCCTTTATTTATATTTCGATATTAGGTTACATTTATGTGTAAATAAAAGAAGGCATCCCGCCCACAAAGGTGAAGTTATTTATTTATTTATTTATTTATTTAGTTTGGCGAGAAATATCTATTTATTTACAATGTAACCATATAATGGTATTAATAAAATTAAAAAACGAAATCATTGTTTAACCTTGTCTCAAAATCAATGAGTCTTTTCTTTGCTCTGGGACCAGGGAACTATGCTATAATAGAGATTATAGAAATCATAAGAGAACACTTTATTAAATAATACAAGACTCAGACTAAGGACTTTATATACAAATAGTGATATCATTAAACATGAATGTTAATTCAATTCTTGCATTCAAAAATGTCGAACAAAATTTATCAAGCGTTCTTTAAAGGATTAGGTCAGGTCAATAGATAGATCAACAGATAGATCAACAGAGATAGAATGTGCAGTTTAGTCATCTCAACTATAACATACTCGTAGTCTCGGCTTAGACGCGAAGAACACGCGACAAAAAACTTAACCGCCGGCGCCGTATAAGGCTTTACGCGGGCTTTCTTTTAAGTATTTCTTAACTAACCTCATAACGAAACGGACGCATTTGCCCAACCCGTGCATAATTAATCAAGTTCACGCTAATATGATCTACGCGAGTGCTTAGCATAAGTCGGATATTGTTTCGTAAAGACAAGGTTTGGTTTCTGAAAATGCTGTGGCAGATATTTCTGATATTCGCCCTGATTTGGCTGCTGATAATCAGGTGGCAGAATAGAGGGAAACGGGCGCTTTCGAAGATACTTCAGAATGATATGCCGACGCTGCCGATCCTTGGGCTGAGTCATCAGTTCATTGGCAGTGATGAAGGTATGTCTATGCACTTAATATTGTTGATAGAAACTCTCAGATTATCCAAGCGAAAGTAATAACTATTAAGTCTTGATAAATAAGTAGAGACACCTTCACCTACAAATACGTAATTAATATTAATTAATATTATTAATAATTATTATTAATTAATATTATTAATATTAATTATTATTAATATTTATCAACCGGGAATAATTTGAGGCTTCAGTGGCTATGTATGTATGATATGACTGATCGCTAATCACAACGCCAGACAATTGTTAAAAAGTAAATTTATTGCATTCCACTATACAACCCTAACGTACTGTTTTACAGGTGTTAAAATAGCCTTTAAAATAAAAAAAACGAAATTTTATATAATTATCACAGCTTATCGCTACTGGATGATAAATTACTAAATTTTCGCATAATCATAATTGAATAGCTCGAGTATTCTCGAGCCACCAGAAACAAAAAGAAATCCCCATTAGCTATTAAATTAAACAATAAATATAAAAAATGAAACAAATAATTATTTATTGTAGAAAATGTAACTAATTTTTTAAATAACTAATAATAATAAAGACTTGCAATTTGCTTAATACAAACAATATAATAAATTGACATATTTGGTTATACGATATAGAAATAATAGTCAATATTTAATTATTTATTCTTAATTAATTTTAAACAATACTACTCTACATAATACTACATATTTGTAATTTTATATAATATTATATGGAATTGAACTTAATTTGAATTGTTAATTTTAATGAAATACGGTTTTAAATAATAATTGATTCTGAGTACACAAAACAACTTTTTAATATATTTTGCGATGCCCTTATCAGGGTCAATACTGGACCTTTATAGCAATTTAATCATATTACATTTTTTTAAATAAATAATCTTCATTGACGTTCCGTTTAGTCATTAATTATTTTAACTTGCATATGAGAACGAATGCATTCATAAATTATCCACGATATACTTAGTTTTGCTTCGTTTAAAATTGGTATGTTGTATTTTATTTTTTATAAATCTTTCTAATACCCCTTTATTCTCTTACTTATCTTTAGGAGATTTTCCCGAGTTAGGTGAAATTCATTTTAATGTAGATTTCATTATACTACACTTTCCTTCCTAATTAACACCTACTTGCACTTTGTGTTACTAAGGATGCAGTTGGAAGAACAAGTCATCCTTCTGTTTACAGTGAGAACTATAGCAATAATAAGATAAGACTGTCTTTCAACAGTCCGAAAAAAAGACCTACTTTAAAAGTTACCGCCACTTTCAATCCTCGTCATAAGTTATGATCTCGCGAGAAAGTTAAGATGTCCCTTATTATTGTAAAAGTTAAAAACTTTGAACGTCGTACACGAGCTATGACTAATGAGTGTGGTAAAAAATAATTCCACCTATATTTTTATTAATGTCTAAAAAATAAGTAATTTTTTTATTGTGTAATTTTTAAAAGTTCTTTTTAAGAAAAAGGTAATATATTAAAAAACTTACATCCATATTCTAAACATTAGCCAATTTTTTTTTAATGTCAACAATGTTGATATTTTCATACCGGCGGGACTCTGTACCAGGGTCGTGTGCTTGGGTACGTCCGTCTTACCTATTTCTGCCACGGCAGTGCTTGCATTGCCGTGGCAATGCAAGCACTGCCGTGGCAGTGTAGGCAGTGTGGCATGGTAGGGTACGATATCTAGATGCAAATCGCTCTTAATAGAGCCCATTTACGCCACGTATGCAACGCATTATAATATCACGTTTCTTTAATTTGTATAAAAACAGAACACTCATACTATTACACGCAAACACAAGATATCGTGGGGTGAGTTTATTTCTAAAGCCAGAAACATAATACGGTGGTGTGCTATGACGCGTCAGTTACCACAATATGTTGCGTTGACGGTGGAAACTTCGATAATGTGTTTCTAATGTATAAAATCGCCACGTTTCTGACGCGCTTTGAATAAAAAATCTACCATTTATTATTTACCACTTAATTTTTTATTAAAAATGTCTCTTTAACGCCCATGTTTTTATGTAATAAAAGAATCGCTGTTAATCATATGGCTGCATAAGTTCATTTATTTCCCTTTAACTCTTTTAAATAATAATCTGTAGACAAGATGAAAGTGAACTAAACGATGACTAAACGTAAAGCAATAAAATTACTGATAGTTATTCCCTTCTAACCCAGGCTTCGGAAGTTCTTTTCATATATATAATTTTAATGGTTTTTGTTTTGTTAAGGCACACAATGCAAATAGGTGATATGTTTTGGGCATTCTCCTTTTAGAAATATCAAAAAATTTTAATTCATATGTATATACATAAATCGTCATCTGTGATATCTGAAGATGATGTCACAAATACATGATCTTCCAAAACTAAACATGACACAACCACATTATATTTACCATAATTAATTTACTGTAGTCTTTAATTAACTACCGTATGTATACCGAAGTCATTAACTGTGCCAAAGACTGGTTCTATCAAACTTTAATCCGAACAGGACAATAATAAATTAGCTATAGGAAATAAAAACAATCAATATTTTTAAGGACAATGAAGCTATTGGCCTTCATTCCACCTGATATTAAGTGACGATAAGGCCAAATATGGAAGTAAGATTCGACCTAGATTGCCGAGGAACTTACTATCTTACCTGTATTTTTCGGAGCACAACAAGGGCATTTGGACAAAAGATATATCTTTGGGGCACAACTAAAACATGGTGAACCCGGCGGTTAGTAGTCAAATGGGCTCTGAAATCCAACCAAACCAAACAGGAAAAAGCCACCATGTGAAATCCAACCACGGAATAATTTATTAATAACATTTTTTTTCCTTCATTATTAACTTTTCTTTAATTATTAACTTGTTCGTAGGATAAACATGTCTTATCTAATATATAAAAATCTCATTTCTTGTGTTGAAACATCATTGTGTCCTAATATAGAAGATGGCTGGTATATTATAAATTGTTTATTGTAGTTGTTGTCCAATAAATATCTTTTCTTTCTTTCTTTCGTGTCGCAGTGTTTGCTATCGAACTCCTCCGTAACGGCTTGACCGACCTTCATGAAATTTTTTGTAGGTCTGAAATTAGGTCGTAAGCTATTTTTATACCCCTAGGTGATAAGGGTGGCCCTCTCCAGATTTTTTTTTGGACAGTTATTAAGGCAAAACGTAGTACGCGGGCCCAGCTAGTCCTACTATCCTATTAAATTTTATTAATGTGAAAGTGTGGATGTTTGGATGTTTGTTACTCAATCACGCAAAAACGGCTGAACGGATTTGGATGAAATTTGGCATGCATATAGCCTTTGACATGGAAAAGAACATAGGCTACCTTTTATTTCGATTCCTTAAGTAGTTCCCGAGGGAAAATTGAAAATTGTTTACGAGCTAAGCCGCGGGCAGACAGCTTTGCAATTTGGTATGCATGTCACCTATGCTATGGAAAAGGACATGTACTTTATATTCCTTAATGATCTCTCAAATAGTTTCCGTGGGAAGATTAAAAATTGTTAACGAGCGAAGCTTTAGACCCAATTCTGAGGTTCACGCAGACGAATTCGCGGGCAGAAGCTAGTTAGAATATAAATCTTAGAAAGACACTTATGTTTCGGCAAATACGTGTTAGGTGTTTACGACCGAACTCATGTTGAGTGCATTTTTTTACACGTAACAAGGAAGCTCTTGGCCTTCATCTCACCTGATGATAAGTAACGTTAAGCCAAAGATGGAAGCGAACTTCACCTGGACTCCTTGATGATTGAGAAAATGGCTATCTTACTTTTAACTGTCGGAACAACAATTTTATCAACACTGTTATTATGGTGACAAACTTAGGTATAACCGAGGGTAGCTCTAGGTAGGCAGGAGGGTTCAGAACCTCTATCATCAAACTAACCAAGCAGAAAAGCTACTGCCCACATTGGGAATGGTGCCCTGAATCTCCAGGTCAGTACCGAGTGGTTTTAGCACTAGACTCTAGAGCGAGGGGGTTAATAGGGAGGTCTGTGACCACTTTGCCAATTTTCTTATTAGGCCTATTTTTCGAACAGTTAGTACAAACATTCCTATTGTACATTTCCTATTCGAATAACCAGAAGTTTCATCTTAGACCAAATGAATATAGACTGAGGTGAATTATAAGGAAAGGTACACATTTTCCATTCAAATAATCACAAGTTTCATCTTAAATCAAATAAATATGTTATGCAGAGATCAATGCAACTCTATAAGAAGCAGGCTCATAGATGGACGGAAGAAATATAAGTCTACATATGGTCGCTCCTTATTTATGGTTGCGATTTGCTTCCTTAGAAACGACTTTAAAGAATTGCTAGCAATTTTTTTACTCATATTTTATTTTTATCAACTGTTTTCCTCAACAACATAATGTTTGGGCTCCACCTGCGTTATAACGCTTAGCGCGTTAATTGGTATGACGAGGTATCTGACGATTCAGAGGAGTTAAAGTTTTCTGATTGTAAAATTAACCCCATATGGCCTTTGTGACAATATTTTTAAGGATATCCACGACTTCATACTGTCTATTTATTTTCTTTCTATTGATTTTCATCGAAGTCGAAGTCGCCTTGTGGAGGACCTGCACGAGGCGTGACGAGCAAAGACTGGATGAGTCGGTCCATCAACACTCTCGCGAGTGCGCCCCAGACAAGCGACTTTTAGTGAGTGCTTCTCGCGTGAGGAAACCCTCGCGTGAGGCGTAGCGAGCAAAAACAGAGTAAGTGCTAGCTATCCACACTCTCGCGAGTGCGCACTAGATAGGTAATGAAGAAAAGTAGAAAATGCAGATAAGTTTTGAGTGCTCCTCGTGGAGGTTTTGTTCGGTGTATTACATTTGCCGAACAGTTAGAATAGTGCATGCGCGGCACATTAGGACGCCGCGTCGTTTACTTTAGTGCATAATCATCCGTTCGTGTTGTCGGTTGCGCTCATTAACATTATCATTAAACAGTTGTAGTATCTGATGAACAATATTAAAACTATCATAAACATTCACACTAAGTCCAGACACCCTTAATAGCCCTCGTACACGGCGAGTGGAGGCTGCCAAGTGCTGGCCATTGGTCCACACTCTCGCGAATGCGCCTACAAAGTAATTTGTATCGAGTGCACTTCGTGGAGGCGTAGCCGAGTAAAGACTGGACGACTTTGGCCATCCACACTCTCGCGAGTGTGCCCATTACTTGATGCGCTCATGATTGCATAGTGGAGACTACGAATATAGTCATCCATACTCTCACACTTACCTCTCCTTATCTTGTCCCCTGGAGAGTGTGGATCCACCAAAGACTAGATAAAGAATGAACGTGAGTTCCGCAACTTCAGCTTTCTTTTGGCTGCGATGATTCTCTTTTCTCAAAAACTTCTATAGGATGGATTCTGATAAAGAAAGCCTTAAAATTAATCCATTTCGATTGTTTCAGATCGCATGACGGCAATCAGTAAAGTTGCGAACGAAGCAAACAAGCGTGGAGGCCTCACTTACATCTGGCTCGCACACCGTTTCTTCTGTGGTAAGTTTTTGTGATTTTTTTAGCGCTAGGAAGCCCTTCACATATATAGGTAATACCTATATACAGGTACTTTACACCCGGATAATGTTACGCGTAACAGAACTCATTTAAATAAATATATCTAAGAGCCAGCCTCAAGATAATGCAGTTGGTGTTTTTAATTATGATGTATAATGCATCGCTGTTGTCCAGTCTTTTAATTCTATCTAGAGATAGGTATCAAAAAGTAAGTTTTTTATACACAACAGGGTAACTCTTGGCCTTCATCACACCTAATGGTAAGTCACAATAAGGCCGAAGGTGGAAGCGAGCTTTACATGGACTCCACACTCAACAGCAACTGATGAACTGGCTATTGTAATTGTCGGAACAAAACAATGCTGTTAACATTGTTATTATAGCGACAAATTAGGTAGGTTAGACGGTGGTAGCTAGCCAGGCGGGCTCGGAAACCCTAACATCAACTTAACCAAGCAGAAAAACCTCTACCCCCATCTGGAATCGAACGCTGGACCACCAGGTGATCTTAACCACTAGCCACGGAGGCAGTTGAATTCTTCGTTTCGACCTATATTAACAACTAAACAATAACTACTGTTTACGGAAGTCTTTGATCTTTTTCTAGTTTTGTATTATCATAATTATATAAATAACTAGCTGTGCCCGCGACTTCGTCCGCGTGGAATAGTAACTCTTGGCAAAAAGTAGCCTATGTTATACCTTATATAATTAGCTATCTATTAGTGAAAGTCCCGTCAAAATCGGTCCAGCCGTTCCGGAGATTAGCGGGAACAAACAGACAGACAGACAGACAAAAATGTTTTAAATTGTGTTTTTGTTATTGGTACCCGATATACATTCATACCCATTTAGTAAGAACTTGTTATTTTGACATTACAAACAGACACTTCAATTTTATTTATTTGTATAGACTAGCTGTGCCCGCGAACTACTAAAAATAAATTAATGCGAAACATTAATTTATTTTTTCCCGACATCTTCAACAAATATCGTTAATGTACGCAGAAATAAATACAAAAACTTAACAAATTATATACTAAAACCTTCCTCGAGAATCACGCTATTGAGTGGTGAAAACCGCTTAAAATCGGTGCAGTATTTTTTGAGTTTATCGCGAACAGACAGACGCGGCGGGGGACTTTGTTTTATAATATGTAAATTCTATATTCCTTAGTTAGTGCGTGAGATATTAGAGTGCGCAAACCATTGATTTACTACCAAACGTTTGGTAGTAAACACACACATTCTCTCACTCTCTTGATTCGATGGGAGAGTTTACTGACGCAACCGTAGCGAGTTCAAGCATAATAATATGATTTATTATCTCCTGTGACTTAAGAAACACAGATGAGCTTTACGATTAGGTCATCCATCATGACCTTGACTATGGCAAATGTTACTTTCCTGTGGCAACGCGAAGGACCAAACATTGCTCTTACCTCACTCAGTTCCTCCCATAATTCTAAAGTCCCATAAGACTATGAGAGGGTCACCCAACGCGACCGAGATCTACGAGGGACGGATGTGGTAGAGATGCTTAACATTTTGGTCATCCATCATGTTCTTGACCACGGCTAGCATTGCTTCACTTTATCAATCGCAACGCCAAAGCACATACTATTGCATGACCTTTCTACTTAATAATAAACACAGCAATGTGGCTAAGAGTGTTAATTCTTCCAGTGATAACTGATGCAGTCCAGGCTGAGTACGTGTTGAAGACGTGCATGGAGAAGGATGATATCCTAAAATTCGTGAGGGTGCTCACAGGGAACGGCAGCATATTTGCACCAGGTAAGAACTGCTGGTACAGAAGTGATTTAATTTGACGATTGTCTGGACGAGTGACTACGAAAATGGTCACCTGTCCCCTGACTATTATAAACTTACATATTTTGTTTTAATCTCAGAGCGACTCTACAATGGCCACTGGTGTCCTATTTTTGTATCATTTGTCTGGCGATGAGCGCTCGTCGACCGTAATGTGCGTTTTTCAATTGACTTTCGTTTCGTTTTCGATTAAATCAATATTATTTCAGAATATTCACTATCTTCGAAAATAGGAAATAGAGTCCCTATTTTCTAGGCTCTATTTTCTTTTTTTTTATTACAACTAAGTTGGCAAACAAGCAATGTGCCCACCTATAATGCATGTAGCTCCTGTGAGATTCGCAGCAAAACTGCAACCCCCACAAGAATCACAATGTACGTTGCCAACTTGTGACATCAGATGTAAAGTCACGGTACCCAGTAATTTCACTGCCATATCTAACCTTCAAACCGGAACACAGCAATGCAAGCACTGCTGCTTTGCGGCAGAAATAGGTAAGACAGACGACCCTGGTACAGAGTCTCCCTCCGGTTCCTTTTTCTTATGGTCATTAGCATAAGCAAAACATACATTGATGGTGTTTCGTTAAACTTGGGTAGTTTTACCAAAGGAAGATGAGTATTTGAGTACTAGTCATCTGTGCGAGTAACTCTTTCTCAGCTATTTCTGTCGACAGACAGCTTACATTGCTGCGTTACGGTTTGCAGGGTGAGACGGGCAATGAAATTCCTGGGAACTGTGACTTGACAGCGTATGACACAAGTTGGCAAAATACATTGGGCTCCTTGTAAAGGTTGTAGATTTACATAATCATACATCAACTTCGTGTACTATAGGCGACTGTAGACACTTGCCATCTGGTGGGCAACCAGCTTCTTTGACAACTTTGATATTTAAAAAGAAATTACAAAAAATAAAACCGACTTCAAAAACACCGAAAAGTCATAAATAATATAAGATACAAACACTATCACAGTTTTATATTGAAAACGGCTCCGCTCAGTACCTCCTCGTTGCTCTGGACAGATTGCAGCGTCGCGCTTTTCGCATAATTGGCGATGTAGAGGCAACTAACACCCTCGAGCCTCTACAACTTCGTCGTGACATCGCCTCTCTTAGCGCCTTTTACCGAATGTTCCATGGGGAATGCTCTGAGGAGCTCTTTAACCTTATCCCTCCCTCTCCATTCCTTAACAGAAACACGCGTAAGGGCCTTCGGAGTCATCCTTACACTGTATCCTCCTTTTTACACCGTACCAAGAAATTCCAAGATTCCTTCTGTCGTTTATCCCACACTTGGAATTCTCTACCTGCGCACGTGTTTCCTCCATCCTACAACATGGGTTCCTTCAAAAGAGGCGTGAAAAAGCATCTTTTGGGCCGGCAAGGGGCGGGCAGGTAGGATAGTGGATGTCGTCCCTACTCTATCTGTCAACTCATTTGGGCCTCTTTTACCGCTTAATATCAGGCGGGAGGAGGTCATTTGCCGGGCCCTCCATAAAAAAAATATTGAAATTGGTGCTAAATTTTAACTAAGTACATTAGTACATACATTAATTGTTCTTATATATTTTATAAGACTTTCTAGGTGATAATTGCCTGGCACCTTATGCTCTAAGCTTGGCACTGATTTCAATAAAACTGTTTGTATTCTTATATTATTTATGACTTTTTGGTGTTTTTGACGTCGGTTTTATTTTTTGTATTTTTTTAAGTAACTATATTTTCTTTTAAGTTAATTTAAAATACCAAAACCTTCTCCTAAATGTAGCAAATACTCTTCTAAAAAACCGCATCAAAATCGATTCCGCCAAACGCGAGATAATTGCGGAGAAACATACATACAAACACACAGGTCAAACAGAGAACCTCCTTTTTTGAAGTCGGTTATAAAAGTCAGTAAATGCAAAGTAATAATGACTTGTTTAAAATAATGCAACTTGACCGAAAACTAATTTTTCATCCTCCAAATTCACAAGTACTTAAATAAGTTTTATTTAAAATGTCACTGTGCAGAGACATGGACATTTTGTAGACAAACCCTAAATGTAGAGTCATTTCACTGGAAGTTCGTGTGTTCGCGTCATCTTGATCTTATAATCAATTTAAAAGCGGATTTCATAACTACACGCGTAAACATGCAGTACGAGCTAGTTTAGCTAAACAAATTTGAGTTGATAGTAGTTAAGAGATCTAGTTGAACCACGCAGTAGGAGACGTCACCAAGTTAGAAAATAGCGCAGATAACTTCAGTTTAACTGGCAAATTGCATACTAAAAACATTTATAAATAATAATATAATTAAAAGGTAGCTAATACGCGCGAGCCGTAAGTATAGATTGCTATGTCAGCTAAACAGATTATGCACGATGGATCGTATACATGCAATATATACGGAAAGACATACTGATAGGTCTCAGGCTCAACAGTACGCTCTTCAAGGCAGTTCAGTTAATGGTTGGTTGGTCAATCATTGCATCGCGCGAGTCAGGTCAAGCGTGGACAAAAGGCTGGCGTTACTCTAAAGTGTCGCCTGAATCATATTATTCGCAGAGATTTAAATCTCTGATTATCCGTAACAGCTCAAACACTCCATTTATTGCTTTGTTAATAATGTTAAGTTAGAGCTGTTGCATTTGGTATGTAATGTAGAGATATAAAAATTAAATTTTTTGAAACAATATATGAGCCCTTAATAAATACTTGAAATCAAAATATTCTTTATTCAAATATGACATGATAGAAAACTCCTTTGAATCTTCTAAATTTTTTATCTTTTATCTTTTACCTGATACGATGAATAGTCGCAAGAAACTTATCAACTTTATCAGAAATGACAATATTTACAATAAATTATAGCGTACAATATTTACCATACACAGCAATATTTCTACATAAATATTTACACACAACAACATTTCTTTACATTATGATGAGTAATGTTTACAAATTAACACCAGACATTGGCAACATTCACCATTACTGGTTGTTCTCCTCGCTAACTAGTTATGAAACAGTGAATAAAAAGTCTCTTTTTTAAATCTGGTTAATTTTACATTAGTTCAGAATGTGGAAAAGTTTTTTCATTTAATAACTAGTTAAGAAACAGTGAAAAAAATTATTTTTAAGTAACCAGTTATCAACGAAACAGTTATCACAATGGCTGAAAGGGGTATTTTTTACATGCGCTTTAAACATATGAAAAGACAAATCAGTAACATTTTGTGGAACTTTGTTAAAAAAGTTATACATTTCTATTTAATTATAAATTAGTGTTATTTATTTAAGCTGTCATCGTCGACACGTTGAAAGGAATTACAATAAAAAATTGTTACACAAAAATACTTATACTATTGCCCAAATGTGTGGTGTGAGGCTCTCTATAGTTTTAGTAACCCTGCACCTACCCTTCCAGCCAGCGTAGTGTTGTATGTTAGGCCAATAACCAAGTTGGGCGCTCACCAAGCTCCGCCCGGATGTGGCGGAGGAGGCAGCGATGGTGCGGGCGTGGGCAGAAGTACCGCCCCACCTTGCCGGGGATGTCGACGGCATGGTGGAGCTCTTCGCAGACGATATGAAGGTCGTCTGCCAAGCCGCCATGCCAAGGGCGCAGGCCTGCCCCGAAAGGGGGCAGGTACACTGGTGGACGCAGGAGATTGCGGACCTGCGGACCACCAGTATGAGGGCCAGGCGCGCCTACGTGCGCTGTCGTAGGCGTGCCAGAACTACACCTGACGAGGAAGCTGAACTTCGTCGGGTGTATGCGGCAGCCAAGAAGGCCCTGCGGAACGAAATCTGCAGGGCCAAGGAGGAGTCCAGGGAGCAGTTTATACGGCTCCTGGACGACGATCCGTGGGGGCGTCCGTACCGGTTGGTGAGGGGGAAATTTAAAGCTTCCACTCCCTCTACCTCCGCTATGGACAGCGGGCTGCTGGACCGGATGCTGAGGACCCTGTTCCCCGATCCCGGTCCGTTCCAGCCCCCCAGAATGGTCCCCCCGGATGCTCCTCCGGAGGAAGTGGCTGTCGCTATCCCTCCCGTGTCGAACGTGGAATTTGACACGGTGAGGGAACGGCTCCGGCGCAAAAAGAAGGCGCCGGGACCGGACGGTGTCCCAAGCAGGGTTCTGGCCCTCGCCCTGGGACACCTCGAGGAGCGGTTCCGAGGGGTGCTTGACCTATGCATCGCCTCGGGCCGCTTCCCCAGTCGATGGAAAGTGGGTAGGCTCTGCCTGTTAAGGAAGGAGAGCCGCCCCGCAGATTCCCCGACTGGGTATCGGCCGGTGGTGCTGCTCGACGAGGCCGGGAAGTTTTTCGAGAAGATTCTCGCTTCCCGCATCGTCGAACACCTAGAGGACCGGGGGCCGGATTTGGCTAACAACCAGTTCGGCTTCCGCACCGGCCGGTCCACGATGGATGCGGTGGCCCTCCTTAAGGGGTGGACGGAGGAGGCCACAGCTCGTGGGGAGACTGTTGTTGCGGTGTCTCTTGACATCCGCAATGCTTTCAACAGCCTGCCCCACGAGTGCATAAAGGAGGCACTCCGCTTCCACCGGGTGCCTCCGTACCTCCGCGCCCTCGTGGAGGACTATCTGCAAGGCAGGTCCATCCTCTACGAGGGGCCGGACGGGTGCGTCCATACGTGGGCAATGGCGGCAGGTGTGCCCCAGGGTTCCGTACTAGGTCCTCTACTATGGAACCTGGGGTACAACTGGGTCCTGCGAGGCGACCTCCTTCCACGAATGGAGGTCGTCTGCTTCGCCGACGACACGCTTGTCGCGGCGAGAGCAAAAACGGGGGAGGAGGCGGCCCACCTTGTGTCGGTCGGCGCATCACTCGTCGTTCGACGCATCCGCCTCCTAGGCCTGGACGTCGCCCTTGATAAAACGAGGGCCATGATGTTCCACGCCTCTCGTCGCAGGATCCCACCGGGGCTCCGAGTCCGAGTGGAGGGGGTCCGCATACCGGTCGAGGCACACCTTAAGTACCTCGGCCTGGTTTTGGATCCCCGATGGAACTTTGAGGAGCACTTCAAGCTCCTCACTCCACGGCTATGTGCCGCCGCAGCCGCACTCGGACGGGTCCTCCCTAATGTAGGAGGACCAGGATCGGCGTGCCGTCGACTGTATCACGGGGTGATACGGTCGATGGCACTCTACGGAGCCCCGGTATGGGCGGAGTGCCTCTCCCCCCGAACGATGGCCCTCTTGCGACGGCCGCAGAGGGTCATAGCAACCCGGGCCGTGCGAGCTTATCGCACGGTCAGCCACGGCGCAGCCTGCGTTCTTGCGGGCCAAACGCCGTGGGATGTCGATGCACGCATACATGCAGAGGTGTATCGACATCGGGTTGCCGTTAGAGAACGGGGGGGACGATCCGCTCCCGAGGAAGTGGAGCGGGTTCGTACCCAAGCGCAGAGGGAGGCTCTGCGTCAATGGGGTGAGGCACTCGCCTTCCCAGCTGCTGGCCACCGGACGATCGAAGCGATACGTCCGGTGTTGGAGGAGTGGGTAGGGCGCCGGCAGGGCAGTCTCTCGTTCCGCATGGTGCAGGTATTGACCGGACATGGCTGTTTCGGTCACTACTTGCACCGGGTCGCGCGTCGGGAGGAAACGCCGCAGTGTCATCACTGCGACGCTCCCGACGATACTGCCGAGCACACTCTGTTGGTGTGCCCGGCCTGGCGACGCCAGCGCAGCGAACTCAACGCTGCGCTGGGAGGCGGAGACCTCTCGCTGCCGAGCATGGTCGTGGCCATGCTCCGCGGCGAGGCGGAATGGGGGGCTGTCGCCTCCTTCTGCGAGGACGTCATCTCGCAGAAGGAGACCGCGGAGAGGGAGCGGGAGAATGATCCTCAAGCCGCTCCCATCCGCCGCAGACGGACAGGCAGGCGAAGGCGGGCATTCGCGCAAGCAATGCCCGTCTAATGACCCTGCCGTGGGGGCCTGCGTGCACGGTTGGCCCCGTGTACGCCGCCGTAAGGCTCTCCGTCTGGGGATTGCCCTGGTGTTCTCGGGCAATCCCCCCTTGGCGATAGCCCGACCAGCTAGGTCGGGCTAGCCCGGACGCGTTGGTAGTGGTAGTCGCAGTGTGGACCCTACCACGCGCGTCCAAAAGGGCAGGAAGAACACCGAGGGGTTTAGTGGGTAGGCCTGGCACTCTGCTGGGAGAGCCCCACACACGCTCGTCGTCTAGCCAACGGCGAGTACGGTGCGGTCACGCATTCCCCTCGAAAAAAAAAAAAAAAAAAAAAAAAGGCCAATAACCAAGTTTAATTATTTATTTATTCAATAAACAAAGTTTCTACAGCATGTTCAATATATATTATTTTTATGTGCTTGTACCTGTTATTGTACCTGTGCTTAAGCCACATACAGAAACTCATTACATTACTTGATATTATATATCAAATTAGCAGGTGGTCTATTAAGAAACATTATTAATTACAGGTAATAAAAGCTCTAACAACTTATAACAATACTCAAATATCTAATAACAAAACTGAGAAAAAAAAGAGCATGAATGCCAGTCATGTGTATGTATAAATTTACGTAAAAACAATCACAGCCAGTCATAGCTTTAAATTACTATGTATCGAAGTTTTAAATGAAGATTTAGATTTGTAAACATGTCAATATCAGAGAAAAACCTGTTGTAAGTTCTGCGGATTCTTATTGTCATATCGTTGGATTTATAGTTTGTGCGCACTAGTGGAAGATGAAAAAGTTGTGTATGACGGGTTCTTTTAGTTGGAGTTTCTGAATAAAACTATATTAAACAACTCAATGCAGTCCAACCGTGCCATGCACAGGTCATATAGAAAGGACATGTCGTGAAGGCGGCGTCTGTCGGAAAGTGTTATCAAGTGGTGTTTATCACATGACTAGCTTTCCGCTCGCGGCTTCGCCCGCGTTATTATTGTTTTCCCGTGGGAATTTTATATTTTCCCGTAAAATAATTTTGTAGCCTATTATATAGAAAACTCTTATTTATATTTAGGAGCTCGAATGATAAATTTCATAAAAATTGGAGCAGATTTTAAATATTTTCCTTAAAAAGTTTCAACCCCTATTTTGCACCCTAAGGGGGTGATTTCAAATAAACCATGAAACACGTGTTCATGGTTTACCATGAAACAATTAAATATTTTTAAGAGAATGAATCTTAAGTTTTATCAATATCTTTGCTATTTTAAAAAATCCATACAAACTTGCAACCTCTATTTCATCCCTTCAGGTTTATCATTTTTTTAAATTCCTTAGTGTGCGTCCACATTTTGAATTAAAACAACTGTCCAAATTTCACGTTTCTACCATTAGCGGTTACGGCTGTGCGTGCGTCAATAGATGAGAACTTCTCCTTTTATATACACGGTTATTTTATAATGGGGAATAATAAAACGATCTAATAAAAAAACAGGTAGCGACTGATGATGAGATACTATTTTAATAACTTGAGCGGTATGAATTTGAGTAAGCGAAAAATTAACCAAACTGACGACGAATATTAATTAATAATAAAATCCAAAAAGAGCTTACAAAAAGTGTGTTATGTTATGAATAATATCGATTTTGGATATTAAAATAAATTAAATTACTATGTGAGCGACTAGCAATACAGAGGGCGCATCTTTTTGTATAAAATACTAAAGAGCAGGGGGACGAGGGGAGCAGCCCTCCAAGCCCTCCTGTTGGGGGGCTAGGAGGGCGAAGCCCCCCGCCATCACTAAAGAAAATAGGAGACAAAATTGCCTACTGTAGGTTAGGCTAGGTTCAGAACATAACCGTGCGTAGCATCTAATTCTTAAATAGGTGCTGGACAAACATGATTAATGCACAACCCAACCTTTTCCCAGATTAGGTTTGTGAAAAATTTAAAAATTAATATCTCGAGAACTACGCGTCGCCGAGAGGAGGAAGTGGTACAAGGGGTAGCTCCCCTCCTCCTCTCGTTATTAATTTTCTGAAATTAATAAAATAATTAAAAAAAAGTGGAACCTAAGTACTCTGCTCATTATGGTATTTTTCAAAGTGGTTTTTCTATTCGAAACACTTCATTTAATATAAAATGCCGCTCACCATAAATATATAATTTGCCAAATACTAAAAAAAATGCGGGACCTAATATTATTAAGCTTCTCATTTTGTATTTGAAGTAACTCGAATGAATGTTTATAAGTTACTGTTCTGTTCATTTATCGTCACTCGCAGTCAGTCGCTCACTTAGTAATACAATAACCCAAATTAATTATTTTTGTCTCTTAATATTTTCATTTACAGTCACTCGTTTAAATACTACCCTTTTTTATCACCCTGAAAAATTTAAGGGACGCTTCACGACATGGTCGAGTTTTAGAATGATTTAAATAGAAATAAAAAAAATAACTCACTTACTTAATTTCAAGTTTACAATTTTTTATTCGCCAATATTAAAACTTAAGTCAAGTGAAACAAAAGTGTGAAAGAATCATGAAAATATCTCTACAAATAAAGAAGTCATAGGACATTAAATTTGCGCTTGCAATTCGTTTCGGGACGGCTCAACGTGTGACGTCACGTGAATCGATTTTTTTTTGTTTAATTCATTGGTATTCGTCATTGACGCGCTAAAAAGTCGCAGCGTTTCGGCTATATCTACCGATAGTCGTAATTTCTCGGGATATCTGACATCATTGAGACTAAAAAGCAAGCACAAGTTGTGGTGCGATGCAATGCAACGACGCGACGCTCGTGAGCTCATGTGACGTCACGGGACCGTCACGGCCAATGGGTGGCCAGAGTCAACCCACTCAGGAAATACATAAATTGAAATAGGTTATAAATTTCTAAATCATTTATTGACGGACTTAAAAAATTCACCGTCTTATTTGTTTTAGTGTATGGTATTAATCTATCAAATTAATTATAGTATTTTTGACATAATGCGACTTTTCCATTTCTCCTTTTTTTTCTATTAAGCATTTCACCTTTTCTTCTATGCAATAGAGCGTTGTTGAGTTATTGTGATGATGATGATGATAGTTATGTTAGTAGTTAAATAATATTTTGCAGATTTTATCAAAAATGACAGGAACTTGTTTATAATTTGAATAATTGTTAGAACATCCGTTATCTCGTGACATGATTTAGTGTGACGAATTTTTAACTTTATAACCATGAACTTTTACTGAGTCGATGTTGTATAATTAAGGAACATACAAATTCTCGAATTGATTTTATTTTTTGCAAGCATTGCTATGATTTATTAATATTTGTCAATTATTAATGAATGATTCTCCTTTTTTTCGTTGACTTGGATAAAAAATAGGTACGTATCAATATTTATGTGATAAATTCTTTACTTAAGCTGCGCAAATTATTGACTTGGATTTATACATATGAATTGTAATTCATTAATAACATGATAGGGTAACGTAATAAGAGCAATTCTACACACTCGTTGTAAATAAAATTCTCTTTTTTTAGCTAAGCCACAAACGAGAAGAAATTTATCTAAATCGCATCTGTCCATTACATCATCGACCTGACGACCTCACGTGCTTACTGTTGCCATATTTTTCGTGACACAGTCAGTTTGCTCAGAATGGCCCTGGCTTACGCATTTTTAGTTTCGGCAACGTATGACAAAGTAAATTATCACTCCCATGGTCAGTAAATCAACAACGGAATAATTAATAGAAGTTTTTCTCCTTGGATCCTCGTCGGATTAGTTACTCCGTGTTATGTCTTGTTCCGCACATGTCCGCTGTCATGTGTTAAAATAAGACAAAACACGGAATAACTAAACCGAGGATAATCCAAGGAGTAAAATATACGAGTATATTAATAGGACCGTATCAGTATATCTGTCTATACTAATATTCAAGAGGAAAGATTTGATTGTTTGTTTGTATTGAATAGGCTTCGAAACTACTGAACCGATTTTGATGAAAGTTGGTATAGGGATAGTTATTATAAAATATGAAGGATAGGGTAATTTTCCTACGGGAAAAATCAGCCGAGAAAAGTTTTGCTACGGGAAAAGTTAGTTATAATGCAGACAAAGTTTCATACGGTCAGCTATTTATTATAAAAAGCTTTGGTGTCTGACTGACTGACTGACTGACTGAGGTATCAACGAAGAGCCCAAATTACTGGAGCTAGAAGCATGAAATTCGGTACAGGGGTTCATTGACTTATAGCGGCGACCACTTACGAAGGGTTTTTCGAAATTCCAACAGAAAGCTGAGAAATTGCTACCTTAGAAATAAGGAAAAAATCGACACGAAGCCAATCGTAAAACAATATGGCGGGTGTTAAATTCTTCACTCAAATCTGTTACATACTTTATCAACAATGGAAAATTCCTTTGAAAATTTTAATTATTTTCTTTTATCTTTACCGTGGTAAGGCAAAAGAATCAAGTCCGTGCAACCAATTTGTTTGCTCAATGTAATTTTTGTTTTTTTTTTGCTTATTTCTTGAAAGTTTTCATTTCTTTTTACATAATAATTATATATGGTTATAATTAACATACGGAGCGTCGTCGTTGGCGCTGTGGCCTCGGCACTGGACTGTGCCCCGAGTAGAATCGGGAGGCCCACGATCGATCCTGCCACGTACCAATGTGTTTTTCGATTCACGAAATTCATATGTACATTTATCTGACGCGCCTACGGTGAAGGAAAACATCGTGAGGAAACCTGCATATACCTGCGAAGTAATTCAAAGGTGTATGTGAAGTGAACCAATCCGCACTGGGCCAGCGTGGTTTGACTAAGGCCTAATCACCCTAACATAACGAGTTAGGGTAGGCTCGTGCCCCTCGGTGGGGACATATATTAGCTGTGATGATGATGATAATTAACATAATAACTTTTTCAATTTCTTATCAAGAAATCTATAAAATTTCTAAATTGGATGTTAATACGTACGAATAAAATTTATAATAAACAGCAGGTAAAGTCTACTTTGGTTTGGTTAGGGAAATCAATAAAATTCAAATTTTTTCGGGTTACATAAGTTCTCGTCGGACTTATCAGCTAATTATTTGATGAAAATCTGTTCTGATATTTAAAAGTTATTGGTCAGCAGTATTTCTTGGTGAGCAAGTTGCACTGCGTCCAGGAAACGTTTGTCTACAGCAGCTGTAGATAAAATGGAACTATGAATTATTGCTTACTTTTGAAAGGGCAGTATGTATATGTCAGGGGGTTGTTACACCTGAATGATTTAATATAGCTTCTGTAACAAGTAAATTATTTAAATAAAACTTTTTTAAATACAAGCAATTGCATTGTCACCCGATATACATATGCATGCAAAATTTCAGCTCAATCGGAGACCGGGAAGTGGGTCAAATTTAACTTGTAAGGTTTCATTACGGTACGGTATAAAAGCTTGTAAAAGATCGATACTATCAAAGTTACAAAAAAATGTTTACTCTACCAACTTTAGCTTAATGTTTAGTTAATAAAGTCTGTCAATCAATATTTACATATTTTTGTAACTTTGAACGTATCATTTTAAACTCGAGTGTACAGTGAAGACATAATAGTCTGTCTTAGATGAATGCTCTAAGTTGTCTGTAGATTTATCAAGCCTATAGTAGATTATTATACAATTACTAATAATACTGCATTTATAATTATTTCAATATTTTTCTAATCTGTACACTTCTTCCCGCGATTCAGTCGCGATGCATCTGCTGAAGTTGGCTGGTAAATCCCTTAGAGATAAGCTCGCTCTTGTACATAGCTCACTTCTGTACTGATCAAGGTGTCCGGCGGAAATTTCTCTCTTAGCAATAAGGCCTCCTTCTGTGCTCATGTTCAGTTACGTGTGATGAATAAAAAAAAATATATGAACAAAAAATATGTATATTCGTTCGATTTCACAACTGATTTCTATCTTCACCAGTGCCAATATGGCGGCCGCGCCGCAAAGTCCTCGCGCCGACGTTCGCGATGCGCAACCTCAACCAGTTCGTGTCGATCTTCTCCGAGCAGAGCGACATCATGGTGGCCAAGCTCGCGGGTGCCGCCAGCAACGGCACCTTCTCCATTTGGAAATACGTCACCTCCTACACCATGGACTCTGTTTGCGGTGAGTAGTTTTTCTAGCCAAATACACGATTCCCGGAGACCGTTGCTGTGGTGGCCTATTGGTCACTATGTTTGGTGAGAATGACATTTAAAAAAAGAATTCTTAAATATCTTGCGAGTTCGGGCCACGATTAAAAATGCCTGGTACAAAGAAAGCTGCAAACCTCTTTTCATAAAAATGAAAATTCTATCACTACCCTGCATAAATATTCTAGGTATATGCTGTTTTGTTAAGCAAAATTTTCACTATTTTAAGTTATTCTCCGAAGTTTCTACACGAAGACTTAGATCTGACTACAACTTACTTTTATATCAACCAGCAGCCAATAAATATATATAAGAAAAATGTTTATAATATGTGTATTCCAGTATATAATAAAGTGCCAAGTGACATTAAGATTTTGGACAAGAATAGGTTTAAGATAAGTTTGACAAAATGGTTGAATGAAAGGTGTTTTTATAGTGTAAAAGAATTTATGAGCTTAAAGCATTAACAAGAAATAAAAAAGATGATATGATATTGCTCTGCTCATTAATTGTTTGTGACATATATTATAATTTATTTTTTTACCTAATAATGTTAATAATAATATATTAATTTTTTCCTTTAAATTTGACGTTAAATGATTATATTTATGTATATTAATAAAATAGACATTGATCAATAAATTAGACGTAAGTAAGACTGATTGTGTGTAATACAAGAATGTTAATTAGATACAAATAATGATTATACCAATATTGATAATAATAATTATGTTGACTATAGCATGTAAAATTAGTGGTGGTGCCCAAGGTAGACACCACCACGTCGGCGTTTCGCCGACTTGTATTGCTGAATTTTGTACCCTACTACCAGCTCATAGAAAGCATTGTGGCTTACCCCGATTCCAATTGTCTCCGTCCGTCTCCTCCGTAGCCGGTGGACTTCCTGAGCTAGCTCGAAGGAGGTCGCGGCTCCTGAAGTTCTGCAGTGGATCCACCGGTGGAGACCGGAGCACTACAAATGCCTATTAGGCCACCACGGCTCACACACGCGATTTTGACACCGTTGCACAACACAAAGCGGGCTTTCGCACCCCGATATTAGGTGCGCCGCGCAAAATACAATTTGCTAGTTATATACTGTGTATTATATTTTATGGATGCCCGGACATCATCCTAACCTAATTCAATGTCGTGACATTTCGACTCAACTCAACTGACATGTCACATGCGGCCGGCCGCCAAAAAAGCTCTCACTGCACAGACCACAAATGCAGTGTTGCCACTCGCTCTTCCTCGAGCGTGACCTTCCCCCTGCTCCGGACAGTCCCGGACTGTCCGCCAAATCAGTCTAAGGGGAGGCGAGAAAGAGTAGCGACCGCGCGCTTCAAAACAGAATCCCCAACTAGGACCTCGGCAAACCTGGGCACACCATCAGACCCTAGAGTAAGTTGGACAATGCGTCCGCGACGCCAACGTAAGGGTGGCAGGTTTGGGTCCTTCACTAACACGAGGTCTCCAACCCTCGGTGGGTTTGTCTTATCTGACCACTTAACGCGCTGTTGCAAAATGTGTAAATATTCAAGGTGCCAGCGGCGCCAGAAGCTCTGGGTAAGCTGCTGGAGCAACTCAAACCGCGAAGGGCGTCCTGGATTGACATCTCTATAAGGATACTCGGGCAGGGCGTTAAGTGGTCTGCCTATCAAGAAATGGCCCGGCGTGAGGGCCTGCAAATCGTTCGCGTCGGTAGACAACGGACATAACGGACGCGAGTTGAGAACCGCCTCAATCTTATGAAACACCGTCGCGAGTTCCTCGAACGTGAGAATAGTCTCCCCAATAACGCGGCGAAGGTGAGTCTTGGCGGCCTTTACAACAGATTCAAAAATCCCTCCCCAGTAAAGGGCAAGACGGCGGGGAGTATCGCCATGTTACCCCCCTACGGGAGAGTGTGGATCCGATCTCAATATTATTTTTATCTAAAAATTCACAAACTTCTCTTATATGTCTATCAGTGCCCTTGAAGTTCGTCCCAGGCAGTCCCCGGCGGGAGACAAATCTGCCTAACGCTGCTAAGAAAGCGTCCATGGTGAGCGCACTCACCACCTCCAAATGAACGGCTTTAGTGGCCAAACAAACAAACACACACAAGTAAGCCTTTTCAGTCTTAGCATTACGGAGTCGCGACGTTTTTATAGTGAATGGTCCCGCAAAATCAGTTCCAACTCCTAAGAAGGTCATCGATTCATTCACACGATCAGCAGGCAAATCACCCATTTGGGGCTGCATCGTCTCGGGGCGTAAACGATAGCAGGGCAGACATCGAAATATAACAGATCGGATTATTCTTCGCGCTGACAAAATCCAAAACTCCCGTTGGAGGAGCGCGGTCAATGCATTACATCCGGCATGAGCATTCTTCACATGGCGATCAATGATCAACAATCGCACCAATGGTCCGTCCTTGGGGAGCAACAGGGGATGACGTGATCTATAAGGCAAGTTAGCGTACCTCAATCGGCCTCCTACACGCAACAATCCCTTATCATCCAGAAAGGGAGTCAAACGCACCAAGGGTCCCTTCAATTTGGACGTCCCGGTACGGAAAATCTTAAGTTCCGGTTCAAACGCTCTAGACTGGGTCATACGCACCCAATGCAAAAGAGCATCTTGGCGCTCCTGCGGTGAGAGGACCGGACACAAATCTTTGTCCTGAGGCCGGCGACAATTTCGAATAAATCTTCTTATCCAAGCGGTCACGCCGAGCAACTTGTCCAGAGAACTGTAGCGGTCTAATAAAAATTCCCGCTCTGGAGCCGCCATAGTCTCGACAGCGTGAACACGCAAGCCCGGATTTGGTACCTTCACCACAGCTGGTGTGGAAGGCCAAGACGGCTGTAACAACCATTCGGGACCCCACCACAGAGTGTGGTCAATAAGCTGTGGGGCTTCGCTGCCACGTGATGCACAGTCAGCAGGGTTTATTTCACCTGGCACGTGGCGCCAAATCAACGTGGCCTTCGAGGCCTGTATTTGGGATACCCGATTGGCCACAAATACTTCCAGGGAGTGGACGGAGTTCTTAATCCAACACAGGACAACCTGACTGTCGGACCAAGCAAAGAGCGACTCAAAGTCCACACTACGTCCCAGGGTGTCAACAACGTGGTTCATCAAACGAACCAGAAGAGTAGCTTCAGACAATTCTAACTTCGGAATCGTTAATCGAGTCCGAAGTGGAGCAACCTTACTCTTAGCAATTAGCAAGTGGAGCTTAACAGCTCCTCTATCATCGACCGTCCGGATATATACGACGGCTGCGTATCCACTCTCAGACGCGTCACAAAAGCCATGAAGGCTGGCCGTAAACCGTCCCTTAGGCAGTATATGTCTAGGGATACTAACACCGTTAATGTCGGGGAGAGACGACATGAAGGACTCCCAATCTCGCAGCAAACGGCCCGAGAGGGGCTCATCCCACGACACTTCGGCTGACCAAAGTTCCTGTAGGA
The DNA here is from genome assembly GCA_963935595.1 of Schoenobius gigantellus. Taxonomy (NCBI): domain Eukaryota; kingdom Metazoa; phylum Arthropoda; class Insecta; order Lepidoptera; family Crambidae; genus Schoenobius; species Schoenobius gigantellus. The sequence goes on from OZ012549.1 coordinate 39,384,710, forward strand.
AGCACTTCATCCAAAACACTACGGGACTAATCCAGCCATTTGGGTCAAAGGTACGAGCTACTGTAGACAAAACTAACCGTTTCGTCCAGACCTTGGGGCTTGGCAGCTCCAATCGATAGGTGAACGTGTCCTGGACAGGTCTGTATTGCACTCCCAAAACAGACAGTAAATCTGGAGTGTTGGCATTCTCAAAAATATGAGGCTCCTGCTGGTGGTCGTCTGGCAAGTCACACAAAAGCTGAGGTGAGTTGGACATCCACTTCCTCAGTTCATAACCACCAGCCCCGAGAAGAGCAATCAGTTCATCTCGCAAAATCAAGGCTTCCTCGACACTAGAGGAGCCCGTACAAATATCATCCACAAATGCATCCTCCTTGAGAACCAAGGATGCGCGAGGGTATCGTAACCGCTCACGTTCAGCGAGTTCCACAAGTGAGATCCGATCTCCTCGGAGATGTGGGTGGCCTACGAGGGCCCCCGCCCGTGTGCGAGTCCCTCTCTCTCACCACCTCACGAGTGTCTCTATTGTTGAAGCACAAAGGGGGGTGATGGGCCCCTCCACAACAGTGGCAATCTCGTGGGTGGGGGCAAGCCGATGCCATATGGGCCCCCAGGCAGCGGTAGCACCAATTCCGCTGCTTGGCCATATTTCTACGCCCCTCGGTGCGTAGGCCAACAAATTTGGGATAGGCCGGCAAACGATGGCCATCCCGCTTGCAACACTTGCAAGGCCTCGGCCTCTCCCCGTGTGGAGAGCTCTGCCGCACTGCAGTATACTGCTTGTACGGGCGGCGCTCTCTCCGTGGCGCTGCCCGGGTCGCCTCATAGCGGCCTGTACTCGGTCCCGGTATAGGAGCCAGATCCAAGTGGTCGGTCATCCGACACTCATCCTCCAAAAATCTGAGGAGATCCGAGAAGGGGGGGAGGTACGAGGCACTATTGCCCCCATACCTTTGTTCAAAGCGCCCCTTCATCTCCATGGGAAGCTTATCGAGGATGAGGTGGAGCAAAATAAAGGACCACTGGTCCACCGGTAGATCAAGTCGTTTGAGCGCGTTAATAGCGCTTAGCAGCGGGTTCAAAATCTCCTTCCTCAATGAGGAGACCCGCGATACTCGTGGCAGCCCTAAAATGGCAGCCACATGTGTGTCCGCTAGCAAGCGAACATTCTGATACCGGGCGGTCAACAACGCCCTTGCAATATCATAACTGTCATCGTTGACAGGTAGATGCTGGACAAGCACACCAGCCTCTCCACGTAAGGCAGAGAGCAAATAGGCCAATTTCTGGCTAGGGAACAGGTCGTCCCTCGAGTGAACCAGGCTATCAAAGAGGTTAATGAACCCCATCCAAGAAGCCAGGTTCCCATCAAAGGTTGGGATGTCTAAAGTGGGCAGTCTGCCCAGCAAGCCGGCCGGGGTAGGCTTGACCTCCCCGGGCGTGCACGACTCACCCCTCCGGGCGAATAGGATAGCCTGAGCCTTGTTTATGATCACATCCGCCTGTTCAAAACACTGATCATAATCGGCATTAAATTGGTCGACTGCCCGCAACTCAGCGGCACCCTCGGCTGGGTGGTCGAGCAAATATTGTTGATGAACAACAAAAAGCTGCTCCAATTCCTTCAAGCGAGCAGGTACTCCCTCATGCCGAATTAACAAGGCCTGTTCTCGGTCTGGTCGGTCTACCAAAGCGACGGCACTAGCAAACCATCTCAAAATCTTTTGTGCGCCCGCGCGGGCACCACTAAGCGGGCTGACTGGCGGGACCATTTTGCACCAAAATTAATAAACACTATAATAATACACGGACAAACAGACCGACAACCGCAGGCAATAAAACAGATCGGGAGGAACTTCAAAGGCAGAACAAAATATATAAACAAACCAAAATCAAGTGTAAATGCTAGAACTTAACTAGAACAACAAAGGCATTTAACAACAGGATTTTTCAAACAAATTAAAATCAAGTATTAAGTCAATAACTTAACAAACATAATATTCAGAGGCAAACAAAACAAAATCAAATGGAAATGCTAAAACTTAACACAGCAATATAGTGTATTACAACAACAGCAAAGTCATTTAGCAGCAAAAAAATTTTTAAACAAATCAAATTCAAGTATAAGTTTACAACTTAACAAACAAAATAGTCAAGGGTAAAACAAAGATATGAAAAAACAAACCAAAATCAAATGTAGGTAAATGCTAGAACTTAACTAGAACAACAAAAGACATTTAACCTCAATTTTTCATATACAATGACAATTAGTTAAGGAGATCGGTCCACAAATGAGCTGGTAGTCGGTTTAAAATCAGCAATCAAAACCAATTAATATGTATTGCCCGTTTGGACAACCAACAAGATTACAATATTAATTGTACAATACTAATCAAATACTCAAATCTAAGAACCACTCAAATCTAAAAACCACGCTCTGCTACCAAGAAATGGTGGTGCCCAAGGTAGACACCACCACGTCGGCGTTTCGCCGACTTGTATTGCTGAATTTTGTACCCTACTATCAGCTCATAGAAAGCATTGTGGCTTACCCCGATTCCAATTGTCTCCGTCCGTCTCCTCCGTAGCCGGTGGACTTCCTGAGCTAGCTCGAAGGAAGTCGCGGCTCCTGAAGTTCTGCAGTGGATCCACCGGTGGAGACCGGAGCACTACAAATGCCTATTAGGCCACCACGGCTCACACACGCGATTTTGACACCGTTGCACAACACAAAGCGGGCTTTCGCACCCCGATATTAGGTGCGCCGCGCAAAATACTATTTGCTAGTTATATACTGTGTATTATATTTTATGGATGCCCGGACATCATCCTAACCTAATTCAATGTCGTGACATTTCGACTCAACTCAACTGACATGTCACATGCGGCCGGCCGCCAAAAAAAGCTCTCACTGCACAGACCACAAATGCAGTGTTGCCACTCGCTCTTCCTCGAGCGTGAACAATTAGTAATACATAATTTAATAATTAAGATATTTAAAATACAATGTAAACATTTGCACATTGACTTAGTTCAATTGGATATGTGAGACTCTAAAGATTATAAAACATGTAAGCACCATATTCTAGCAAATAAACGATACTATTACTATTACTATTACATGTACGAGTATTCTCGCGTTTTAACAAAATAAAAGGGAACAAGTAATAGTAAACGCCATTTTACTCAAAGACACCCATCCAATGAGGCACTATGTAAAGCGCTACAGTACAAACTATACAAAAATTAACTATTTTTGTATAGTTTGTTTGTTAAGTTAAGCAATAACAGACATATTTTATTTGTTTGGTTTTTTTAACGTAGACATTAAGTAAGTAATGTTATCTTGCTGGCAGTTAGCGGTAGCCTACATTTGAGGCGGAGGCGTGTTTTAGTCGTGCCGTATAGATGCCATGACCAGTTTATGTTATGAGCCCTATTTAACGTTCGCAGCGCGAACCTCGAGATGTTTTACCCCCTGGTCACCCATCATGGTACGGACCACGACGAATGTCTCTTAACTTTACGTACCTTTAAAAATCATTAAAAGAAAAAAATGGAAATACTGAGTGATTGGAATGGTTGGTGAGCGACAAAGTAGCCGAATAGCCGAGGAATGGAAAAAAATCTTTGCTAATCTTGACTCAATAAAACTGGTACAGTCTGCACCAGTTTTATTGAGTCAAAGCTTACCGCACGGTGAGCTAACGGACCGCTCATTAATTCATAATGATTTCGTCACCTCATGGAACCATATGTCAATGTCAAGGTTCTATCGTAGCTGATTCATTCTGCACTTGTTTATTTAGGACACAGCCACACCGCAGGTGGCACGCTTAGCGGCAAGAGGTTAGTTGGTCGCTTAGATGAATCATCCCAGTGAAACAACACACCGCTAGCTTAGTGGGACGCTTGGCGCCTCGATAAATAAAAAAAAAGCTCGATAAAAAGCTTAGCGGTTAGCGAGTCGCGTCGGTTATTTGCTTGGATTACTAGGATGCATTGTGCAGGAATTACTAGGATGCATTGTGCAGAGCGTCGGTGGCGCTGTGGCCTCGGTACTGGACTGTGCCCCGAGTAGAATCGGGAGGCCCGCGATCGATCCTACCATGTACCAATATGTTTTTCGTTTCACGAATTTCATATGTACATTTATCTGATGCTCTTTCGGTAAAGGAAAACATCGTGAGGAAACCTGCATACACCTGCGAAGTAATTCAAAGGTGTATGTGAAGTCAACCAATCCGCACTGAGCCAGAGTGGTTTAACTAAGGCGTAATCGCCCTAACATAAGTTAGGGTAGGCTCGTGCCCCTCGGTGGGGAGGTATATGAGCTGTGATGATGATGATGATTGTGCAGGAATTGATTGAGAATAGCCGCTGTTTATAAAAACAAACCATTGTGGACTCCTTCTCACACATGACATAAAAATGTAGGTGTGTTAAAAAACAAACGAATTAAACACAGTCGAAGTGTGCTATTATTATTTTACAATTGTTTTACAGTGATTTTATTATTATATTTTACTTTTTTGTATACAATTTCTAATCTCTTTGACCTTCAACATGTTCGATTACTTCGAAATTTAAAAGCATTTGTCTAGACATCTAGGAGAGATTTTACTACAACAAAATATATGTCTATAAATGCAATTACGATCACCTGGCACACGCTGCCAGTGTAGCCACTATCTATCGAAGCTTTTTGACCACAGCCAGCCTCCTAGCTAACCTCTAAGCCTGCCACCTCCGGTGTGGCCTTTGCCTTAGACTCCAAGTATTGTTTGTTTTTACGCCTTGAAATTTCATTGTCGTTTCTTTGATTTAAACATGTATAAGGACAACATTTCCTATCTAAAAATTCCATTTAATTATCATTCAAGTTTTGCATCTGTCATAACTATAACGTAAACATTTTTTTTTAAACGAAAGAATTCATTATATTCATATGTCTGTTTTAGGCATACCTAAAATTCGAATAACAGTGAAACTCTGTAAAACGGAGCAAGAGTTGATTTACAGTAACAAGGAAAAAAAAGGTTTGGATCATTTGCCTTTTAAATTTTTAGGGTTCCGTAGTAAACAAGGAACCCTTATAGTTTCGCAATGTCTATCTGTCTGTCTGTCTGCGGTTTTACGCAGAGACTATTAGTACTAGAAAGCTGTAATTTGGTATAGGTTAGGTATGTATATACTCGTATATCATGCCAAGAAAGTGGTAATACATTACGATATTTAGACTCAAAAAATAAACTTGTTTTTACAAGCTTTTATTTAACTTACAATGTAAGTAGGTATGTAAATATGTATGTTCGGGTGAAATCTTGCAACTCAATTTTGAAGCAGATATCTTTAACCGATTGAGCTGAAATTTTGTATGCACGTTCAGTTTGGATGACAATGCATGGTTCACTGTATGGCGTCATTTTAAATCCAAGATGGCAGCATACCCAAGATGGCGGACCAATTATTTTTAATGCACCCCTACAATATGGGTATGAAATAAAAGGTCTTGCTAAGAGTAACTCGAAAAATAATGTGACGTCACTATTATTCCAACATGGCGGACTTCTAAAGCTTGAAAATCAATTTTTAAGTAGATATCTTAAACCGATTGAGCTGAAATTTTGTATACACACACAGTTTGGATGAAAATGCATGGTTAACTGTGTGACGTCATTTTAAATCAAAGATGGTGGCATAGCCAAGATGGCGGACCAATTATTTTTAATGCACTCCTACAATATGGGTATCAAATAAAAGGTCTTGCTAAGAATAACTTGAAAAATAAAGTGATGTCACTATTAATCCAATATGGCGTACTTCTTAAGCTAAATATTCAATTTTGAAATTGATATCTTTAACCGATTGAGCTGAAATTCTGTATAGACGTTCCGGCAAACGACCTTGTAACAATGATGCGTTGAATGAGATGAACAGACTGAGAAACGTGTCCAGTGATAACTAAAAAGTAAAATATAAATTAAATGTTAAAAAAACCTTTTTAAAAACAAGTTTTTATTAAAATGCACTAAAAAGAAAAACTAAACTTTTTACACTAAAACATTTACTTATAACGTCATTTCACATTTGACACAATTTATATGACATAAAAGCTTGTCGCGAGATTTACTTTTGTAGATAAACAAGTAAATTAAATAATTAGATGTGAATAATTTTATACATTACAATTTTCAAACTAAGTAAATACGAGTAGGTACTTAAAAGTACTCCTTTAAGTACTTTTAAGTTACAACACAAGTAAATCTCGCGGCAAGCTGTTATGTCATATAAATTGTGTCAAATGTGAAATGACGTTATAAGTTAAAGTTTTAGTGTAAAAAGTTTATTTCTTCTTTTTAGCGCATTTAAATAAAAGCTTGTTTTTAAAAAGGTTTTTTTAACATTTAATTTTTGTTCTCTTGGCCTGCCTATTGAAGGAAGACGTGGGTGTCTCTCTAACTAAAAACCAACAATAGTCTGCAAGCATTGCAGGGGTCCATTTTCCCTGTATAACGCTTTTCTATCGTAGCAATCTCTTGGTGAAAGCGCTCACCGTGCTCATCACTCACTGCACCTAGATTTTCTTTAAAATAATCTAGGTGCAATGCAGGAAGTGTATCTTTAGCGATATGTTGCAACACAATTCTTTGTAAGTATTTAACAATTGACTTCCACTTTCATATTAAGGAGACGGTTTACGGTATGCAGTAATGCAAACATTGGGTTGAATAAGATTCCATTGCTTTAATCTTGAATCTGATATTTCAGATTTTCCATTATGGAAGTCTAGGCTCGTATCAATAAACGCGTCTCAATGTTGAGCTTGATCTTAAGCTGCAATTTTGACTTTTAGGCTCGTATTAATGAACGCGTCTCAAAGTTGAGATCAATCTTAAGCTGCAGTTTTGACGTTTAATGTATGGAACATTTGTCAAAGACAGTATCTTAAGATCGATCGCATTTTTGAGTTGCAATTATTAATACGAGCCTTAATGTATGAAACATCTGTCAAAAACAGTATCTTAAGATCGATCTCATACTTGAGATTCAATTATTAATACGAGCCGTCTCTAACAAGGTCATTAAGCTCAGCTTGGCTGATTAAATGTGGTGATTTAGATGTACTTGCCAACTGGAAGTCTTCGGATTCGTCAGAACCCGAAGTAGTACTTGAGATGAGAGTTCAACGTGACTTGGTGGCTTAGGTACTGGAAGACCTTCCGAATATGGTATTGGTTTTGTCACGGAAGACACCTCTGCATAATATTTAACTGCCTGCTTGGATTTCTTAGAAAAACCTTGTACATCCGTAAGGCAAAAATAACAGTCACTCACATCCTGCATGATCTTTGAGCTCTCGCTAAATCATAGGTTGACCAAAAGGCGTCTCTGTTTGTTTTCCATTGAACCCATTCGTCAAATTCTTAGGGCATGAGAAATAACACATATGTGGCACCCAATATTTTTCTTGGTTGCGAATGTCCAAACCAAATTATGCACGATAACAAAGTAATCAAAGGCGTAATACGGTTTTTGTTACATTTTTACAACCACAAATAAAGCAAAATTAACTAATTAACAAAATTATTTGAGAATAATCACAACAGCGAGACATGGTGAAAGAACTAAATGTATACTAACACCACAAAATGTTATTGTGATCGTTTGTAACAAAAATTTAAAGCTACCCTCCTTAATTGATCAAAAAATTCACAAAAATAAAAATAATAAAATTATATTTTTGATTGATAGATAGATAGATAAATTCGTTTATTGCTACATCACACATATACACACAATTAAAGCGACAAATAAGTAACTATATAATAGACAACATTGGTACATTAGGTACAGGAAAACAAAACAAAACATAAGTACAATGATTGGAATGTGAATGTGATTGGAATAAATTATATTTTTTCTGGTATTAGGTGCATAATTATCTTAGCCACGGCGCGACCTGCGTACTTGCGGGCCAAACGCCGTGGGATGTCGATGCACGCGTCCAGTCGGAGGTGTATCGGCATCGGGTTGCCGTTCGAGAACGGGGGGACGATCTGCCCCACAGGAGGTGGAGGTAATTCGTACCCAGGCGCAGAGGGAGGCTCTGCGCCGGTGGGGTGAGGCACTCGCCTTCCCAGCTGCCGGCCACCGGACGATCGACGCGATCCGTCCGGTATTAGAGGAGTGGGTTGGGCGCCGGCAGGGCAGCCTTTCATTCCGCATGGTGCAGGTACTGACCGGACATGGTTGTTTCGGTCACTATCTGTACCGAGTTGCACGTCGGGAGGAAACGCCGCAGTGTCATCACTGCGACGCTCCCGACGACACGGCCGAGCACACCCTGTTGGTGTGCCCGGATTGGCGACGCCAGCGCAGCGAACTTAACGCTGCGCTGGGAGGCGGAGACCTTTCGCTGCCGAGCATGGACGTGGCCATGCTCCGCGGCGAAGCGAAATGGAGGGCTGTCGCCTCCTTCTGCGAAGATGTCATCTCGCAGAAGGAGGCTGCGGAGAGGGAGCGGGAGGTAGATCCTCAAGCCGCTCCCCTCCGCCGCAGAGGGATAGGCAGGAAAAGACGGGTATTCGCTCAAGCAATGCCTGTCTGATGACCCTGCCGTGAAGCCTGCGTGCACGGTCGGCTCCCGTGCACGCCGCCGTAAGGCTTCTCTGTCTGGGGATTGTCTTGGTGTTCTCGGACAATCCCCCCTTGGCGATAGATAGCCCGACCTGCCGGTCGGGCTAGCCCGGACGCGTGAGTAGTGGTGTCGCATTGTGGACGCTACCACACGCGCCATAAAGGGCAGGGAGAACACCGAGGGGTTTTAGTGGATAGGCCTGGCACTCTGCCGGGAGAGCCCCACACACGCTCGCCGTCTAGCCAACGGCGGGTACGGTGCGGTTGCGCATTTCCCCGCGATAAAAAAAAGGTGCATAATTATCTACGAAATACGTTATGAATTTTCCCACGGAAATTTTGAGTGTTGCCTACTTTGTAGCTTTCACTCCTTTGATCTCAGCGCTCGAAATCGAGATTTGATGCAAAATAGTCTGACATTATATTTATGTCTATTAAAATAGTCTCGCATCTATTTTCGGTAGCTTATCCGATTGTGCTTTGACAAAACCAGTTCCTAGATTGACTACAAATATAATTTTCACAAGTAATCACACAGGAATACAGTTTTAAACAATTTTTAGGGTTCTGTACCTCGAAAGGAAAAAACGGAACCCTTATAGGATCACTTTGTTGTCCGTCCGTCCGTCCGTCCGTCTGGCTGTCTGCAAGACTCTTTTTCTCAGGAACGCGTAGAGGTATCAAGCTAAAATTTATATGAAATACTCAGGTCTACGGTCCCTTAGAACTGTGCAACAATAAAACTTCTAAAGCCAATGCAATCAAAAGATACGTCAGCCGTTTATGCCGCCAATTTCCGCAAATTTTCAAAACTAACAAGGGAATCAAAACCTACAATGTACTTCCTGTGAACTCAGAATCTTGAAATTTGGTACGAAGTAACGTCTTATAGCACAGATAAAGGAAAAATTGCGAAAACCGTAAATTTTTAGTTACATCATATAATAAAAATATATGGGTGAACTTTTACTTATATACCTTTTTTTTGAGGCGGGGGAATCTCTCTACGATTCAACAAGGGGCTGAAAGATGACAAGGCCGCCCCAAGGATATGGCATTGGACTCGGGTATAAACCCAATACCTGGCTAAACCACCCTCCAGCAACTTCTACCTCCGTAGAGACACAATCGGGATCGGCGACAGCTCGAGAGAGACTCTTTACTTATATACCTACAGGTTTGTACGGAACCCTCGGTGCGCGAGTCCGACTCGCACTTGGCCGGTTTTTTCTCACAAACACTACTAACACAGTATGAATATCGACACCGATAAATCCAGTGACGTGACCATTGACTTCACATTCCGTTTCGATCAATGGTGACGAGTTTTGTAAGTTTGAATTTCCCTCCCTTATTTTTCACTTTTTATTGTATGTATAATATTTACTGGGCGTTAATAATAACTAAATAAAAAAGCACCTTTTAAGTTTAATGTAAAGACAGTAAAGAATCGAGAAAGAAATATTTGAGACCAATTTCAATTTTATGCATATTCCCTATTGGATATTATCGATTTTAACAATGATCAAATAAACATTAAATTATCATATTCTTTGATTAAGTTCATAGTATTTTTTATATTAGTCAAAAGAAACCGCGATGAAATGTTCAGACTACAGTCATTCCATTATTCGGGGCAGTAAATAAATTCTGACATTACTTTTTGATAATCATAGTCCGGGGTTCGTTCCTGCTATGTACCAATGTGCTTTTTCGCTTTTCGAATTTCACATGCACATTTATCCTCTCCGACTCTCCTACTGTGAAAGAAAACATCGTGAGGCAACCTGCATACACCTGCAAAGAACTTCAAACGTGTATGTGAAGTCAACTAATCTGCAGGACCAAGTTGACCAATGAGCTGTGATGATGAGTCACAGAACACAGAAGAGAGGTGATAGTTCTTGTGAACATATTTAGCCCGCATGTTTCTTAAGTTTGTCAACAATTTCACGTTTAATACCCAGTTTAGTTTAGTACTCAATAACCGGAACACTTCAGCAATGCAAGCAGCAGTGCCTGCATTGCTGTGTTCCGGTTTGTAGGGTAAGATATGGCACAGAAATTACTGGGTATCGTGACTTTACATCTTAAGTCACAAGTTGGCAACGTACACTGTGGTCCTTGTGGGGGTTGCAGTTTTGCTGCGAATCTCACAGGAGCCACATGTATTATAGGTGACTGTTACCACTTACCATCAAGTGGGCAGTTTGCTTGTTTGTTCGTCAGTGGTAAAAAAAAGTTCGTCAGTGGTAGACACGTGTTTTGTGCACATGTATATAGTTTTAAATAGACATAACTAATTATTTGGAGAAGTGCGACCAAAAGTAAGTCAATATTGCGACAAGTCACGGGTAACTGGTACGCTCATTTGCAATCACCGAAACGATAGATGTTCCAACCGTCCGTCTAGCGGTCGCACGCAATCTCTGAGTCCGCAGTGAACTTGACTATTTTGTAAATTTTTAAGGTTCAGTATCTTTAAAGCAGGGGTTCCCAACCTTTTTCCCTATGCACCTCATTCAACATTATGCTAAAATACTACGCCCCCCTAGGGGCCGAAATGGAGAGTCAAGAAAATTAAGCAAAGGATGAAAATATTGACGTGCTTAGTTTTATTCGAGAGATGGTTTTAACGTGTCGCTGACTTCGCATAGGTGGCACCGTCCGAGTCGCGCGAGTTTATATGAACAGTTTTAATAAATATTCTTATAGTTTAATTTTAGCCTCTCCCTTGGTTCACTCTACGCCCCCCAAGTGGGGTGCGCCTCACTGGTTGGGAAACCCTGCTTTAAAGGAACACTCGCGTATCTATCTGTCCGTGCATCAGTTACAGCCAGTCTGCTCCGTCTTTCACAGCGAGATAGAAAAACATTTCGGATTGTAAATAAAAATAATGAATGTAGAATTAAAGTAGGTGTGTAGCCGTTTCTTCTTATACAATTAAGAAGCAAGGTATAAAACAATTTAAAAACTACGCATTATATTCAATTCAAATGCTATTTTGTCACAAGAAATATTCAGTGCTTACAATTACGGGGACCACAGCAATACATTATTTATCTAGTATGATTTCAAATATCGTTAGCGTATAATTATAAGAGGTCGAACTGCTAATTGCGGGTTTATAACATATTATTCTATCATAATTGTTTATCATTTATAAGGAAGTCACATCTATATCATTTACGACATTATAGTTTGAACCTTAACCGCAGCAAAAATAACAGTAACAACGCGTTCAATATTTCCGGTATGAATAAAAAAATAAATAATTGTTCAAAATTTGAAACTACTACTTGTGTTTTTAAAATAAGCAGTTAATATCATTACTTAAAATAATTAATGAAATAAATGCAATATTCGAATAAATTTTAAAGTAAACTGTTGTCCTCGCGTTCATCAGTCCGTGGTCATCAATTAAAATGGAGAAATTAAAATATTGAATAACAATATAATTATTGTTCTTATTTATACACGGTGTTTCATAATAACCAATAAATATTTTATCGTTATCTAAAACTAATTATTAAATTGTGTTTACCCGTAATGTCATTCAACCCAAAATTTTCATGTAAATCATAGACATGATGATGATACTATGATATACCTACATGAAAATTTTGGATTGAATGACATTACGGGAAAAACTATTTAATAATTAGTTTTAGATAACGATAAAATATTTATTGGTTATTATGAAACACCGTGTATACAACTAAGTTGGCAAACAAGCAAACTGCCCACCTTGTAAGTGGTAACAGATAGTGAGACTCGCAGCAAATCTGCAACCCCCACAAGAACCACAGAATACGTTGCCAACTTGTGATATAAGATAAAGTCAAACCGAAACACAGAAATGCAAGCACTGCTGCTTTGCGGTAGAAATAGGTAAGACGGAGGCACCCGAGCAGACGACCCTGGTACAGAGTCTCCCTTCGGTGGAACGTATCCGCTGGTATTGTATTTTGAAGATATTTATGTTGATGCCTTACTGTTAAATTGAACATATATTTGATTAGGGACTGACGAAAATGTACTACTTTGGTCGTATTTTCATGGAATTACCTTTATAATCTATTATGAAGCGCCAATAGAATTTAATTTTCCATGCTCTGTCATCATCATCTTATCTTATCAATTAAAGCTACGAAATCTGTTTTACATTATGTGTCCATAATATGCTTATTCTTCACATCGTCACATATTAGCTGTTGTATAAAAATACAATTTCAACTAATTTGAAACGGTGCGAGACCCGCGTGGAGCAATTTCGAGGTAGTGAAATTGACTATCAACTTTTCTCTGAATAATAAGAAACCGGTCAAGTGTGAGTTGGAGTCGCGCACAGAAGGTTCCGTATGAACTTATAAAGTATATAAGTTCCTAACAATGTACATATTTACGTACGTTTTTTTTAACATGCAGTAAGACCTTTCTTCTTGCTAAATTTCATGATTCTAGGTCAACAGAAAGTACCCTTAGGTAGGTAGGTTTTGGTCCAGTGTAAAAGCAAAATTTGCGAAAATATGTCACACAACAGTATTCGATATTCACAGCTGAAAGAGATCGCAAATCCGAGTATTCGATTTAATTATAAAACGCCTGCAACCTTTCAGGATTAGATAGCTATCATCATTACTACAACGTTTGTTTTACGAGTTTTAAGATAACTCATTAAATTGAACAAAAATCAAATTTCAAGTTTTTATTGCACTGTCTTGACATTGATTAGTCTATGTTTCATTCCTAAACGAAAACGGAAGACGACCGACGACGTTACGCTCGCGCGTTGTGAGCGTAGAGTTACAGACATTCTAGAGATATATTAAATTAATATTAATTTTTGTATGAAAGTCAAATCCGAATTATCAAAAGTCGCAGAACAAACGTTATTGTTTAAATGATGTTATCTATCTAATCCTGGGCACACGTGTGTCCAGCCTTTCGTGTCCAGTTGGTGAATAACCCATTCCAACGAGGTTGCAGGTGTTTTACAAGTAACCCTGTATATGATACATATTTCAGTTTGATATCTTCGACGCGTTCCCAAGAAAAAGGTCTTGACAGACAGACAGACGGGTAAAAGACAACGAAGTGATCCTAAAAGGGTTCCGTTTTTGCCTTTTGAGCTACGGATCCCTAAAAATGTCGTGGTGAATGATGGTTAGGAATGTTTCGAAATATTCTTCTTCGGTTAGCGAAACGCTTTTCCGATAGGACGACAGACAGGCATCTTGCATAATTGTTTACTATTTATGCAGAGACTTCTTGAATAGGTACTACGATTGCATAATACTCACAATAAAATAGGTTAAAAAACGTATAACATTGACAGCGCTTATATAAAACTAGCTGTGCCCGTGAACTACGTTTCGCCTTAAAAGACTTCAACGCGGTTTTAGTTTCGTATCCTCTATATTTATCCCGTTTTAGCAAGATTTTTCATTGATTCTCCTCTTCTATTAATCGTAGCGTGATATTACCCTAAAACCTTCCTCGGTAAATGGACTGTTCAATATAAAAATATTTTTTCAATTCGAACCAGTAGTTCCAAAAATGCTTTATAATATTAGTAAGTATAGGCACAGTTTAACAATCATACAGTTACGAAACGAACGTGTTTGCGCAGAGCAACGACGGGGAATTCACGGGGAAGCGGGCGGCGCGGTCCGAGGCCTACAAACTTGCCGAGTTTGTTTACTCGAACGCTGAGGGTTGAAGGAAACGACTTTGTGTGACTGTGTGATACGCGAGCGAAATTTGCATTGGTTTTTTACGTGAATTGTTTATTACATTATTTATAATGGTGCACACTTGTTCTGTATACGGATGTTTCTCGACCGCAAAATACAATAAGGAATTAAGATTCCATAGAATTCCCCGCGAGACGCGAGGTATATTTATTCCTAAAATTTACTTAACCAATACTTAATACTTATAAATTACTTAACCAAATTGGTATCGTCTAGTACTATTATTAATTTTGTATACACTATTTATAGCCGCTGTATAGTAATATTATACTAGTAAAAAGGTTAAAGCATAACTTCAAGATTTAAAAAGTTACAATCTGCATCTATGCACTATGAGAGTTTAGTGCAATAATGATAAATACTTCCTAGTTAATTCTCAACTATATTTGAATAAACTCTAGAATAAATGTGTTGCCGCTACCTATCTTCCCGTGGATGTAGAAAAAAACCGGGCAAGTGCGAGTCGGACTCGCGAGGTTCCGTACGATTTATGACGTATTAAAAGAACTACTTACTAGATCTCGTCCAAACCAATCTTCGGTGGAAGTTTACATGGTAATGTACATCATATATGTTGTTTAGTTTTATCATTCGCTTATTTTAGTAGTTACAGGGGGAGGGGGGAACACACATTTTACCACTTTGGAAGTGTCTCTAGTGTCTCTCGCGCAAACTATTCGGTTTAGAAAAAAATGATATGGGTACACGTATGGGTTTGATAAAAAAATCTTGGGTTTCAAATGTATGGAGAACCCCTAAAATTTATTGCTTTTTTTTCTATTTTTGTGTGAAAATCTTAATGCGGTTCACAGAATACATCTACTTACCAAGTTTCAACAGTGTAGTTCTTATAGTTTCGGAGAAAAGTGGCTGTGACATACAGATGGACAGACAGACAGACATGACGAATCTATAAGGGTTCCGTTTTTTGCCATTTGGCTACGGAACCCTAAAAACGACTAAAATAGTTTAGTGTAATTTAAAATATAGTTTATAATTAATTCTGAACTATGAATAAACTCTATAATACATGTATTGCCGCTACCTACGTATCTTCCCGTGGATGTCGTAAGAGACGACAAAAAGTTTAATGCATTTTTTTTACTTTGTAGACATTTTTATTTACCTTTAAAAATATGGCGAACTCAGGCAGGTATTCGATGTCTGTACTTTAATTCACCTACGAGCACCAATCACCTATCTGACGTAGCTACCTAACATATGTAAATGTACCTAGTTAGGTATATGGGTACTTCTTGTAAATAAATTACATTATAATCGCATTTAAATTATTTTTCTTTTTTGACAACCCTTACACATTTGCGAGTGACGAGAGTAAGTGCCCACGCAGCCGGCGGCATCGTCCGACATAAAACGCGTTTCTAAACTGTATGATTGTAAACTGTGGTATAGGTGTAATGAAATATGTACAGAATCTCAAAGTTAATTACTATACTCAAAATTAATTAAAATTTTTATTTATAAAATATTGCCGCACACTGCTTTTTTCTTCCAAGAAATAGGATTTTTTTAAACTATTGGAGTTTGAAATTAAATAAACTCAGTGGCCTCAGTCATGCATAAGAATAGAGTTCAAAATTAGGTTATTACTAGCTGCTGCCCGCGACTTTGACTGCGTCCCCAGGGAACTCAAACTTAAACTATCTCAATACTAAATATAATTAAAATTGGTTTAGTGATTTAGGCGTGATAGCGTAACAAACAAACTCACAATTTGTACAGAATCTCAAAGTTAATTACTATACTCAAAATTAATTAAAATTTTTATTTATAAAATATTGCCGCACACTGCTTTTTCTTCCAAGAAATAGGATTTTTTTAAACTATTGGAGTTTGAAATTAAATAAAGCCAGTGGCCTCAGTCATGCATAAGAATAGAGTTCAAAATTAGGTTACTACTAGCTGCTGCCCGCGACTTTGACTGCGTCCCCAGGGAACTCAAACTTAAACTATCTCAATACTAAATATAATTAAAATTGGTTTAGTGATTTAGGCGTGATAGCGTAACAAACAAACTCACTTTTGCATTAGGAATATTAGGATATAATATATCTAATATTTGTAATATGAGTTGTAGAAATAATATTATACATTTGGACGAAATTTAGAAATAAGTATAAATATTTCCATATTTCGCCATCACAATACGAAAAAAAAATATCATTTAATTTATTTCGAAATAATAAGTTAAAATATCTTATTTTTCCTTTTCATTCCATTTTCAAAAACATTTCCTGCAGCTGGACACTTAAAGAAATATCTCCAACTCCATAATACTCGTAGTTTATGTATTGTATTTCTTGAATATTTGTAATTTGTGCAGTTTATGTATTTTATTATGAAAGTGTATATTTAGGTTAAATTTTAAATAGGTTTCAGTGAATACTTTGATATTTTACCCCACATTATACTTTCTACAGTTCAAACTTTCCTCTACCCATTGGTTGCCCGGTAGAGATTGCTGCTTTGGCAATAAGGCCTCCGTTTGTTTTTTTCATCATATTTCCTTTTTGTATATCTTAATCTTAAACAATAAATATTCATTCATTCCAACTAAAGGACATAATTGAAACAACCCGAACGGCATGCAATCTGAAACACAACAAGCTGCATAATGCAGCTAGCGAGCATGCGTGCAGCACGTTGACAGGCATGCATGGGTTTGATGAAAAAAAATTTTTGAGTTTCAGTTCTAAGTACGAGTAAGTTAAGTAAGTTTAAGTTGAGGAACCCCCAAAATTTATTGTTTTTTTTTTTCTATTTTTGTGTGAAAATCTTAGTGCACGGTTCACAGAATACATCTACTTACCAAGTTTCAACAGTATAGGTAGTTCTTAAAGTTTCGGAAAAAAGTGTCTGTGACATACGGACGGACAGACAGACAGACATGACGAATCAATAAGGGTTCCGTTTTTTGCGATTTGGGTACGGAACCCTAAAAACCGGCCAAGTGCGAGTTAGACTCGCGCACCTAGTACCGTAGAAACTTATATACGTTCTTTTTTTATTATTGCTACTAAGTTGGCAAACAAGCAAACTGGTAAGTGGTAACAGTGACCTTTAATGCATGTGACTTCTGTGAGATTCGCAGCAAAACTGCAACCCCCACAAGAACCACAGTGAACGTTGCCAAATTGTGACTTAGGATGTAAGGCCACGGTACCCAGTAATTTCAGTGCCATACCTTAACCTTCAAACCGGAAAACAACAATGCAAGCACTGCTGCTTTGCGGCAGAAATAAGTAAGATGGAGGTACTTACCCAAGCACACGACCCTGGAACAGAGTCTCCCTCGGGTAAAGTTTCTATGTATCCTGCCTATGTACTATATTTTCAGATTTTTTCCTTAACACATAAGACCTTGCTCTTGCTAAGTTTTATGATTCTAGGCCAGCAGGAAGTACCCATAGGTATTCGATATGAATTTCAGTTCGATATCCCTACACTACATGCTCCCTAGAAAAGGGAACTTGACAGACAGACAGACGAATAGACAAACAGACAACGAACGTTTTTGCTTTCGAGGCACGAAACCTTAAAAATAGGGAGGTGAAAAAAAACATCTCGTTACTACCAACACTGCGACACTTCTTAGAGGTGACATAGGTTCAGGTGAATAGATTACGTAAAATATTTCTGTTGTGGCAATGAAAAGTTTAATAAATGCAAACGATATGCTGTTTCCAAGCACAAAATGAAGTCCGGTCAATTTTGACATTCACCTTTGCATAAATTCCTAGAAAACTTAAAATTTGCATGAACGTTAGGGACACCATTGTAATGAAATCGTGAAAACTCCCCAGCAATCCCATGTCTGCAAAAACATTTATTCAAGGTCCATAGTTCGGAAAAATGTTTTTTTTTTCAGCGAAACGGATACTTTTATGATAAAAATATCACAGACAAAATTAGTAGATCACGCAATTATCTACAAAAATTAATTGTCCTTGAACTTTTTTTCATAACATTAACGATTTCTAAGAAAAAGCGATCCCACTAAAAACATTCTGTAAAAAACTAGCCAAGTCTCGATGGAGCTGCTTGTTTATCTCTAAAAAGTAATGAAATCTAGACAAACTCGTGCCAAGTCTAAGGTTCCTTACTGCGATTTCTTTATTATTATTTTTTATTTTATTTTATTTGGGGGGCTTACAGTATAAAAACTACTTAACACAAATATATAACAAGAAACCAATAACAAGCCTCCGCATATAGTAATGAACTAGTATACATTATTATGATTCAATTACTTAAAGTATTGCTTTAATTCTAACCTATTTGTATTCTAAACAATTTTATAATAAGTTCGCTAACTCATCGGTCATCAACTTAGTTATGCTTGCCAGCCTACTACAAAAAAGATCGATCTTATCCATATGTTTCTTGCTTATTACATTAAAATCTTTAAAAACTCTTACCAGATAAGAATTACCACGATACACAGTACGCACGTGTGGAACATGAAGCATATTCCTAAGGCGACAGTGGTGGGGCGGGACATTAATATATAATTTTGACAACAGTGAAGGGCAGTCAATCTTTGATTGAGCTATTTTCAACAGAAAACGAATATCGCAAATCTTTCTGCGAGTCTCTAATGGAAGAAGATGAAATTGGGCACAGCGATGGGAATAATCAAGATATGGAATTCTGAATTTATAGCAAAGAAATCTTGTGAACTTTCGCTGAATTCTTTCAAGTCTTGATGAGTGTACCATATAATTTGGGTTCCATACTTGGCTAGCATACTCTAGGTGGCTTCTGACAAATGCGGCATACAATATTTTAAGCGGCTTCATGCTGGTAAACATCCCACTGTTACGAATAATGAAACCAAGAGCCGAAGAAGCTTTTTTCGCTATTGCGTCAATATGAAGCTCGTACGTGAGCTGGCTATCAAGGTAAACTCCAAGATCTTTAGTATTGGTTGAACGTTCTAATGGGGTGTTATCAATGGAATAGTTAAATTCAAGTGAAATCTTTTTACGCGTAAATGTTATAACCAGACACTTATTAATGTTAAGATCTAAATTGTTGTGTTTACAGTAGGCTACAACTCTCATTAGATCGTCCTGAAGAAGATGGGCATCAGTCGCATCATTGATCTTTCTATAAATCTTCATATCGTCAGCAAATAGTAAAAAATGTGAATGATGAAATCATGAGCTGATGTCGTTGATGAAAAGGACAAACAGCAGAGGTCCTAACAAAGATCCCTGCGGAACTCCAGAGGGAATATTAGTCCAAGAAGATGTAAACCCATTAAGCACCACCGCTTGACTTCGATTTTGAACATATGATGAGAACCATCTAAAAAGATCTCCCTTTATGCCCAACACTGAAAGCTTTTTTAATAGGATGACATGATCAACCCGATCAAATGCCTTGCTATAATCAGTATAAATAGCGCCAACCTGAGTTCCATCATCCATACACCCCGTGATAAAATCAGTAAACAAAATTATAGTTAATGTTGTGTGACTTGGCCGTTAACTTGTACCCACTAACGTATAAAGAATGTTCAACGACCAAGTCACACAACATTAACTATAATAATAAAGAAATCACAGTAAGGAACCTTAGACTTGGCACGACTTTGTCTAGATTTCATTACTTTTTAGAGATAAACAAGCAGCTCCATCGAGACTTGGCTAGTTTTTTACAGAATGTTTTTGGTGGAATTTCACTTCTTTTTGTAGAAACGTGAGCTTATTGATTTAATTTATTAGATTTTCTTATTTGACACAGTTTTTTTTCTTTTTATTGGAAGCGGCCTACCAAGTTGAATATTTTTTGTAAAGGCGGTATGTCGATATCTCTAATAGTTTGGTTGGGCTCCTGTGTTTTCTAATCAGGGTCACCAGGTACTCGAGATCTTCGATTATCCTAGTTTTTATAGTTTTCCCTTTATGTGGCCATTAAACCCTAACTCTATACCAAATTTCAGCTCTCTGAGTTTATGCGAAGTACTAGTTCTATTTAGATGATCATGAGTGAGTGAGTGAGTGAGTGTCATAAATGCGAAACTTTTCTTTCGCTTAACATCGGAACTAAATGACCTACAGACTTAAAATTTTGGATTTTAAGTATGTGATTATAGCTTACTGGATGACGAAAATTTCTGCGTTCTGGTCTTATCCAGAGGTTCTCAAATAGGGGCCTGAAAATGCGGCGAAATGGTTGCAGTAAAGGATGGTACGGCAGTGTTTGCTTCGCGCTCGACTTGGCGGGGGCACTGCCGTGCCCCCAGATTACAAAATTTACTGTAGTTGTATTCTCCATAATAAACATGACTATGTACATCAGTGGACTAATCAGTAAAACAATTAGTCTGCAAGACACACACCACAAACACACATACACACCATACACGTACATACACAGAAAAATGTGAAAACAGTAGGAATGAATAGCATGTCTATTAAGTTACGCATCTATGTTAATTATAAATAAAGTAAAAATCTTTAAAGACCAGTGTAACTGTATTTTGCTATTTTTAATTATTGTATCTTATAATATTGAGCTGTTGATTTGCCAAATAATAATAAATCATAAAACAACACATTGATGGGACCTACCGGTAAGTAATCCGAAAACACTTGTGTTGGGTGTGGCATGCGCCACCTTGAACATTACAAATATTTAGATATTTTGTATATATTGTATATTAATTGTAAATACATAGTTTTTAGTTACATTATAAAAATCTAAAATTCTAGTTACCTTAAAAACTAACATTACTTAAAACACTATGTACATATTTACAAGATAGAATTAAAACATAAATATGCATTGTATAAATTATTAAGTTCCTAACTAACCTACTGTCATATTGTACTATCATAGTGAAACCAACCTCATTCGAGACCTGGCCACTACATTACTTATATGAAAAACAAATGACAGTTGACAAGTGAAACATTTTTCTCTCGATATTTACTGATGTTTTTCGGCGCACGTAGTAATTACGAATTTTATTATTTGTTAATAATTTGCCTCCATCAAAATTAAATCGTATTTGTAAATATTGTGAATAAAACTCTGTACATAATTTTCTGTGTATATATTTGCGAAAACGCAAGAAGAATAGAACAATTTCAACATATTCTATAGTGGTGACCCCGACGTGATGCCGCTGAAATTCAGGGACCATTACATCAAGTTCTCTCTGGTCCTAAAATCAAAGGATCTACACCTATCCAGATGACTCCGGAGCTTCATAAGGCTTTTGAGGACAGCAAGACTAGCCTATCTAACATCACACTCATCTCACATCCAGATTTACAAGCTGAGTTAGCTCTATTCACGGATGCTTCTGATGTGGCTATTGGGGCAGTTCTCCAACAAAGGCGTCAGTCATAACATCTGGGAACCTTTGGGGTTCTTTTCCCGAAAGCTTTCGCCGGCTCAACGAAAATACAGCCCGTATGACAGAGAGTTGCTAGCGATTTATGAAGGGATTCGCTATTTCCGGTACATGGTTGAGGCGCGAACATTTAAAGTGTTCACCGACCATAAGCCTATCACCTATGCTTACACCACAAGAAGAGATAATTGCTCCCCTCGTCAACAACGTTATCTTGATTACATCGCGCAATTTACCACTAGTATTCATCACTTAACTGGTAAAGATAACGTTGTTGCTGATGCGTTCTCTCGCCTGGAGAGCATTGCAAGTGTAATAGACTATAAGGACCTAGAAATGAAGCAAAAAGAAGATCCAGAGCTTCAAAACTTGCTTGTGAAGGACACTGCGCTTAAACTAAAGAAAGTTCTGACGCAAGAGGCTAATATTTACTGTGATCTCTCAACATCTCGGCCTAGACCATTCATAACACCGCAATTTCGCCGGAAACTTTTCGACAGCGTTCATAATCTTAGCCATCCTAGTCCAAATGCCACGTCCAAACTTGTATCGGAACGATATGTATGGCCATATATTCGACGAGACTGTAAGAATTGGGCTAAGCAATGTGTTGAATGTCAGCGCAATAAAATTTCACGACATACTTTTTCTCCACTGACACAGTTCCCTTCACCTACTCATCGTTTTTCTCACATCCATATGGATATCGTTGGTCCATTACCTTTTTCATCTAACTTTCGATATTGTCTTACCGTCATTGACCGTTTCACCAGATGGCCCGAAGCATACCCATTAGAAGACATCACCGCAGAATCTTGTGCTCATACATTCATATCTGGCTGGGTTGCTCGCTTTGGGTGCCCTCACACCATAACAACTGACCGCGGTAAGCAGTTCGACTCTCAGTTATTCCATAAAGTATGCAATATTCTTGGAGCTACACATAATCTTACTACAGCTTACCATCCAGCTGCAAATGGTATGGTTGAGAGACTACATAGACAGCTTAAAGCAGCCATCATGTGTCACAATAATCCAAGATGGACTGAAGTTCTTCCATTGGTTCTGCTCGGTATAAGAAGTGCTTGGAAGGCTGATCTCAAGGCATCTGCAGCGGAACTCGTTTATGGAGAGACACTTCGTCTTCCCGGTGAATTTTTCACACCGGATACTTACCTGTTCACTGATATCGCTAGTTTTACAGAGCGACTTCGTAACCACATCTCCAAGCTATCGCCAACTCCAGCTTCCTGGCACTGTAAGAAAACATTTTACTTACCTGCTGATATCTTCACGTCAGAATATGTATTTTTACGCCAAGGTCCAGTTAAAAAGTCCATGGAATCGCCTTACACCGGACCGTACAAAGTACTGGAGAGGAATCCTAAGACATTTAAATTGAATGTACAAGGAAGGGAATTGAATGTCACGATTGACAGACTGAAACCAGCTTACCTGGTTGATGATGATCCTTCTCCGGTTCTTCCTGAATCTTCTACAAGTAGTCCATCTTCTTCTCCACCGGTTGCTGAAAGAAAAACTAGAAGTGGAAGAGTAGTTAGATTTCCCGATTACTATCGACAGTGAAATGGCCCGCTAGTTCCCTTGTGGATAACATTAGATTACAACTTAATTACAACAATATCTCAACAGAAATTAATATATAAATTTAAAAAATATATTACATGTAACGAATAACTATAGGAATACATTTTAAGATACAGTTTAAAAGTTATGCATGTTTGATGATGGAATAGAAGAATGTAGCTATGAGGTGTTATGAATGTTTGTGTGTGATTGTTTATCTCTTTAGATGTGTGTGTATGTGTTTTAGGCAATTCTAGTTCAAAGATTTTCGACTTTATCATAAGTAAGTATCGCTAACCATAGAGCGTCAGACATTTTTTGCACATATATGTATAGTTGCATAGAATATATTTTGAGTATTTTAATTAATTTATTGTATATAAATGCAGATTGTGATATTGTGTTCTAGCAAAGACAGTAAGTACAGATAGCAGTACAATAAAAAAAAGACAAATACATTAATATTGAACGATATTTTGACATTAAATCAATAAAGACCAGCCTATGACAGCACATCGTTGACATAGTCATCAACCTTATAGTAACACTTATGTTCTAGAAGACCACAGCACTTTTTTGAATTTTTATAGTCAAGATCTTGTATTGATTCAGGAAGTTTAGAAGCTTTTTTCCTACGTAAAGCTTTTTCTATGCCAATTTCCTAGGACCTAAACCTGTTATAGGTTTAACTTTCCTAAATAATTCCTAGACTTCTATCTAATTAAAATCCTTGCATATTATAAAACAAAGTCCCCCGCCGCGTCTGTCTGTCTGTCTGTTCGCGATAAACTCAAAAACTACTGCACCGATTGTCAAGCGGTTTTCACCACTCGATAGCGTGATTCTCGAGAAAGGTTTTAGTATATAATTTGTTAAGATTTTTTATTTATTTCTGTGTATATTAACGATATTTGTTGAAGATGTCGGGAAAAAATAAATTAAGGCGAAACGTAGTTCGCGGGCACAGCTAGTATAATATAAACATAGAAATGTCAGTAATTTCAAGGATTTGAAATAGAGTAAGCAACTGTCAGATGATTTAAGATCGCAAATGGATCTAATGCATATTATCTGTGCTCTAAATATTATGATAAGTTATCCCAAAATATTATCCCGTACCGTAAAGTTGACATGACAAACCCATGATATGCGGTTAATACTGACTCTCTGTTAGTTACTTCTGCTAGTTTATGTAATGCATAAGAATATTTATGTAATCTTTTGCAAACTTCTATTGAATGGGTTTCCTACTTCATATCGCAATATACGTAAACTCCAAGGAATTTGGTTGATTTAACGTTTTTCCATCACTTTAATCACTTTAGTTTTATTAAAATTTATATATACGAGTATTTAGATTATTAAATTTCATCCATGTCATTATATTACTTAGAGTGTTGTTTATTTTATCCCCATAGTCTTTTGAGTCGTCTTTTCATATAATTACTGTACCGTCATCTACAAGTAAAACCATTGGATATTCAGAGGCAGCAGTCAAATCATTGATATAGGTCCCAGAACACTGCCTTATGGGACCCCAATCAAGCATTCCATTCGCTAAGTACTCAAAGATAATTGATTTAACACTATGTATTGTATTCTATCCTCCAAGTATGATTTTATAAGATTTTGTGCAATACCTCTAATTCCATAACACTCTAGTTTTAATTTTTTAAGTAATATTTCGTGGTCAACGTAGTCGAACGCCTTTGACATATCCATAAAGATGTTAGCTGTAGCTGATGTTAACTGTAATCTTTGCTACTAGGTCCGCAATTGGCGGAATAATCACGTAACATACACACAAAACACGTTGGACACACCTAAAAATTTAAGGGTCTTTTTCGATTTTTATGGGATTCTATCATCAGATCCTAACTTTGGTGATCATGGGACCACCCTTAGATTATACTCTATCGAATACAAAAAGAATTCTGAAAATCGGTCCACAACTGGCGGCGTAATCGCGTAACATACACACAAAAAAAAACACGCATCAAATTGAGAACCTCCTCCTTTTTTGAAGTCGATTAAAAACTACCCGGCACCAAATCACCTAGGTGATCAAATTCCATATGATTTTAATTTATTTATTTTGTTTCCTTAAATCTTCTGGGTGATATAATTCTACGTTATTATTATTATGTGTCCTAAAATTACCTGGTAGCTTTTGTTATTGAGTTAATTTCTAACAAATTCTGATTGTTTATCTCAGTGTCATTGTTTTTAGGGTTCCGTAGCCAAAAGGTAAAAACGGGACCCTATTACTAAGACTTCGCTGCCAATCCGTCTGTCTGTCTGTCACCAGGCTTGTATCTCATGAATCGTTATAACTAGACAGTTGAAATTTTCACAGATGATGCCGCTATAACAACAAATAAATAAACATTAACAACAATATTTAATTCCCATACAACAGACGTGATTCTTTTGCCGTTTTTTGCTCGATATTAATAACGGCAACAGGTAGACGCTTGAAATATTTACATAATATTTAATTGTATATCCACTTTAAAAATAAATACAATATTTTAGGGGGGCTCCCATACAACAAATGTGATTTTTTGCCGTTTTTGTGTCTAATGTTCTATAGATTATAGTACGAAACCCTTCATGCGAGAATCCGACTCGCACTTTGCCGGTTTTAATTTTTGGTAGATTATTTTGAAAATTAATATAAATAATATTTGTTACTTAATAGAGAAAACTCACTGATCTACGTAGTTACCCGTATATTATTATTATATATTTTAAGATTAAAAAAATAGTATGATTGCCAAATATAAAAAAAAAGATTAATAAATAACATTAAGCTATTTAGACAAATTGTTTATTCTACTATGCCCCATAAATCGTTTAGTTCATACCTATCCGGAAAAAAACGTTATATACGTTATTAAATAACGAGTTACAGATTTGAATAATATTTATGCAAAGATGAGCTTCAAATGAAAAAAAACACGATTGATTGGATTGGTGATAGTAGTTTAATCAATTGACAAAATTAAACAACTCTGTTATTGCTTTTTTTATATGTTTTGATATGGTACATGATGACATCAACGCTACACAATATATTTAAAAATTCCGGTTAGCCCAAAAATGTGACTATGTGAAAAAAAAACGAAACACACGTAATTTAACACGTTTATATCACACGTGAAATACATGCGGTATGTCCCATTTTTTATCTTTTTTTTTTTTATTTTTGGCAATTTACGCACTGCAGTACGCGTGCCTATTCCGCTCTATCTCATTACTTTTGCCTCTGCAATCGTTGCTTTATATCTGTGATTGATGATAACACACATCATCATCATCATCTCTCTCAGGTCATATACGTCCCCACGGAGGGGCACGAGCCTACCCTAACTAGTTGTGTTAGGGCGATTAGGTCTTAGTCAAACCACGCTGGCCCAGTGCGGATTGGTTGACTTCACATACACTTTTGAATTACTTTTCAGACGTATGCAGGTTTCCTCACGATGTTTTCCTTCACCGTAGGAGCGTCAGATAAATGTACATACGACTATGCAATTTTACGGTGACATATAGACGTTTACGGCCTTAAGAGCCGTTTACACGATGCAAGTTTCTTGCCTGTTGCCATTGATTTACTACCAAACATAGATAGAGCACTTCATACAAAAACGCGCTTGAAATCTGTCACCTAATCGACTATACATACGCTGTTAAATAGGTAGGTGAATATGCACACCCGAATTAAAATTACCATAAAGAAAGTACCGTATTTATCGAATTCAACCTTATTATTTATTATTACGGCAACTATTTGAAGTACAACCGTGTGCAGTTACATCTTTTCATACCTAGCCACATTAAATTTGACGTTTTAATAATTGCTACAAGAAAATATCAACTTTATACTCTCAAACATAATGCTCAAAATTGCTTATCGCGTTGTCGCTCCAACGCATGGAAAAGAACTGCACGAGGCAGTTCTTCACCGGCCCACTTTTCGAACGTTCATGCGTTATCTACGTTTGGTAGTAAATAAATGCCTGTTGCATACAATAAAATTGAAGCACTATATGACTTGCATGGTCTAAGCAGCACGTCACATTCTTGATCTGATATACAAGTTTCGTTTCAAAACTTTTCTTGGTGTAAACAGCACATACAATAATTTCTTAAGCAATTCTGGTATTCAGCTGGTCATTTGCAGAACCAAAGGTTTAATATTTCAATTATACCATCGCAGTAAAACGAAGTTGTTGTGAACTGGAATCTCTTGTTTATTTATATGTGAGTTGACACCTCAATTAGTAACACAGAACATAATTAATTAATTCTCCCTTTTCTTAAAAGTCGACATGACACAAGCAAAAGGCTACGACCATACATGTTTTATCTATCGGTGGTGTTCGCCACACCCTCTTCTAAAACGTTCAACATTTCAATAAATATTCGCCAACGCAAATACGTGCAATTCTTGAAGCAACTCTCCAATAAATGGTACACGCACATACAAGTATCTGTTTAGACATGTCAAAACTTGAAAGCAATAATTTCCTAGACATAATTGGAGTGAAATGGAGCTCCATTTTAACTGCTGCTTCTATTGATGAAGCGGTTGATGCTTTAATGGCCACTATTGACAGCGCTATAGTCAGACATTCAAAAAAAGTGAAAATAGGAAGGTCTAAATATATCATAAGACCATGGATGACGCAAGGTTTGCTGAGATGCGCAAGACATAGAGACAGACTTCATGCCAAGCTAAAGCAAAACCCTGAGGATGAAGTTATTAAAACTATTTATCGACGATATAGAAACTTTTACTTTAATATAATAAGAAAAGTGAAGCTACGCTACGAAAAAGAAGAACTAGAAAATAATAGCAAGGACACTAGGCTGCTCTGGAAGACAATTAAGAAAATCTCTAATACTAACGTTACTAACACACAACCAACTGAACTATTATCGGCGGCAGGTACTCATAAAGTCTCCCTAAACAACTGTAATGCCTTCTTTTCCTCAGTTGGTCAAAACTTAGCGAATGAAATACTTTCACAATCTAACCATGCCGACTTTGTTTTATCCTCAAATGTCAAAATCAGTAACTCGCTGGCACATTCCTTTTTCATGGCACCAACTGATCATGAAGAGATTCGTAGCATTATTAGTCAACTGCGGACTGGAAGTGCACCTGGAGCGGACGGAATCAACACGGCCTTTGTTAAATATGCCAAAAACATATTAGCAGAGCCACTAGCACTTTTGTATAACCTGAGTTTGGGTACCGGTTGTTTTCCCAAATCATGGAAGATTGCTTCGGTGACTCCAATCCACAAACACGGACCTAAGGTCATCCCGGGAAACTACAGACCGATATCGCTGCTCAGCGTTTTTTCTAAAATCCTGGAAAAAGTTGTCAACAAACGACTGACTAGCTATATCGAGCTAAATAATATATTATCTCCGAGGCAGTTTGGTTTCAGGCGCCATAAATCAACTGAGGACGCTGTCACACTCCTAACTGAGCACATTGCAGAGGGCCTAGACAGTGGCCAAAAGTGTGTAGGAGTGTTTCTTGACCTAACAAAGGCTTTAGACACCGTGTCCTCTAACATACTTTTACAAAAGCTGGAGAGTATAGGTATAAGAGGGCTACCGCTTAAATGGTTCAAGAGTTACCTTACTGATAGACAGCAGTTTGTGAAAGTGGGTCTTTACAAGAGTGACTTGCTACCGATATCTTACGGCGTCCCCCAGGGAAGCATACTTGGGCCTATACTCTTCACTATCTACATCAACGATATTCACGATCTGAATCTTTTAGATGCCGAGATAGTGTGTTACGCCGATGACATTGTGGTCCTCTTTAAAGGCAGTAGTTGGACGGACACAATGAGCAAAGCAGAAAGTGGAATGTCCTCGATATGTAATTGGTTAAAAAACAATTTACTTACTCTCAACTATACGAAAACAACTTTCATTTGTTTTCATAAAAACGCGTCTTCTAATCCCACAGATGTAATACATCTGAAAATACACACTTGTGTTTCTTCCCACCCTCTCTGCACCTGTAAGTCAATTCACCGCTCCGGCGTGACGAAGTATCTTGGGATCATGATCGATGAGCAACTAAACTTTAAAATTCACATTAATCATCTGACTAAAAGAATAAGAAAGACCTCCGGTATTCTCAGAAAGCTGAGAGATTCGGCAAGCAGGGACTTACTGATCATAATTTATAAGGCCCTGTGTGAATCGGTTGTTGGGTACTGCATCTCGGTCTGGGGTAGTGCTGCTAAGACCACGCTTCTGGTGGCTGAACGAGCAAACAGGTCCCTCCTCAAAATCATGCTCAAAAAACCTTTCCGTTACCCCACAACCACTCTCTACAAAGAAACTAAAGTTCTCACAGTTCGCCAACTTTTTATTTTAAAATCTTGCCTTATTAGTCATAAACGTCTGAAAATCTCCGAAAATTACAATACACTCTTAAAAAAACGAGTCTTTAAAGTTCCAATACCAACTGTCAACTCACACTTTGCAAGCAGGTTTGGTGACTTCATCAGGGCACGCATTTATAATGCTGTCGTGAGGTTCTGTAATATTAAAGATTGTTCCAATCGGGTGGCCAAATTGGTTGTGACCGAATGGTTGCTTTTCCTGGACTACACATCCACAGAGGAGCTTGTTAACAAATACTCTTAATAAAAAAAAAAAAAAAAAACTATTTTTCTCTCTCTTATTTTTTATAATATAAAAATATAACATTATTACTTGTTACTTACAGAGGAAGCAATGTGACTAACAATAGAAAGTATTAAAATTTTGTTAACATTAAACAAAAAGACAATGCATTCACCTCATGGTTCCCCAAGATACAGGCAATGCGATGTCTAGTTTGGGGACCTCTGCTAATATCATTGTAATTATTTCTGCAGTGCACTAATTTCTAAATAATTTTATCTGTATGTTAATGAGTTTTCTTTTTGTGTAATAAAGAATTATTATTATTATTATTATTATTATGATCTTTATTAACCTTCTTTCTTAAATATACATTTTTTTACAATATAAATATAAAAAATATAAATATTATAAAAAAACCTACATCTAGCGGGTCCATCCCAAACTACCGGTGGTTAGGGCTGCAGGGTGAGGAACCTCCTGACAATTCGTGCCGTGCCAAGAATTACCGCCTTCTGTATCAGGCCCTTGATCCATCCGCCTAGCGAGAGTCTCTCAAGATGTTGGTCAAGACTCTTCGCTATTAGACCATTCACAGACACCACTATCGGGACAATAACAGTTGAGTCCACATCCCACATGGCGGTAACCTCGTGAGCCAAGTCAAGGTACTTGCTGAGCTTGTCCTTCTCAGCTTTCACGAGATTCGCATCATGGGGGATGGTGACATCGACTATCATTACCCGGCGTTGGGTCCGGTCTATTAGCACGATATCAGGCTTATTGGCTGCAATAAACCTGTCCGTGATGATAGAGCGGTCCCAGTAGAGCAAGGCACGACCATTATTATTATTATTATTAATTGTATTGGTGTAAACAATAGTACATTGTTACCCCAGGGGTGAAAGTAACTTATCTAGTCCCGAGACGTTGTTTGGCGCCCGAGCGTAGCGAGGGCACCAATAGTCCGAGGGATTAAATAAGTCTTTAACTCGAGGTAAACACTGTGCTTTTCATTACGAATACAAGGAAAGTAAAAATAAAACAATGAATTAGCTAAAGAAAAAACGTGTAAATGTTATTTTACATAAATCAACAACTTCTGCTTTAGCCCGCTTTTTTTCTCTTATATAATCAGGCGTTAACTTCATACCTGCATCAGATGAACTCGTTGTGTTAATTATTAACACAATGTTATACATATATAATTAACAGTTAATACAAATCTCTGCTATACGGAAGTATTATGAAAACTCTATAAATGAAAAAAAAACAAATGAAGATCGCATTGCGCCTATTTTGTTTTTTTTTCTGTGGCCGGCCAGCTATTCAGCCATTTATTTTTCATAAAATATAATTTATGAAATAATATTTTAATAATTTCATAAATGCTAAATATTTTGCCCAAATCAATATTATTTTAAAGATATAGTTGAAAATAAATTATAATAAAGTCATTTAAAAAATATATTCTTTAAATATTTAACATTATGTTATTTCAATTTTACACCGCGCTGTAATTGAGTGGCTGTATAGAAAGTCGGAACATGGTTCAATAAAAATGTGAATAAAGAATTGTTTATTTTTTTAAATTTGACAGCAGCCGTCAGTTGAAAGTGATTCTCCCTAGGGCTGAAAAGTATTACTTTCAACCCGCTCCTCAGGCAACTTCAGACCTAATTTTAAAGTATGAGTAAGTAATGAAAAAGACATTTGCAATTATTTTTTGTCAAAACTGGCATTCGATAATTGTATGCAACCTTTTTACTACATCCACGTGTAAACAGTTGCTTACAATTCTTGAAGATCAATTATTGCGCTACATTTATTGCATTCAATTATTGCTCCTGTATGTACAAGAAAATGTCATTGTGTAAATGAGTCTTTATTAATAAAAATTTTACTCCTTGGATCATCCTCGGATTAGTTACTCCGTGTTTTGTCTTGTTTCCGCACATGTCGGCTGTCATTATGTCAAAATAAGACAAAACACACAAAGGCCGTGAGGGCTTTGCAGAAAATAATGCACAATCTACTCTATTTCATTATTTTACCTCTTTGCAACTGTTACTTTGTCTGTCATTTTTGTATGTATTCTTAAAGGGGCCGTATCTATCTAACTCTGACTTTGTACATTACATTACAATGTTTTATAAGTACAATTGGCATTAACAACAGACGATAAAATTCGGAAAAAAAATTCCACTATGATGGATTGAAATAATTAGGAATTACCTATCCCTTACTCGATCCGTATAATTTAATAATAGTATATTATGCAACTAGTGAATAAAAGACGGACTTAAAGCGAGGGCAATAGATGAATCACGAGCAAGTGAAGGATTCTAACGACTGAATCACAACCGCAGGGAGTGATTCATGATGATTTAAAATCCTAAGCGACACGAGTGATTTATGGCCCTCGATATAAATTCGTTTTATTCAAGAGTTGCATACTATACTTTATACCATGACAACGAGAAAAAGAAAATAGACATTTGATGAAGAAAAAATGGAAGGTTAAATTAATTAAATCGCACATTAAAATTGTAACAATTAATTTTAGGAGAATTACGGAAAAAAATAATTTTAGGACAATTACTAAAATTAAGAGTAATTTATTCTAATGCCAAACTTCTTGTAGAAAATGTCGACCAATCAAATCTCGGAGAGTTATTTGCACAAGGAGTTTGTATGTCGAGTATTCATTGCACAAGGAGTTTGTATGGTATATTTTTTGCGCAAGGAGGTTGTATAACTTTAAGATGGAAGTCGAATATAGCAGTATGTTCTAAATTCAAACACCAAAATAGTGATTAAAAGAGCTTTTTATTCACTATTTTCAGTGAATAAAATAAGCTTTTTCGAGAGGGAATGGTATAAACTATGTTTTTACTATTGACACTCGACAAGGGCTCGCGATTCTTCAAAAATTGTGAATAAAACGCTCTTTGTTTCACTGAGTGAATATAATAAAATTGAATATAGAACATACGCGAATATACAGATTATAGTAAGAAAAAAAGAAAATGTGCAAAGAGGTTGCACACTCGCTATAAAAACGTAGGTACTACTCGTAAAAACCACCACCAAAACGTAATAACTAAGTTTCAAAAACTGTTCTTATTTTACAGTTAATTTCTAGTTCTTTTGTTTTCTATTGTTTTTTTTATGTATTACCCATAATAAAATTTGCACAGAGTAATTATTTTTTCGCAAGTCAATGATAAAAAGTAGAGTAACTAACACGTGAAAAAAAATTCATCTCGGCTCTTGTATCCCTTGATCCGCACAGATTGTATTCTAGAATCCCTCGCTACGCTCGGTATTCTACTTTAGAATCCTTCGCTCCTCGCGGAATACAACTTAGTGCCTCGAAAAGAATTCACCTTTTTTTCACTTGTTGGGTAATCTATTATTAATTATGTTATGTGAATGTTCATTGCGGATTTATTTTTTGTTTCTGGTAATAGATTCTTTTTATAAATTTCAATGCATTTTTGTTTCATTAAATAAGTTTTTTCATCATGCGTTTAAATTTAATTCAAATTCAAAAAAAATTATTCAACATCGGCCTTTACAGGCACTTATTGACGTCAAAACAAAGCAAAATAATCTAATTTAAAGAAATCATATTAACCTTGTATGTGCATACATCCTAAATATACTCAAGATATCTGCAAATACAAGTAGGAATGAAAAAAAAAAGTTGACTCTACACCTGTTCGGAAATTAGGAGAGCCTTCTCGAGAAGAACAGGCAAGAAACTCGAAAGGTCCAAATTTTTTATCTCCTCTTCTAAATCGCCATTTACAATTTTGATTTTGTTACAGAGTCGTCAATTGACAAGCAAAAGTTTGAGCTCAACTTCCATTACAAGAATAGATAATAATATGTTAATTCACATTATATAAGATAAAGACTTTATTAACATATCAATCAAAAGAAAATGTACAGTTGACCTCACGTTCAAATAGTTTTAATTATCCAAATAATCATTAATAACACCAATCATTTTAAACCTTTCTATGAGAGAAGTGCGTGAACTTAGCTTATAAATTGCTCTCACTGAACGTT
Organism: Schoenobius gigantellus; assembly: GCA_963935595.1. Taxonomy (NCBI): domain Eukaryota; kingdom Metazoa; phylum Arthropoda; class Insecta; order Lepidoptera; family Crambidae; genus Schoenobius; species Schoenobius gigantellus. Next base: position 39,418,820 of record OZ012549.1, read on the forward strand.
TCTTTGAAACAAAACGCAATACATAGTTAAATATTAGAATTGAGAGTTCAAACCCAAGCCAAAATGAATCAATATACATTTGAAATGCAAAACGTTTGTAAAAAAAACTAAACGTAGTGAGTAAATATTTGCAAAGGACAACGAACTGTTCATATGATCATAACAGTTTCAGAAAAGAAAAGACGCAATAAATTCTTTGTCTAAAGTGTTTATTAACACATAAGTGTAAAATGAGAAATAGCGGTTTTTTTATTATTACACGAAAACTCTTTGAAAATGACACATTAATCTTTAATTCATTATCATAGAGGAAACTTGAACAGCGTGCCACATAATAACACGTTTGTTGTTTTAATTATTTACAGGAAGATAACACATTTACCGCAAGTTTTGTTTGCTATTTTTAAATTATATAATATTTGTAAATGTAAATGACTTAATATGGCCGTCGAATCGCTCAAGTGTAAGGTTGAATACTTTTAGATGTAATAAATACGAACTTGAATGTTATAAACTTATTTACGCTAGGCAGAATTTTATTCCCTTCTTCAAGGTTTAATTTCATAAAAAAATTTATGATTTAATCGTGAGATGGACAAAAATTGCAAGTTTGTTTTCTTTTTTTTTCATGTATAAGTTTAACGACTGTACTTTACTAAGTTCAACTATCGCAAGTCCGCTGGCAGCAGTGCTCTCAACTACTCTGTTATAGTGGTAAAACTATTATACCGGGTATAAGCATGGTAATATATATTATTACCGTGGTATAAGTGACGGTGTCCCATTTCTTTTAACAGTGAGTTCAGACCAATGTTAATATTTGTTTACAGATGTTTACTTTTCCCGGAAAAGCTTATAAAGCGAAAAAAGGAGTTTTTCATTTTTAATTTTTATTCATGCTACGCAATGTATGGCGCGCCGGCATCATTTTTGTACCGCTCACACCACCGGTGCGTTGACGTTCGATGACCCATACCACTGATTCCGCGCACAGTATGATGGAAATGTAATACAATTTACATTGCGAAGTTTATTTTCTGTGTAATTATGTTAGGTATTGTTTTTTAAGCGACTTCAAAAAAGGAGGAGTTACGCAATTACGCCGCCAATTGTGGACCAATTTTCAAAATTCTTTTTGTAATCGATAGAGTATACTCCAAGGTTGGTCCCATGGTCACCAAAGTTAGGATCTGATTTTTTTTTTTTTTTTATTTATTTATTTACAACAATTGTACCTACCGGCTTACAGATATTCCAATACGCACGGTAAGTCATGCACATAAAAATTGAATTATCAATATTATTTATCAATGAGTAATACATGCTTAATTATTAAAAAAAATACAATGTTAAATAAAAATGTCAAAAGAGAAAGTCAAATGCTCATGGAATATTAATTAAATTAAATGTCAAATTACAATAAATATTAAATTGCATAGGTATGTCACATTAAATGAATGGAATATTAATTGAATTACAAACAAGAATATAAAAATGTCAGTCTAGCAGTCTTAGGTCGAATTTCACCGACATTTATCCAACACGTATTAAAAAAAATAAAGAATGTTACAATGTCAAATAGAAATGTCAATGTCAAATAGAATGTCAAATTACAATAAATAATAAATTACTTAAGTACCTATGTCAAATATAATATGATTAAATTATTTTATTAAATTACAAATAAGAATATTCCATATATACAAAAATGTCAATCTAGCAGTCTTATATCTTATATGATGATGGGATCTCGTGAAAATCGAGGAAAAGCTTTAAATTTTAAGGTGTGTCCAACGTGTTTGTGTGTATGTTACGCGATTACTCCGCCAATTGTGGACCGATTTTCAAAAACTTTCACTATAAAGATTTCATTCACTAAAAGTTAAAAATAAAAATATTTTACAAAAAATAAAAACCGACTTCAAAACCACTGAAAAGTTAAAAATAATTTAAGAATAGGTACAGACAACATCACACGAATGCATCATATTGAAGTCGGTGACACTTTAATACATTCTAGGAGATCATCGTTATTCTTAAATTATTTTTAACTTTTCAGTGTTTTTGAAGTCGGTTTATATTTTTTGTAAAATATTTTTTACAGAATATGATTTGTAAACGATAACAAAGTTATATTACCCCAGAAAATTTAGAATAAAAATCAAAATATTTATGAATTTTCCGGGAGAAAGTTTTAGTGATTTTCAAATTAGGATGATGGTCTGAACTCACTGTTAAAGGAAAAGAGACACCGTCACTTAAACCCGGTATAATAGTGGTAAGACCTGGTCTCAACCTGGTCTAAAGTTAGTCTTAGTTTAAACCTAATTCACTTTCACTCGTGTTACTTACTTAAATGTGTTTAAATCAGGACTAAGTTTATATCATGTTTTGTAATAAGACGGTATATTTTCAGAAAATTTACCACTTACTGTAGAGGCTTTATCATTACATTGTAATTCGAGACTCAATATTCATTCGTTTTTGTTAGAAACTAATTAAGTAAAATCAAAATATAATAGTCTAAAGTTTATAAAATTCGGTCGTGATTCATGATGATCCTGAGAGACGCATGTCATTCATAGCCCTTGGTATAAATCCGTTTTATTCAAGAGTTGCATACTATACTTTATACCATGACTTCGATAAAAAGAAAGACTAAGACGAAAATAGACAATTAATATAGAGTATTTTTTGTGCAAGTAGGTTGTACAGCATTGAGATGGAGGTCGAATCTGTTGGTGTGTTCTAAATTCAAACACCAAATAAGTGATTAAATGTTCTTTTTATTCACTGTATTCAGTGAATAAAATAAGCTTTATTAGCTTAGCTTGAGCCGGGGGATGGTATAATAGTTATTTGTTATACATGAGTGCAAAGTTGCTTTTTAACCGCGTGCTCAACTTTGATGACCGAGCAAGCGAAGGATTCTAAAATTGAATCATGAGCGCAGCGAGTGATTCATTAATTAGAATTTCTGCATATCAATGACATGCTTTCCTTGGGAAGTATACATTGCTATGCAGACGACAGTACAGTGCATGGGGGATATCACGGAAGCTCAGGGGCTGCTCGTGGCAATATTGATAGGGAGAGGCAGAATCTTATCATTGAGCTCAACAGGACGCTGGACCTCATCTCCGAATGGGGTTCCAACAATCTTGTCGAGTTCAATGCTAAGAAAACACAGGTGTGCGCGTTCTCGGCGAAAAGGTCACCTTTCCTCCCCCCTCCTTCTCTTCAGGGCACAACCCTTCACACACAGAGTAACATCACCTTGCTCGGAATGAACATTCGCTGCGATCTGAACCCCAGAGACTACATCGAATCCGTTATAACTGCTGCCTCACGGAAACTCGGTGTCCTAAACAAGGTGCGTAGGTATTTTGCGCCGGACCAACTATGCCTGTTGTATAAAACTCAGGTTAGGTCTTGCGTGGAATATTGCTCGCACCTTTGGGACGGCTCCGCTCAGTACCTCCTCGATGCTCTGGACAGATTGCAGCGTCGCGCTATTCGAATAATTGGCGATGTAGAGGCAACTAACACCCTCGAGCCTCTGCAACTTCGTCGTGACATCGCCTCTCTTAGCGCCTTTTACCGAATGTTCCATGGGGAATGCTCTGAGGAGCTCTTTAACCTTATCCCTCCCTCTCCATTCCTTAACAGAAACGCGTAAGGGCCTTCGGAGTCATCCGTACACTGTGTCCTCCTTTTCACACCGTACCAAGAAATTCCAAGATTCCTTCTTCTGTCGTTCATCCCACACTTGGAATTCTCTACCTGCGCACGTGTTTCCTCCATCCTACAACATGGGTTCCTTCAAAAGAGGTGTGAAAAAGCATCTTTTAGGCCGGCAAGGGGCGGGCAGGTAGGATAGTGGATGTCGTCCCTACTCTATCTGTCAACTCATTTGGGCCTCTTTCACCGCTTTACATCAGGCGGGAGGAGGTCATTTGCCAGGCCTTACATAAAAAAAAAAAAAAAAAAATCCTGAGCGTTAGCGAGGGAATCAAAAGAGCACAAGGTGAAAAATCTTTGCACTCGAGTGCAACACGTAACTTTTCATGCCCCCTCAGAGAGGAAATGACTAAATGCAAAATAAAACATTTACAATCACAAGATACTTTTATTTCAGTTAAGGTACATATTTACTACAACATTATGATAAGTAAGTATTACAGAAAAATATTTATATATTATGTATAACAAATAATACGTTTTTTTTACTTGTTTTCAAGTTTCCCATTTATAACAATACGACGTCAAAACAAAATGGCGCACGCAAAGCAAATTAAAAACAAATGTACACTAAGGAGGTTCAAAATCTGAGTATTTAACAAATTTAAAAAAAGTTGTATGATAAATTCGGCACCATGGAGATGGAAGTAAATAGGTTTAATGATGTTTTGAAATCACATACCTAGTACACGCGATCTTCTAAATTCAAATTTACTTTAACCTCAAGCGAATAAAAACGGCTTTAGCGGTCAGATATCAAATAGCAAAAATACTCTTTCCGAGATGAGGGGATGAAAAGATAATTATGAACAACCCTCGTGTTTCTATAGCTCGCTCTTCCCAGGGTGGTCGGAGAGAATATAATTGTACGAGTAGAATGAATTTTCAATTGAAATAATTTTTATATTCATTTATCGTTTGTACTTACATTACCCGTGTGTTTTCCTAGATTTAAAGATTGAAACTCATTTTCTTTCTGAAGTAGGTATACATATAAATTCCCACTTATTTTTTACACTTCTCGACGCCTTAACCTTTATTGTGAATCCCGATTCCTATCTGCGGGCGTGTTACTAATTTTTTTGTACTATATGCATCGATTGTTTTTACAGAAACAACATTGGGCACGAACCTGGGCATCCAGAGGCAGCCGAACCACCCGTTCCTGAAGTACTTCGAAAACTTCACGGAGTTATGCGCGGCGAGGATCCTGCAGCCGTGGCTGCACAGCGACTTCGTCTACAAGTTCACGCCTTACTATAACCGGTTCATCGGAGCCAGGAACTTTATAATCGACTTCGTCTCGAAGGTCCTTTATACATATTTTTTTTTTAACACAAAAGGGAAGTTTTTGGCCTTCATCTCAACTGGTGATAGGTAATAATAAATCCGAAGATGGAAAAGAGCTTCATCTGGATTCCTCAACAATTTAGGAACTCACTATCTTACCTCTAATTATCGAAACACACCAATATTATTAACATTGTCATTATGGGACCTCCCGATCAATATTGGAGGGTGGTTTTGGACACTAAACCACGGAGGCAGTTAATCATTGATTGCAAATTAATAAACATGTAGCCGCTTGCGGCCTGTTGCTAATGAGGATGAATGAATAATTTATTTGCTTATAATGTCAAGCATAGTATATTGCTATTCTTTAATTAACGATAAATATTTTTTTTAGATAATAAAAGAAAAACGACAAGGGTTGAAAGAAAAAAATGAAGCACAGAAAGAAGCCAAGGAGACAGATGGTTAGTATAACGAACGTAAACAAAAATGTAATAACAATATTTTATATAGAGTGTTCGTAAAGGCTGTGATAATTCTCATATTTCAGGTGGTTCAGACCATCAAAATGAACAGCTATGCGACCGACTGAAAACGCGAAAGAAAAATCTGTTGTTTCATACATAAGTTCAAAACCTTTTTTGCCTATTCGTTTTAGCACTTTGGTCTTAAAGAGACATATTAGTTCTATTGTAGGCCATAAAAATTGCTCAATTTTAATGATAACTTATTATTATTAAACATACACAAACACCAGAATTTTCCCTTTTTAATCATCAGGAATCTATTATTTGCTGAAAAGTGGAACGCTAAGTATGTTGCAAAGTGCAAATATTTGGGTTTAGGAAAGAAAAATATTTGAAAACCTTAGTATCACTGTATGAGTTACCGTCAAACTACGCAGAATCAATTCTGCAGATGCAGTGCTATCCTCCGACTTCTAGGGTTGACAATATTTTAGACTTTAATAATTAAATATACCATTTTACGGGTTATTTTCCAACATAAATATGTTATACAAAGTTTGGTGTTTAATCTATTGACCCAAAAACAGAAAGAAAATGAAAAGCATGTTAATATATAAAAACTATTTCATTTTATTGCAGAAGGCGAGAAAGTATCCACGAAAACATTCCTAGAGCTCCTCATAGAGTCATCTGGCGGCGATCAAGGATACACAGACAAGGAGCTTCAGGAGGAGACAATGGTAATGCTGCTGGCTGGAACAGACACCTCCGCTGTCGGAGCCTCTTTTGCCTTCGTGATGCTGTCGAAACACCCCGAGATACAGGAGAAATTGTATCAGGAGTGAGTTGGATATATCCTGTCTTTTTTAATCACAGTACATACATTCAATTCAACAGTGGTTCCGTAGATGTTGAACATTAATTTGTATGGAACAGCTGATTTTTTCCCAATTTCAAGATTGGTCCCATAGTAAAAATTGTTCAGTTTGCTTGTCTGAACTGGTTCGTGAGCATTATATTATCTATTCAATGCGTATGTTTTTTTATGTGTAATTTACGCGATTACGCCACCAATTTTGAAAATTATTTAGTATTCGATAGAGTATACTCCTGAGATAGTCCCATTGTCACCAAAGTCAGGATCTGATGATGAGATCCCAGGAAAGTCGAGGGAAACCCTTAAATTTTATAGGTACGTCCAACGTGTTTTATGTTATTCGGAGCTATTCAGGTATTTACGACTGGTAGTCATTAACCGAGCTGATGATGGAAGGATCCTTAACTTTTAGGAGTTAGAGGTTTTTTAAATACAATAGGTACGTATTGATACTTTGTCGTATAGTTCATTCTAAAACATTGATCGTATTACAAAGCTTTATCTAAGGTTAGTCATGGCTTAAACATGGTGTTGTTTCATTTATGTTATTAAGTTTAGGTAATATAAAGACAGCATCATGCTTAAGCCATGCATGACTTACTTTTAATCACTTTTTATTTATTTGTTTATTTATTTAGGTACAATAGCATCATATGCATATATATTAACATAATTATACATTTTAGGGAATTTTAACTCATACAAATGTACACGGCCTTTACCATTAGGTTGTTATCTTAGCTTATTAAGAGTAAATGAAGATTTACAAAAAAGAAACAGTATTAAATTATCAATTAAACCTGAAGTATTCTGCTCAAGCAACTTATTATAAATTCAATTTTTATTTTATCTTTATATGTTTTAATTTGTCAAAAAATATGTCAACATCACAATTAGATTGCAGCTCATTATAATTTCTACTCATGCGTATAATAGGGATGATGACTGAATTCTAGTTTTTACGTCTCGTCATTAAATATTAAAATACCGTGGAAAAAGATGCAGTCCTGTGAAATTAGAATTAAAACCGGCTTAGAAATACATTAGATACAAAAGCATTTTAAGTTGTTAATTTGAAGGCGACTAGACAGAGAGATCCGACATCAACCGTGACGTCATTGTTGAGTACGGCCATATAAACTCCTTGTAAGTTGCCGTTTTGCTAGAAAGAGATGGAAAAAAATCTTTAATACCTTGGTTGTTTTTATAGTTATTCGATAACCGATTTTTTTCGTTCTGTTTATTATATGAATGAGCTTCTATTAAAGCAAAAATTTTTTTTCCCATCTAGCCAATTGGAGAACTCAAGTTAAACTGTTAAATAATGTTTTGTAGGATGACTATCTATCTTTACAATATTCCATTTTCAAGTTACTAACATATTTTCAGTTTCTCGTCAGTATAACAGGTAAATTTTGTGATCATTTGAATACTTTTTAATTTATTATGAGCGCGGTTTATAAGGTCTTACATTTTTTTTGACAGCACATTCCATACAAGATAATTAAAATACTACAATTTTCTGGGGCCAGTTACGACTATCCCGAATTATTATTCATTTAATTTATTTTTTTAATATATCATTTAATTTTTGCAGAATATACGAGAATTTCGGAGATTCAGACCGGCCCATCAACCACGAAGACCTGCCTCGGTTGAAATATCTCGACGCTGTTGTCAAAGAGACGCTACGTCTCTACCCCCCTGTACCAGTCACCGCCAGAATGACTGACAAGGAAACCGTATTACGTAAGTAGATATTTATATTTTATACAATTAATTTGGCAAACAAACATCCGCTGTATATTCGATATTTTTTACACTTAACATAGAAGCTCTTGGCCTTCAACTAGCCTCCTCAACAACTGAGGAACTGGCAATCTCACCTCTAATTTCGTTGTCGGAACACAGCAATGTTATTATGGCGACAAATTCAGGTAAGATGAACGACAAATTCAGGTAACTAGCCAGGCGGGTTCGACTTTAGCCCCCATAAGGAATCGAATAACCTCTAGCTCAAACCAGGTAATCGCAATCAGTGGACCATGGACCCCGCCCTAACAAAGGGATACTTCAACTATTTCTGGCTACTACGAGGACGTAGTACTGAGACTTCCGCTTGTTATTGGTTAATTTCTTATGTAAGTCATAAGATAATGCAGGTCCTTGACCGTAAAAGTCAACTAGGTATTGTGTATATTTAAATATTACAACTATTTAAATATTAGTTATTGGATACTGGACAAAGGGGCATTGTTTGACATTTTACTAAATATTTTGTTTACAATATTAAATGTATTTATGTGATCGAATAGAGTAATACGACATTAATGATATAAAAATGAGAATTTGAAAAAATCGGGATGGATATTAGTTTGTGCTGTAGTGAAACTTATAATTTTATTTTAATGATTGTGTAATAATTAAAATATTACATATCATATATTAATAATGTAATATAATCATATATTTTTATTTTACTGTTGTTAATTTCCCTAAAATAAAAATAAAAATAATCTCGATTGCATAATTTAATAACGTAATTGTACAAATGGCGGCCTTAATGCCATATAGCAATTTCTACCAGTCAACCATTGAGTTTAACAGAGAATTAGTGGCGGTGCTTTCCGTAATCAATAACTCAAAGTGTGAAAGACTACAGAATAACGACTGGAATTTTATTCATCAAATAAAACTATTTATAATTAGTATGTCACTAATAATATAATGATTAGTTACAAAAAAATAAATACATTTATTCCTATCTATTATACAGTGTGGCTCTTCATAAAGTGCACATACGAGGCAGGGGGCTAAAGGGGGTCATTTTAGAGATAAAAAAGTAGAAAATAAAATTACTTTTTTTCCGTCTATTTATTCAAGAGTTATAACGGATTATTCACGTGAGGTTCGCAACAGGGGGTAAAAAAATTAAATGGCCCCTAAAAATACAAAAAAAGTGGGATGTTTTTTCTATTTTTTTATCACTAAAATGACCCCCTTATACCCCCTGCCTCCAATGTGCACTTGATGCAGAAACACACTGTAAAAAATCTCCTGTGTTGTTATCGACCTCCCCCGAAACGGCTTGCCCAACTTTTATGGTCGTAGGCTATTTTTTATACCCCTAGGTGTGGCTCTGTCCAGAATTTTTGTTCTCACAATTATTATGGCGAAACGTTATTTGAGGGCAGAGTTAGATATATATATATATTTTATAGTATTAATTATTATATAATAATATATTTAGAACGCAATATTTGCATATTGATGAAGTCAACAGGATAATTATATCGGTGCAACAACATAGTAATTTTAAAACGATATTCTGGCAAATAAAGATTTCTATTTCTAAAATAAATCATAACCTTGAAATAAAAACTATCATATATGGAGAATATTACAAATCAATATTTTTTTAATACGGAGAAGAAACTAATTATAATTAATCTAATAACCATATTTAATCTTGTCTTCCTGACAGCTTGTGGACTAAAACTATGTGAAAATGTGGGAGTCATCATCCATATATGGGGCATACACAGGAATAAAACGTACTGGGGAGAGGATGCCGAAGTATATCGACCAGAGAGGTTCTTCGACAGCCCTCCAACCCACCCGGCTGCTTACATGCCATTCAGCTATGGACCCAGAAATTGTTTAGGTAATTAACGTATTTTCAACCCCCGATGCAAACGACGTGGTGTTATGTCACAGTGTTTACCCTTGGTACAGTCGACCACAAGAGTGAGTTACCACATTAACGTTGAAACTCAGTTTCATGTCATAAAACATTTCAGTTGACTTTCTTTTGCAATCACATACTGACAGCTACCAAGGCAACCTTAACGATATTTTGTTTATACGCGAAGTTTTGTCAAAACTGGAACACCATTTTCTTGGCCGACCGTACTACCGTTGGTTCTACTGGGAGTACTACGGGTAAATTCTGTCACGTAGGAAAAACTGACCTAATTTGTATTCTTCTTTATTATAACGTTAGGTGTAATGCCAATCAAATAGAACTTTCTCTACTTCCTCTGGAGAGTTTTGCATATTTTTGATTTACAGATGTCAATAGACATTCTTTGACTCCCTGCTAACGCCTTCATTAAAGCAGCGGAGAAGATAACGGGAAACGAAGGACTGCACTAAATTCCCATCACGATTAATTAAAATACATAGCATAGCAAACGAAAAGCTCCCTAAAGAAATAGCAATCCTAATATAACTCTTTATAGTAACGTGTTTTGATATGATAAGCTTTGAATCACAATTGTACCGTCATTATTCAATTTCCAGGTTATCAGTACGCAACGATGTCAATGAAGACAGTAATAGCGTCGCTGTTGAGAAAATACCAAGTCCTGCCAACAGAGTACAACAAGACTAACCCCACTAAGGGGTTGAGAGTCAAATTCGACATCATGATGAAACACGTCGAAAATTTTGAACTGCAATTAGTGCCGAGAAAGTGAAACTTAGTAGTGTTATAGACGGACTCAATTCTCGTTATAACAAAATTTCTCACGATATTAGTTGGAGTAAATGCTTTTGTAGAGTTGAACGATTATTCAAACAATTTGTTATCACATATTTTTGTGTGTAAAAGACAATTCAATCTGAGTTTTGTCAAGTTTGAGCTTATTGCTAGGGTAGGGGTCGACGATTTGAAATAAAAATAATAAGCTAGGAACAATCGAAGGTATCATTAAAATGGATTCAACGCTGATACTTACTGACTTAAAACACAACTCCCACAGATGTTAAATACTCCTTTAACAAATGAAAGAGATTATTTAGTATAAGAATAATGGAGTTAATGGAACTACGAACTGTAAGGTAGTACCGAGCCAGACTTTACAACAAACACTTACCCTTCAAGAGCAAATTCTTCTCTAAATCTTGATTTTTAGCTTCCAAAAAAAGATTATATGTATAGGTTTCAGAAAAAATAAATTAATTAAACTATTTCCTAAACGCCATATCATCTATATTGAGCAAAAAGCCTTTTTAGTGCCATTTCTTCGTCCAATAACGTTGCCAGACAGTATTAATAGGAGTTTGCGCGAGCAATGCCTTCATGTCATGAACATTCTTATGTGCATGTAATTGCAGCTAGAACGTTAGTAGGATAGATGAAGTTTTACCGTTGAACAAATATTAAAAATTAATTAATGTAAACCATGAAAATAAAAAAAGAATGATTGTGTTATAAAAATTTTAAATTAAATAGCTATGTTTTGATAGGTGAAACATTATTAAATTAGCGAATTCCACAATTTGCCGATTTGAAACCAATTATTGACTGACTCTCATTCGCTATTTTTTTACCAAGATTTTTCGTAAATAAGTAAGATTAAATTTATTGAAATTATTTTTTCATGGTAAGTAACTAGGTACTTAGATAGTATTGTCTTGATGTAAATCGCTTTTGATAAAGTTACATAAACAATATTCACACGTTTGCACAATGTGTTACGCGAGTAATGCGTATTTGACAAAATAGCTTTAAGTAGCGTATTAAGTAAACATAGTAAAGTAAATATACTTTTATTTCTTGTTTCCTAAAAAAATATATTTAGCGCCTTAGAAAAATATAGTCGCAATTGTCTTTAAAGCCTATTGCTATGAAATATTTGTACGGTGTATGTTGTCGCTTATTAATAAATTATTGTATTATAATTAAACCTCTGTGTTTATTGTCTTCCCTTATTTCAGCTTAATCCTTAAATTGTCAATTCAGGGTAACGCTGTCAGCATCTTAGGTACATTGCCGCAAGAGTCATTTTTTAGATTTACTTTTGTTTTTAGTTTTGATTTATATTCAGGAATTAAGTTATTTCATTTAACACTAATTGTCCGTTTATAAATTGTATGTGTTGACTTTCCTCTTAAACTTCGTTTCGTCGTAATGAGATTTTATATAGTTAAAACATTCAGCTACTATCTCATTAGTTTCAAGTTTAAAATCGTTATAAAATGGTAGCCTTCTTCCATTTTCAAGATTATGTCTATGTCTATAGTCCAAAAAATATTATAAATCTGTTCGGTAGGTCAAATTGGTTGGAACTCAGGCACTTCGCCATTTTGGCATCTCCAGCCTTCAAAAGTAGATAAGCATTTTTAGCAGATTGTTCCCGCCACAACAAGGCGATGAAGTTGCTGATGAATCTTGATTGGCACCAATCCCGTGCGCGGCGACTTCATGTTGTTAAACGTAGATTTTTTTTGTTCATTCGTCATTCACACGTCTTACTTAATCGTTAAAAAATATTGTAATTATTTTATATAATACACGTCTGAGTTCGTATCAAATAGTATTCGTTATTTCAAATTACCTGCTACCAATTTACTTACGATACCGGGCCTGAAACACTGCAAGCATAAGATAAAAACATTGGTCATCTTCGAGTCGGATCATCGGGAAATCGGAGCCTGCCATTATAATACAAGTACCAGGATACAGAAGCATACGGCCAGCCTATCATATCCTTTTCAATCCATTCCAGTAAAATTGTGCTAATAGAGTGTTGTTTGTAATTAGGTAAGCAGAATCAAATTCGATCGCGTTACATATTTTTTCTTCACCTGCCCTCATTTTGTACTTCGCCGCTTGTGTAAGCCGTGAGTAGCCTTTGTTTTACTTGTAAGTCATTAAAATGAGTGATTTTGAGTATGATGAAGCCATTAATAGTTCTAATATAAACGATCTTAAAAAACAAAGAGGCTCCCTTAAAGGGAGACTAATTTTATTTGAAAAATATGTAGGCAAGTTTGAGAATATAACGTTATCCGAGCGCCAACAAACAGAATTACTTTTGCGTATTGATTCTATTACTATGCTCTTTAATAATTTTAACAAAATTCAGAACAAAATTGAACAGTTATTAGAAGAGAGTGAATTGCTTAAACAAATTGAATATAGGGAATCCTTTGAAGATCAGTATTTTAATATAATGTCTGTTGCAAAATGTTTGACTAGCACTTTTAAAGACAAAGCATATGATAACGCTCAAAGTTCTCATATACAAAACATTTCCGCTTCAATTAAATTACCCGAAATCAAAATACCCGTGTTCGACGGTTCATATGATCACTGGCTCGAGTTTAAAAATTCATATTTATCAATGATTCATAAGCGCAGCGATTTAGACGCAATACAAAAATTTCATTATTTAAAGGCATCGCTTACGGGATCAGCTCGTCAAGTCATTAGTGCACTAGAGTTCACTGCTAGTAATTACACCCACGCATGGGATTTGTTAGAGAGTCGATATCATAACAATAGATTATTGATACACAATCATGTCAAGTCTTTGTTTACTGCACAATCTGTCAATAAAGAATCTTCTATACAGATAAGAAAATTAATCGATGTTGTGCTGCGTAACCTACGAGCACTTAAGTCCTTGGATGAACCGACAGATTCATGGGATACACTAATTGTTTACTTAATGGTGTCAAAACTCGATTCCGCCACGGAGCGCGAATGGGAGAATTTTAAAGGTTCGATGTCATCAGATTTACAAGGAAGAAAAATAAAATTAGAAGATTTGTTACAATTTTTGCGGAATCGTGCCGATATGTTAGACATGATTCATAATAATCAAAATAGAACTACACAAAATTTAAAGCCTAGTCATACATTAGAACCTAGAAGGCAGGCCAATAATACACAACATAATCAGACCTACAGTTTCGTATCAACGCGCAATAATAACCAAAATAATAAATCTGACAAATTACGTCAGTGTGTATTATGTGGCGGTAATCATGCGCTGTATGCTTGTTTTAATTTTCTCTATTTAACTATACAAGACAGAATTAAATTCATTAACGATAAAAAATTATGTATGAATTGTATGCGCGGTGGACATGTGCGTGTGGTGTGAGAGCTCTTTTTTTAAAAGTTATAATATTTTTACGAAATCAAGGAAGAATTTAGGAAATAATTGTGAAAACAACATGGTGAAGATAAAAAAATTGTGAAATCAATAGGGAGAAAGTTCTGGTCGATTAACTGGAACACTCACTCTGCCAACCAGAGAAAATACGTAACTCCGGTCTCAAAATATATTAGATATAAATGTTCAATATTTTTATGTGGAATAATTGTGTTGAATTTGTGAAACCTATTCACAAATATTCAAAAGATTTTAACGGTTTATTAGGATTTGGCAAAGGTTTATTTGGAACACTCAGTTCTCTTATGGTGCAGACGGAGTGTTCCTAAACTTATCAACTTTGGCTAAATAAATCGTTAATATTCTTACTCTGTTTTACGAGTATAACGCAGAGTCACTTTGTGAAACAAAAACCTTAACGTAAAACATAATAGTTAGAGAATAAATGAAAAAAAACTTTCTTTTCAACATCCCGTGCGAGAGCTCCGTATTTTAGATTTTATTTACATAACCTGAACATAAATACAAACGGAGGCCACATCAGAAATTGTGAAAATGTTGTCACTAAAGTTTTGACACGTTTTTTATTTCTGAGATTGTTTAATTTAAACAATAATCAACATTATTACATTTCTATGTGAGAAATTTGTTTAGGGTGACCATGCATACATCAAATAAAATATTGTTGTTTGTACTTTTTAATTTTTTTATATTATTTATGCCTAAGGTGGTACATGCTCGCCTAAAAGATGCTTTTTTATTTACATATGTTCAGATTATACTGATCCGGGAAAACAGATTCAAATTCAATATTCTTTATTCAATTGGGATTTTACAATCACTTTTGAACGTCAAAGAAGCTACGCCATTGGTTCACAAGTCTACGGCGGGAGACATTGTACTAGAAAGAACCAGCAACCGCTTTTTTTTTCTCCCTGTATTGTTACATAGTCGTCAATTGGAAGCTGAATTCAAAGTAAAAGATTGAGTTCAACTTCCATTACAAGATTAGATGTGTCAGTGTACATTATACATTTAAATATCTATAAATTAAGTCTACAATTAAGACCAAGCATTGACATCATTCAGATAATCATTGACTTTATAATATCCTTTACTCATTAGTCTTTTTTACATGCGCTTTAAACTTATGAAAAGGTAAATTAGTAACACTATCTGTGGAACTTTGTTGTAAAAAAATATACATTTCCCCATAAATGAGCCTCTAGTTTTTTTTGAGCTTGTACGTTGAAACGGCAAGTTTATTTTTATTTCTTGTACTTAAGTTATGAAACTTAAAATTGGTATCAAATGTGTTATAATCCATTTTAAAAGGTGTGGTAAAAGTCCATTATAAAATTTAGAAAGAAAAAGGCTATAAAGAAACACAAGAAGTCATAGCTCAATATACTTTCCTTCAAGGTTTTACTATTTTTTGGAGCCTTTATTAAATGCTTAATAATTTCACTCTTCTCTTAACACATACGAAAACGAAATACTGAACCTTTACTATTATAAAATAAATAAATCGTACTGATGAAGATAGGTACTTACGTTCTTACTTATTACCAG
The DNA here is from genome assembly GCA_963935595.1 of Schoenobius gigantellus. NCBI lineage: Eukaryota > Metazoa > Arthropoda > Insecta > Lepidoptera > Crambidae > Schoenobius > Schoenobius gigantellus. The sequence continues at coordinate 39,434,677 of OZ012549.1, forward strand.
TAAGCGGGAACACACGATTATATAACAACACAATACAAATAAATAATTGCAACGCTCAATGAAATGTTGCGTTTGACAGGAATCTATAGAAATCTATGGAAATATCTACAGGAAAGCTGTGAGTGTAAACAGTAAATAGTTAGCATAGCTGGGCACCGTTAATCAAATATATAACTTCTTTAATCGTTAATCCGTTACTAAAAAAATTAACCTCGTTAAACGTTAAAACGTTACATTTCGGAAGATTTAACGCAAGTTAACGTTAGTCGTTAATCCGTTAACACGTGATAAAAATTGGATTTTTTATATCGTTGTGGTTGTGATCTGCTTACAAAAACTGTTGTTTTGGGTTCTGGAAGTTAATAAGTGAGGTTCAAAAAAAGACAGTGTGTAAATATATAAAAAATAAAAGTGTGTAATTTAATCATCTGGCACAATGTGGATATTCCCCTTCATGAACATTAGTATGTTGAAGTTCTCGTCTGAGAGTGAGGCTCGTTTCGGTGTTAAAATATCTTTGCCGGTGGAAAAAAGACGTTCAACTGCAGCGCTCGAGGGTATAGCAGTATTATATTTAATATAAGTAAACAGATTTATAAATATCTGTTCCTCGAGGAATGCCGCATCATTAAAAGAGTCTTTGGATTTCGTGTCTAGCCACATTTTGACGAGAGATTGAGCTTTAGCCTTTAATGATTTGAGGCTCTTAGGTTTTTTTTACACTGAGTAACAGAATTAAAAAAGTCTTCCTCATCATTGTCATTGTTTCTCATTGCTGCATCCGTCACTGAAACTGTCCCTGTCCTTTGAACTTTCTGAAGCTTCTTGGCGTAACGCCTCCTCTTCCTTTTTTTCCAAGCATTTAAAAAAATGTGTCCGACAAAAAAATGGTAACCCTATGCATTTCTCGCTTAGAAATGTAATAAAGTTGATTATTGTTAAAATTAAACAAGCTCTGAAATAAAAAATGAGTCAAAATTTTAGTGACAACATTTTCACAATTTCTGATGTGGCCTCCGTTTGTATTTAAGTTCGGGTTATGTAAATAATATCTAAAATACGGAGCTCTCGCACGGGATGTTGTAAAGAAAGTATATTTTTAATTTTATCTCTAACTATTATGTTTTACGTCAAGGTTTTTGTTTCACAAATTGACTCTGCGTTATACTCGTAAAACAGAGTAAGAATATTAACGATTTATTTAGCCAAAGTTAGTAAGTTTTGGAACACTCCGTCTGCACCATAAGAGAATTGAGTGTTCCAAATAAACCTTTGCCAAATCCTAATAAACCGTTAAAATATTTTGAATATTTGTGAATAGGTTTCACAAATTCAACACAGTTATTCCACATAAATATGTTGAACATTTATATCTAAAATATTTTGAGACCGGAGTTACGTATTTTCTCTGGTTGTCAGAGTGAGTGTTCCAGTTAATCGACCAGAACTTTCTCCCTATTGATTTCACAATTTTTTTATCTTCACCATGTTGTTTTCACAATTATTTCCTAAATTCTTCCATGATTTCGTAAAAATATTATAACTTTTAAAAAAAGAGCTCTCACACCACACGCACATCGGTGGACACTCAATTTCTGAGTGTTTATTCGGACCTTGCAAGCAATGTCAACGGAAACATAATAGTGTATACGGTTAATTCGGATTCAACAGCGGTTAGTGCGCCTCAATCACAGCCGACTGACAAAAATTCGATTTCTGTTGTATCATGCGCATTTAATACTGTGAATAATGTGCCAAGCGAAAATGCGTCATATAAGTCTCTGCCACAAGTGTTATTATGTACTGCACAGGTCGAGGTCCTGGATAATAACGGAATGTATCACACAGCCCGAGCGCTGTTAGATAATGGCAGTCAAAATAGTTTTATTTCGGAAAAATTAAGTAAACGTTTAAACGTATCGGTAATACAGACCACTATACGTATATCTGGTGTGGGACAATCCGTCTCACATTCGAATAAATTGTGCAATATTAAGATTCGATCGAAATTAAATAACTTTAGCACGGAAATAAAATGTTATGTTTTACCATGCATAACAGCGATCTTGCCGTCCGTATCATGTAGTAAACATGATTCATTTTATATTCCCGAAAATATTCACTTGGCTGATCCTACGTTTGGAGAGCCATCCGAAATTGACATATTGATAGGAGCGGATGTTTTTTGGAGTTTATTAGAGAATCATAAAATTCGTTTGTCAAATGGAGCATACCTTCAAAAATCTAAACTAGGATGGTTACTTTCGGGTCCAATTTACATAAATAGTTCATTTATAATTGACAGTCAGTGTAATTTTGCGCAAATATCAGATATTGAAACAGAACTGCGTAAATTTTGGGAGCTTGAAGAAGTTAGCGAATGTAAGTTAGTTCTTACAAAGGAAGAGCTTTTCTGTGAAAATTATTTTAAGAGCGCGATAAAAACGGAAGATTTTCTGTACGAATTCCATTAAAGGAATCACCAAATTCACTTGGTGATTCGTACGAAAAGGCAAAGTTGCGTTTTTTATCGTTGGAACGTAGATTAGACCGCTCACCGTCTTATAAAAAAATGTATTCAGATTTTATGCGTGAATATTGTGACTTGGGTCACATGTGCTTTATTAATAAATACTCGGCCCCGTACTATTTTCTTCCCCATCATGGAGTTTTCAAAGAACATAGTACAACTACAAAATTGCGTGTTGTTTTTGACGCTAGTGCCGTCACTACTTCAAACAAGTCACTTAATGATATACAATACATTGGACCGCCACTCCAAAATGACATTTTTTCCATTTTACTTCGCTTCCGACAGTACCGGTACGTTGCTTGTGCTGACGTGGAGAAAATGTACAGACAGATTGTAATACAACAAGACCAACGTAATCTACAACTTATTCTATAGCGTGAAAATTCATCCGATGAATTAAATGTGTATCAACTTAACACCGTCACCTACGGAACCGCGTCAGCCCCCTACTAAAGTATGCGTTGCTTGCGGCAACTGGCGTTGGAAACCAACGATGAAGATGTTGCTAGAGCCATAAATGAAGATTTTTTCGTAGACGATTTGATTTTAGGACAAGATGATCCTAAATTGTTAAGTAATCTTTGCGATAAAATATCTTCCGTATTGAAATCCGGGTGTTTTAATTTACGTAAATGGATTTTTAATTTTAATGTTACTACTCAGTTATCTAAGGAGCTAGCAATTGGTGACAAATGCCAAAATAAAACTTTAGGCTTAGGGTGGCAGGTTGATAGTGATGAGCTTCATTTCACAACCAGCATCCAAAATAAAATTCCTGTCACCAAGCGTAGTATTATGTCGATAATATCACAGATTTATGATCCGTTGGGTCTAATAGCCCCTATAATAATTATAGCGAAAACAATTCTTCAAAGATTGTGGCTTGCCAAAATCGGTTGGGATGACAAGGTTCCAATTGAGGTTGAAAATTCTTGGCATTTATTTATACAAACTTTACTTCACTTAAATACTTTACGTATTCCTCGTTATGTCATGAGCGAATTTACACAATATTGCGAGTTACATATTTTTACTGACGCGTCACAGGACGCGTACGGCGCATGCGCATATGTCCGTACATATAACGATAGCTCACCTATTACTGTCAAGTTATTATGTGCTAAGAGTAAGGTTGCCCCTGTTAAAACGATTTGCACCATACCGCGACTCGAGTTGTGTGGTGCACAACTCGGCGCTAAGCTATATGGCAAAATAAAAAACTCGCTGAGATTGACATTTGCAAGCGTATTTTTTTGGACTGATTCTACTATTGTCATGGGTTGGATTAGAATGTCACCTCATCGCTTACAGACATTTGTGCAAAATCGTGTTTCACAAATTAACAAATTAACTGATGAGGCGGTGTGGCTACATATTGATGGAAAACAGAACCCAGCAGATATAGTATCAAGGGGTCTTGATTTAAAGGAACTTCAGCAAAGTGACTTGTGGTGGAATGTTTTTGCGAGAAAGAGGTTCAAATTTTACAACTGATCTTCATCTAAATGAAAATCAATTGCCTGAACTTAAGCCTGAAAAATGTGTAATGTTATGTAATAATAATTCTGACGAAAATTTTGTAGATTTCAATAGGTTTTCATCATTTATTAAATTAACGCGAGCGACAGCATATGTGCTACGTTTTGTGAATAATTGCCGAAATAAACAACATCGCATAACCGGTTTGTTATCTGTTAGTGAATTGGACGCATCGGTTACATTGCTTGCTCGGATATCACAACATCAAACGTTTTACGATGAACTGAATGATTTGAAAAATGAATGTTTGGTAAGTTCTAAGCGCATGATAGGCTTAAATGTATTTCTTGACAAAAACCATTTAATTCGCGTAGGCGGAAGACTTGGCAATTCTCATTTCGATGAAAATAAGAAACACCCTATATTATTGTGTAGTAAGCACAGATTTACATTTTTGTTATTCCAACATGAACATAAGCGATTACTACATGGTGGACCTCAACTCTTGTTGAACTGTATTCGCCAGACTTGGTGGCCGCTCGGAGGGCGGAACTTAGCCAGAAAGGTTGTGCGCAAATGCGTCACTTGTACGCGATTCAGTGGCAAGACCGTTCGACCGCAAATGGGTAACTTACCAGCGGAGCGTCTTGATCCAGGGTATCCTTTTATGCGATGCGGCGTCGACTATGCCGGGCCAGTGACGATAATGAACCGTAAAGGCAGAGGGGCTACCACCAGTAAGGGTTACATATGTTTATTTATTTGTTTTTGTACACGATCTATTCATTTAGAGTTAGTTACAAGTTTGTCAACACAGAGTTACATATTAGCATTAAAACGTTTTATATCTCGGCGTGGTAATCCAGTTGAGATCATATCAGATAACGCAAAAAATTTTGTTGGTGCCGAAAAGGAAATAGCGTCATTTGTTAACAATAATAAATAAATTTTTGAGTTTACAACTAATAACAACATCAAATTCAGCTTCATCCCTCCATACGCTCCTCATTTTGGTGGTTTGTGGGAGGCAGGGGTGAAATCGATGAAACACCATTTGCGAAGGGTTGTAGGTAATAATAATCTCACTTACGAAGAATTTATCACTGTCTTAGCGCAAGTTGAATCTATATTAAACTCGCGTCCTTTGACTGCCCTTTCCACTGATCCTAATGACCTACAACCCCTCACCCCTGGTCAATTCCTCATCGGCCGATCGTTTACTGCTCCAGTTTGTCAGGACTTGACTGCTACGCCCACTCAGCGCCTGCCGCGTTTTGAAATGATTGAGCAGATGAGACAAAACTTTTGGAAGAGATGGGCTAACGAATATGTATCGGCACTGCAAACACGAACGAAATGGAAGACGACTAAAGGCGAATTACAACTCAACAGACCTCGCTCTCATTAAAGACGACAACTTGCCTCCGCTTAAATGGAAACTGGGTCGTATAATACGAGTACACCCGGGCACTGATGGTATCTCCCGTGTGGCTGATCTTCTCACTGCCACGAGCATCACCCGCCGAGCATTTTCAAAGATCTGCCTCTTACCAGTCTCTACTAACGAAGGTGATAATATGGGCTCTTCTGACATGCCATGTTGATACTGTTGGAACCTGACATTTCCAAGGCCGGGCCTATGTTCCCGCCACAACAAGGCGATGAAGTTGCTGATGAATCTTGATTGGCACCAATCCCGTGCGCGGCGACTTCATGTTGTTAAACGTCGATTTTTTTTGTTCATTCGTCATTCACACGTCTTACTTAATCGTTAAAAAATATTGTAATTATTTTATATAATACACGTTCGTATCAAATAGTATTCGTTATTTCAAATTACCTGCTACCAATTTACTTACGATACCGGGCCTGCAAGCGGGAAACACTGCAAGCATAAGATAAAAACACAGATTTAGTGCTTTATTCGCAGAATACCAGATTCTCAAAACACCAGATTCTCAAAATACCACCAACCAACCAACTATTCCTTTTATTTAGTATGGTTACAGCTATATTGCATTGTTAATAGTTGGTATGATATGGTACTAAAATGGTTATCTACTTTTGAAGCCGGCTGTACATAAGCATAACGGACAGATATGCCTGATTTCACCAAAGCGGAGACGAGAAGGGATGTTACTAAGCTAGGGTGTATCCAGTATCCACCAACCGCGAAGAGAGCGCAGAAAGAGGACCTTCTTGTCGCTCCTCTCCGATGTAGGCGCTTAGGCTCACCCCATACTACCCTAAGGGGAACAGGGGCCTCGGTTTTGTCTTGACGGACAGACAACAAAGTGATCCTATAAGGGTTCCGTCTTTTTCCTTTTGAGGCACCGAACCCGAAAAAATAGTATGGTGCGTGCATTCATCATCACATCAGTATGGTGATTAGGTGAACTATAATTAGTTTCTTCTTCGTATTACAAACAAGCAGCCAAGCGCGAGTTGGACTCGCGCACCGAAGGGTTCCGTACAAAATTATCTAAATATACCAAATTTCCAAAAAATATGTGATATAAATGGTCAACTGGTCATATCTTTTGATGGCTTTGACTTTGTCATCACAGCTCATATACCTGCCTACCGAGGGGCTCGAGCCTACCCTATGTTAGGGTGATTAGGCCCCAATCAACGACGCTGGCCCAGTGCGGATTGGTCGACTTCACATACACCTTTGAATTTCTTCGCAGATGTATGCAGGTTGCCTCACGATGTTTTCCTTCACCGTAGGAGCACAGAAAATGTACATATGAAATTCTATAAGCGAAAAACACATTGGTACATGGCGATCTCGAACCCCGGACCTCCCGATAGGGAAGCAAGTGCCGAGTCCACAGCGCCACCGACGTTCCGACGCGTGCATTATGGCCATAAAAATTATTTATCTATTCTTTCTTATAGCTAGAGACTTGATACACTAACTTGGGAACGTCGTCGCAAAAACATACCCATTTCAAAAGTAGCAGAGCGTGATACGATCAAAGTAATCTTCAATTGAAATGGCAGTCGTCGTAGAAATTGAGCTTTATGTCGATTGTAATAGAATTTCGATTGCTCATCTTCAGTCCATGAATTGTAAAGGTTGCGAGCTCCAAGAACAGCCTACAATCATACATAGATAGTTCCTGACTTAAGATGGATAAAAAATGTAAAGAGCCTTGCAGGGTTTGGAAACTACGCAAAGTTAGTTAAGTTAAAGAAGAAACCGATTTTATAAGAGAGACTACAAAGCTTTACTTGACAAGAGAAAAGATTTTTCATTTGTCAAGTTTTATGGTTTAATACTCCGAGTCCGAAATAAAAGTTGTGATTCGAAATATAAGGTAATTAAAATTAATGAAATACGAGTATATGATGGGTCTGGAATACGGAAAATCTTGGTAACTACGCAGTGCAATGAAACTCATGATAAGTCATAAAAAAAACCGGCCAAACGCGAGTCGGACTCGCCCATGAAGAGTTCCGTAGGATTTATGACGTATTAAAAAAACTACTTACTAGATCTCGTTCAAACCAATTTTCGGTAGAAGTTGTAGAAGCATGGTAATGTACATCATATATTTTTTTTAGTTTTATCATTCTCTTATTTTAGAAGTTACAGGGGTAACGGGGGGGGGACACACATTTTACCACTTTGGACGTGTCTCTCGCGCAACTTATTCAGTTTAGAAAAAAATGATATTAGAAAACTCAATATGATTTTTGAAGACCTATCCATAGATACACCACATGTATGGGTGAAAAAAAAATTTGAGTTTCAGTTCAATGTATGGGGAACCCCCAAAATTTATTGCTTTTTTCTATTTTTGTGTGAAAATCTTAATGCGGTTCACAGAATACATCTAGTTACCAAGTTTCAACAGTGTAGTTCTTATAGTTTCGGAGGAAAGTGGCTGTGACATACGGACGGACAGACAGACAGACATACAGACATACAGACAGACAGACAGACATGACGAATCTATAAGGGTTCCGTTTTTTGCCATTTGGCTACGGAACCCTAAACACTGGCCGAGTGCGAGGTGGACCCACGTACCGAAGGTTCCATATAAACTTATGTATTAGATGGTTTTCAGATTTTTCTCTTTAAATTGCTTAATGCCACACGATTCTAGGTCAACAAAAATACGAGTCTATAGGGCACTCGGGATTTTCTTGTGAAATCGCAAAATATGCAAATAAACACATAGGTATCACATCTATACTAATATTATACCTACTTAAAGAGGAAAGATTTGATTGTTTGTTTGTTTGTATTGAATAGGCGTCGAAACTACTGTATGAATTTGATGAAAGTTGCTATAGGGATAGTTCGAGACCAGGGGAAGGACATAGGGTAATTTTCCTACGGGAAAAATCTGACGGTAAAAGTTTTCCTACGGGAAAAGTTAGCTATAATGCAAACAAAGTTGCATATGGTCAGCTAGTCACATGAGTATATTTTGATCACGTTGATTTGCAAATTTGATTTTTCACAGCTGAATCTTTGATCTTTTCAAATCTGAAATTGATTTATTCTTAATTTGATATCTTTACGTGTTACAGATATAAGGGGAATTGACATATTTTTTTTTTCATTGTACGCAGGGCCCATTCACAGCGTATTGTGGCAGGGATGCTGATAGTTATGCAATACATTTTCATGAAAAATGAAAAGCAGTATTACACATTTGGCTATCAGAGCAAATGAAGGTCATTGTAGGACCAACGAGACATTAAAAAAGATTAATTTTGCGATAAAGTTTTCAATTGTTTTAGTTGTAAGTTACAATTGAAAACTTTATCGCAAAATTAATCTTTTTTTTTCTTTGGTTACTTTTACGTCTTATGGAGACAGAAGACAAGCAAAATTGACACTATAATATTAATAAGGTAGAAAAGTTGCAGCACACCTGTCTAGTCGGGTGGAGTTCATCAACCCTCGCGCTTCCCGGTTCGCGGCCACTCCTGCGCAAACCATCCCGTGAGAGTGTCAAGTCCAGTCGCGCAGTCCATGCAAGGTGAGCGATTCATTGTTTTTTTATTAATACATATTTACATTCCTCTATTGGTTTCATATTCAACCAATTTGGCTTGGGAAATAAAAAAGGTGTTACGGATTTATTTCATAGTACCTACTACTACTATTGGAATTGGAACTGAAAGAGGTCTAAAAAAAGTTCGACTTTTGTTCCTGTTACTTTACGTATCTTGTAAACAATAAACAATATTCAAAATTGGACGAGGTAAAATAATTAAGCTTTTTTAAAGGAACGCAATGTTACAAAATATATTTTATTTATTTATTTATTAATTCTTCATGTACGCTTATGTACAAAGGCGGACTTAATGCCTGGGGCATTATCTGCCAGTCAACCTTTGGGTGATGCAGAGAATTCAGAGGTAGATGTACCAATACAAATTAAATTAAATGTAAGATATGAACAATACTTAAATTTAAACCTATATAAATATATACCTATATCCACATGTAAATAAATATGATAATATGCTTTATACAATATATACATATATATATATATACACACATATTTTGCTTTATTCTTAAGTAATTTTCACAATTGTTTTTTTTTTCGTGTGTAATGAATGACAGAGAAGCTCTTGGCCTTGATCTCACCTGATGGTAAATAACGATAAAGCCGAAAGTGGAAGCGAACTTCACCGGACTCCTCAACAGCTGAGGAACTTTTACCTCTAATTTCCGGAACACAACAATACGATTAACATTGTTATCATGACTACAACTTAGTTAAGGCGGCGGTATCAAGCCAGGAGGGCTCGGAATCCCTGCCACCAACCACACCGAGCAGAAAAACCCCGGACCTCTCGATCAACACCCGGTGATCTCAACCACTAGACCATGGAGGTGATAAATGTAGGGATGCCACGATATATCGGAAAAGCGATAAATATCGATATATCGACGTCTAAATAGATCGATATCGACGTATACGCGATATCGATATATCAGTATCGAAAAAAACTCGATATTGTGAGGAAATATCGAAATTAAAATACTCACAAAACCGTGAAAATTGCTGTTACTGGCAACACAGAAGTCTAAAAAATTATTCTGTTCTCGACGCTAATCTATTGTTGTAATCTGTGGTGAGTAGTGTGTGTCAAAGAGATGCACTGTTGAGTCAACAGTGTACAGCGAATGGTCATCCATCATGTTGACATTACTAAGGAAATTTCTGAGTTTCTCTTTAAAACTATAGTAAGCCAGAGTAATGTACAGCGAATGGTCACCATCATAAATCATCGTGTAGAGTGGCTATAAAACTACATTTGATTTTAATAAGCTTTTAAAAAGGAAAAATATCGCTTCAATATCAATATATCGGCGTACTAGACTATAAGTATCGACTTAATTCGTTATATATCGATATTTTTAAAAATGTTGCATCCCTAGATAAATGGATCGGATCCGTAAAGAATTCTTGATTGGATTGGAAGTTTACTAAGGCATAACAAAGTCAATGAGTTTAATACAGTTGTAATTTCGTTCGGGTTGTGGAAGTCCTCGGTGGCTAATAATTAGACATGTCGTTAACACGGTATGCTGAAAACTAAGCTTGAATACTACCCGAGGTGAAAATTCTTTCTTGTATAGTACAGCATATTCACCACTTAGGCCATCGACGACCTCTGTTGAAAACTTATTATCTAGGTATTACATTATTTTCTGGAACAAAAAAGTATTTTTGTAATACATAAAACAACAGCCCAAGCTATTTTTATTTTAAGAACAATAAAATCTCTTAAAGTTAATATTGATTGGCATAACAGGTCAGTATATGAAAATTTAATTTATGTATACAAGAATTTATACGTTTGTTCGCATAAGGACAGATTCTCAAAAAGACAGATTCTCAAAAGGACAGATTCTCATATGGACGGATTCTCAAAAAGTCAGAAATGGTACATTCAATTCAATGGTAAAGTCAGAATGGTCACATAATAGAAATTTGGGATGTAGATAGGTATTCTTCAAACGAGACCAAGTAGTTACGTTTGCACCATTAATGGTGCAGGCCAATAGTGCAAATAAGACATCGGGAATGAGAATATATTACAGAAATTAATCCTCCTTGATAAGAGTTTGCATTATTGAGTTTTAATACTGGTCATAAGAGAAAGATAATGATTTAGTCGTCATTCGTTTGACATTGTCATTGAATAATTTCTAGTTCTTATAACATCTGCGATAATATAAATACAGAAAATGGATAAAGCGGGACCCAGTTCTGGGAAAAATGATATCACATTTATTGAAGGCAATAAAGGTACGTCTGAACTCATTTTTACATACTTTTACTTCCACTTTTAACTTCTAAAACTCTGATGGAAAAACGAGAGATGGTATAGTTTGTGGCAACATGGCAGCAAAATGAATGGGCCGATTTTGATGGGGCTTTTTATTTGTGGCGGGATATTGTAATTAAATATTTTGCTTCTAACAATATCTATATTTATTGTAATTAAAAAGAAACCACTTTTTATCACCCAGGAAAATTTAAGGGACGCTTCACGACATGGTAATAGAATGATTTAAATATGAATAAAAAAATAACTCTCCTCCTTAATTTTATATTAATTTTCAAAAATATCCAAAAAATGCTGCACTAGCTGAGAGCCGCATTTTTAGAGATATTTTATTTTACTTTTTTAAATTTTTTATTTCCTTTTTAATTTTTTATATATTAATGGATGTGTCCTGCGAAGCCCTTAAATTTTCCCTTAAATTATGTAATCCCATAGAGCTTTTTTTATTATAGGTAAAGGCCAATTACCAAATCACGGCATGGTGCTTCTGCATGCTGGCCATAGATACAATTATGTAAAAACAAATATGTCGGGTTCAACTAATTGGCGATGCTTCAATAAAAATTTATGTAGCACATCCATTACATTATCAAAAAATAATGAAATTTTAAAAGAAGCAACGAACGCAATAGAAGCGATTTCACAACGTCATGTGCTAAAAAAGAAGCTTGTGAAAATATGGAACCAATCCCTAAAATATTTGAGAAAATATTATTACAAACTTAATCATAAAATCGAAAAAAAATCTGATAATCAACTAGCTCAAGATGAAATATCCCCAAAAGAATTGCCCTTGTTCAGTTCCAAAAAGGATACCTTATATCGGGCTCGATATAAATTTTTAAAAGGAAAGAAAAGTAAATTTAATCGACCCCAAGATGTACAGTTGCCAGACTCTCTAGTGAGTGATTTCTTTTTATTTGATGAGGGACTTGATGAGAAAATTATTATTTTTGGTTGTCAACACAGGCAAAAGCAACATTGAAAAAAGTTAATACTGTGTACGTTGACGGAACCTTTAGATGTTGTCCAGCTCCTTTCTATCAGCTATTTTCTTTGCATGTTGATATTACACATGAAGCAGATACAGTTGGTTTTGTACTATTGCTATTCGCCTTGTTACCCAACAAAAGTCAATCTACGTACGAAAGACTTTTCAAGATTTTAAAAGAACTGTTTAATATGAGTATTAGCATTTTAAAGTGCGACTATGAACTTGCTATAATCCAAGCCATTAAAGTAATATATCCTGATGTTACAGTCAAAGGCTGCTACTATCATTTTCTAAATGCAGTCTGGAAAAAATCTAAAGCTATTGGGATCAGTTCTTCAGCAGAAGGCCGTAAATGCACAAAGCTGTTCTCCCTGTTAGCATTACTTCCACCGGTACTTATACCAGAAGCATATCTAACATTATGTGAATTAACTCCTAATACCGATGAAAATACATCGTTTATAAATTACTTCAATAAACAATGGATCACTCTTATAACAAGCGAGATCTTTAATTGTTACGGTGAAAAGTTCCGTACCACGAATGCCATCGAAGGGTGGCACAAAAGAATCAATTCTAAGATTCCTAAAAGACCACCTTTATTCTATTTTATCACGCTTTTAAGAAAAGAAGCAAAAGTGGCTGATATAAAGATAGTTCGCGGTGGTTACTATTGTGCTGGCAAAAAAGAAGAAGTGATATTTTAATTGACAGTCAGATAGAACAGATTATATCTGACTGTTTAGACAAAAAAATATCCTCCACAGAGTGCTTACAACGCCTCGCAGTAATGAGGCGTGCGAAATAAGATATGTAAATATTTGAATAATAATAAAAATGTATTTTAACGTACAACTTTTATTAATTTGTTATTGCCCATTGTACTTCTTACTGAATTTCTAATTAAAACTTATATTAATTTTAATAAAAGTAAAATATTATGTTCTATGTGCTCTATAATAAAACTCTGTTTTGTATGTTTGAACGCGCTTCCGAATGTCCTGGTATAAATTTGTAATTATTTAAAAAAATCTTTGTTTTTCCTTTTCTACTTACATGTATATTTGTCTTTTTGAGAATCTGTCCATATGAGAATCTGTCATTTTGAGAATCTGTATTTTTGAGAATCTGTCCTTATGCGAACAAACGAATTTATAAACATATTCACATTTTCAAGATCATCAATTAAGTTCACATTAGCAAATAGTAATAGTATTATGTATTTTATGTAATGTATTTTTTAATTATCTGTAATATGTGTAGTTTATGTATTTTATTATCAAGTATATATTGAGGTTAAATTATACGTTTTAGTAAGAACTATAATATCTTGCCTGTCATTAGCTTTTAAATATAAACTTTCCTCTACCCATCGGTTGCCTGGTAGAGATTGCTGCGTTGGCAATATTAATAATAATCTTTATTTGCAAGATTATTATTATTATTGGTAACAAATTATGATGTAACATTCAATTATGATTCAATAAGGCCGCTTTTTGATAGTTCATCACAATAATTCTTTTGTATTTTCAATGTTATACAAACAATAAAGTATTCATTCATTCAAATAAAAATAAACTTGCCGTTCCAAAACACAAGCTTCAAAAACGAGAGGATAATATTTTTTATGACGAAATGGCTTTCAACAAGAAAGTTCTGAAAGAACTTGATGATTTTCCGTTTTAATTTTTAGGAGCATATGCAATTATTTATTATTTGTATGACAATAAATTGGAGATAATTCAATTATTATTGAAATAACAACAGATTGGAGTTAGGGTGGGGACACATTAGGGTTTGAAGCGCACGCTTTTGTAACGTACATTTTAAGAACATAAAGCTTACTTCTGATAAAGCTGATAAAGTAACAATACTGATTAAATGTCATAAAATTTTAATTACTATGACATTGAAATAATTTTAGTGTTATTCACTATTGTGAAACATATACATATTATCAGTTTACTCTCAATTAATGTCTTCGGTTTCAGTAATGATAGAAACAATTATTTGTAAAACTTGACAAAACTATAGTTTCTGTGCACTTGTGTTTGGGCAGACACTTGTACACTATAATATCTCCCGCGCAGATAGCTAGTCTCTCAAAATTTGCCGCTGTGTTATTCATCCCAATATTTGGTATATTGACTGGGAAGACTTATAAATACTACTGTTGTCGTTCAAATCTATTGCTACTTCTGGTACTTACGTTATATCGTAATGTTTGAATTTAGAATCACAAATTTATTTGGATGGAATGAACTGCAAAAAGGCTGAAATCTCTGAATGTTCACGCTGCTAATATAGTAGGACTTTAATAGAAGTAGGCGGTTTGTACAACTTTTCAATCCGTACGTACCGAATAACTATCAGGAGCTTGCTTTTTTTCTACAAAGAAGTAATTTTAAGACTTCATCTGATGATACGTAATGACAAGCAAGCATTCGTGACTTTAGTCTCATTACCTATCTTTGATCTTATCCTCACTTTCTGGCAAGTAATATCATAGGATTCACAGGCCAAAAGCTTCCCAGTCGTACACAAAAAAAATACTAGAGTTAGAGCAATGATCTTATTGTTCTTAAATTTATTTACAGATGCAGTGCTTCATTTGCGTAACTTACATGATAATCGTGTGTAGTGCGCGTCCATCCAGAGACAAGGAATTAGCTGAGAGTCACCAGCAGAGATCTTTGTTTAGTGATGTCATCGAATCATTCAGAATTCGGGCACAGCTGCCAGATAATTTAAATCACAATCTTGAAAACAACTTAAATCAGAACTTTGACAGATTCAGTTACGACAACGAACTGCCTCAATTGCCCAGCGACGCCGATTTTATACCTAGACGTAACGATAGAATTGAAATGCCAACATTAAAATACCGCTTCCCCAAATCCCTATACAATGTTAATGAAGCTAAGCTAGAAAACACAACAAGACAAGAAGTAGTTATATACATTGATACAAATGAAAACAAAGTTACAAAGACTACTCAAAAACCGAAAAAAACTAAGCGTCCACAGCCGACAGGTAACAAGAATAAAGCGCCTAACAAAAAAGAAGAAACTGTTGAAGAAATCAGTGAGGAAACTACCGATAGCTACATACCAATGTCCAACACAATGACAGGTCAAAGTCAAATTGGTAACAGGGAATCTCAAACTGTAGTCAAGCCTACAGTAATAGTCAATTTTCGAGGAACACTAAGCCACCGAGATAGTGATATTCGAATTGAAAGCAGATCAGAAAACGATACGTTAGACACTGCCCAAAACATTTTTAATATCAATCAGGAAATAAACTTGGAAGGTAGAAGAGAACCTAACCCCAAAAAATCTATCCAAAATAAAGATACTGATTTAGTGAAACATCTTGCTGTTACCGAGAATATCAAGGAGCCGAAAACTGAAGAAATGCTTATGTGCGAAACAGCAACGAGACTTCCAGATAAGAATGGTCGTATCGATCGAAAAGTCGGAAATGTTTTACAAATATCGTTTTCTCTATAGCATAATTAGAAAAACTTACTGCATAACAATGTGCCAGTAAATCTCAAAATATTGATAAATACTTAGATTAAACAAGCTTTATATTTTGTTCAAAATTACTTTGATTTTCCAATTGCTTTTTTTTCAATCAATACAGGCTTTGTATGTTTTAAAAAATTGTACGGAAAAAATTAAAAATCAATATAATGGGTAACAAGAACATACGTATTCTTTAACGCTAAATTGTAATCAATTATCAAATCATGAAAAAAGTTTTAAGATCGTAAACATCAATTCAACAAACTTACGTCCTCACTCAAGGGCACAGGGTTCTCCTTAAAAGAAAATCATACAGACCGTTTTTTTTATACAAATGTAGTCCCCTGTTTCCTTTCTGGATAATGGGAATAGTTGCTCTATTTAAAAAAAATAATAGCCACTATTAGCATGTTTCTATATTTTCTTTTTTTATAAAGATAATTTAAACCTTCAAAAACCTAAAAAGTTGGCCTGATTTTCTGAAATCTTTAAACATCCAGAAAACAAATTTGACGAGATTATATGAAAAAAAGCAAAACATAGAAACACAAGGTTTAGCTTTTTTCATATCATCTCGTCAAATTTGTTTATCTTTAATTTTTAATGCAAAAAGTTATCCAATCGGTCTTGTTTTAGCGAAGAAAACAGGGGACTATAAAACGTATAAGTATTTTGTGTACTTTTGATAGGTATATTTCGGTCCGAGCTGTAATAGGCTAGATGGCAAAAAATTTTTTTTTGCTTTAATAGAAGCTCATTCATATAATAAACAGAAAGAAAAATTGGTTTTCGAATAACTATAAAAACAACCGAGATGTAAGGTATTAAAGATTTTTCTCCATCTCTTTCTAGCAAAACGGTCCTTTACAAGGAGTTTATATTGCCGTACTCAACAATGACGTCAAGGTAATGTCGGATCTCTCTGTCTAATCGCCTTCAAATTAACAACTTAAAATGCTTGTATCTAATGTATTTCTAAGCCGATTTTAATTCTAATTTCACAGGACTACATATTTTTCCACGGTATTTTAATATTTAATGACGAGACATAAAAATTAGAATTCAGTCATCATCCCAATAGGCTGGATGACTAAAAATTTTTTTTTGTTTTAAAAGAAGCTCATTCATATAATAAACAAAAAGAAAAAATCGGTTTTCGAATAACTATAACAACAACCAAGATATAAGGTCTTAAAAATTTTTCTCCATCTCGTTCTAGCAAAACGGCAATTTACATGGAGTTAATATGGCCGTAATCAAAAATGACGTCACGGTTGATGTCGGATCTCTCTGTCTAATCGCTTCCAAATTACCAACTTAAAACGCTTGTATTTAATGTATTCCTAAGCCGATTTTATTTCTAATTTCACAGGATCGCATCTTTTTCTACGGTATTTTAATATTTAACGACGAGACGTAAAAATTAGAATTCAGTCATCATCCCAATTGTCTCTATCGCGCTCAGAACGATTGTGCGGGCGGGCACACAGCGTGAGAGCAATACATTGTGCGGGCGGGCACACAGCGTGAGAGCAATACATTGTGCGGGCGGGCACACAGCGTGAGAGCAATACATTTTACAAATGCCTATTTTTTATTCTTTCGACCTAAGTGTTTTCTCTTAAAGAAAGAATTGCCTGTCCTACTATATCATGACATCCTGGTATTGTTTTTGGATTTTACTTCGAGTTTCCCCTCTTTCCGAAGAGGTGTAACTGCTCTCTTCTCTTACTAAGATTATTAATAAAATTAAGGCTTGTAAAATTAATATTTTTACTATAGAATTTAATGTAGGAGGCTAGAAGCTATTTAAATTTAAAACCTTTATAACCGACTTGTTAGGAGATGATATCAAGTCATCGACACATACTTCATTCTCATGTTTGTGCAATAAACCTAATATGTAATGATGTATTTACTTTTATGTTAATGTTACATTGGTCGATACCCTAATTCTTGTTGCTGCCCCGTTAACTTGAGAATCACTTATTTAGTTAATGTTATGGTTTCCAAATCAGTTTTATTACAGCGACCGTTATGCCCCAGTGGGCCTACGCACCCTGTTGCTTGTCTGTGTTTGGTGAGAGAAATCCAGAATACAACACTAGGCCGATCTTGACTTCGTCCGCTTTGATGTCGAAATCGAGCTGTCAACGGGGTATAATAATTGGCTTGCTGTCGAAATCGTTTTTACCGAATACTCGTCATGTAGATTGTTGAAAAATATTTGATGCATTTTTTTTACTTAATCAAAACACGAGATACATTGATTTGAAAACTTCCCTTTTGTGAGTGCATAGAAAAAAAACTCACAGAAGGGGAGTTTTCTTTACAGTGCTCCACCCGCAGAGGAGGCAAGCGCGACGGTAGCGGAACGGAATTTTTTGTAATGTTCGTGTTGCTATGGACCATGCCACACAGAAACTACCCGCGGAAGCAGCGCAGCGTCTTTAGCACATGTAAATGCCAACTTATCATGTAGGTATATGCCAACGGTACACTAGTGGTCTTATTTATAATCATATATTAAAACTTCCATAGCTATTACGCTCGTATAATATGTTTTATCTTTGTCATTTTTCATATTGAGTGACAGAAACAAAACACTTTATAAGCTTGTTATAACTTCGCCTGCTATTATGAATAAGGTCGTAAAGCTTCAGCTGCACTCCTCAATAACTAAGGAACAAGCTATGTTACCTCTAATTATCGGAACACAACAATGCAAAAAACAATTAACATTGTTATTATGGCGACAAACCAATTTCGGCAAATAATAATAAAAATAGGACAATATTAGTAGTTTATTGTGGAGTCGTTTAAAAAACGGGCCTTCAGTTCATATCGAAAATTGTACATTATAATCAAATGGCGACTTATTAAACGGTAACGCTCATAAAACAACCATTAAACGGTAACGCTAATAAGATGTGTGGCGAACTACTTTTGACAAAATCATTACCACGATCATCAGATTAACATTTCCTTTTGGCATTATTTTACTTATTTGCACATGAATTGCTGAATACATTTGCGAATGAATGTTTCATCATCATCTATTCATTTTTTAAAGGACATTTCAGTTCAGATTATTAGCATTACGGCAAAAACGATACCTGACCATAATTATGTCATCATGTGGTACTAACTCCATTGAATAATTATCAATGAAAAACATTTTATACAATTATTAGCGTAGTAAATCGAATCATTTAATGATCCAATATTTATACCAAGTTCACGTCTAATAAAAAATGTGAAGCCAAAGAATAGCACGCGTCTCATATAATCAAAATCTCTATCTTGGTCGTTCATAATCTGAGTTCGACCACATAAATCAAACGACCCGACCTAATCGTCTACGTTGAAGCAATTAAATCTGGTGTATCGATAAAAAGTAAACCCACTTATGTGGAGCATCGCTCATAATTTGACCTTTAACATAACATCTTGTTCAAGATCAGCTTCAAGATCAGATTAGTCATTCTAATTTGAAACCCCAACAGTATCAATAGTTTCTCATTTTGAGCACGTAGAGAAGAGGTAGAGTCTGTGCGAGACGAATCAAAAAAATTTTTCATTTTTTGGGATCCGTACCTAAAAAAACTGGACCCTTATACGATCACTTTATTATCTGTCTATCTATCAAGATTCTTTTTCTTCACACTGAAATTTACTATATATCAAATATTCGGGTCTAGCGAGCGTCGGTGACGCTGTGTCCTCGGCACTGGACTGTGCTCCGAGTAGAATCGGGAGGCCCGCGATCGATCCCGCCATGTACCAATGTGTTTTTCATTTCACGAATTTCATATGTACATTTATCTGACGCTCCTACGGTGAAGGAAAACATCGTGAGGAAACCTGCATACACCTGCGAAGTAATTCAAAGGTGTATGTGAAGTCAACCAATCCGCACTGGGCCAGCGTGGTTTGACTAAGGCCTAATCGCCCTAACTAGTAGGGTTGGCTCGTGCCACTCGGTGGGGACGTATATGAGCTGTGATGATGATGATGATTCGGGTCTAATCTAAGGTCTCTTTACCTCAACACCTCTTGTGCGACCTAAGACGAGACTTAATCAGCACAGGAGAACTGAAATCTCTTAAGGCCAGGGCTATCCTGGACTTCCTGGTAGCGGACAGACTATAGATAATACTGTAATTTGGCGACAAATCATTATAGATATTTAAGGTCGCAGTGATTACACCCTCATTGAAGCCGCATAACCCTATTGGAGCAAAATATAAAGGTCTCTTTCAGCTGTGAAAAAAAAACTTATTTCTTAGTCAACGCCATCAATAGGTATGACCGTTTATGTCGCATATGTTCGATTTCACAAGTAAATCTAAACAGGGTAATTACCGTTGACTAGGATCTTGAAAGGACATTGCTATGCGTCCATACATTGTTCGCGCCAACACCAACAGCACTGAAAAAATTCTTTTCGTATAATTAGACATTGGTAAATACTGTATGTCCACATCAATTACTACGGACAAGCTTCGAAATCGAATTATATATCAAAATGAATCAGATTTTTGAGATTAGTTGAAGTAACACATTATTTCGTTAGAGCAATACACATAGTTCAAATGAACTATAAAATTATTAAAATAATAATTATTGCAATCAATCAAAGAACGTTATTATAGCCACGTATTAAAGAAAAAGAAATCTCGAAATTATAAAGCAAGTCAAATACACAACGAACTAACAAGCACAGAGCGTGAGTAGTCAATTGACGTACGTATGAACGATTTAAATTGTGAAAGAAGTTATGAAAAACATTATTTATACAAATAAAAAAATGCCCATATCTACATAAAATCAACTCAATTCCATTCAATCAAGCAAAGGTAGCAATAACCATTTTTTTATTTTATTTGGTGTTGTTTCTAAAAATACTTTGAAATATTTTTGATTTGTCTGTCGACATACATATATTTGCTATGAGTGTTATAAAATATGCATATAATTATGACGTAAATCAAATCTTTGATGGTCTTAGAGCGATTTTCGGCATTGTCCTTTGGCACGAAGCAAGTTCTTATAGCAAATGCTTTAAAAAAATCTGAAAACTGTGTAAATTTGTACATAGTTAGGAACTTATAAATATTTAGATTAGATAAGTTTTTACGGAACCCTCGGTGCGCGATTCCAAATCACACTTGGCCGGTTTTTTACACATAACAGAGAGAAACCCTTCATCTTACCTGATGGTAAATGATGATAAGGCAGAAGATAAAACCGAGCTTAACCAGACTTCCCAACATCTGAGGAACAGGTTATCGTACCTCTAATTGAGTGGAAGCAACGACTTTAACAACAGTACTTTGACGAGTAACTTAGGTAAGATGGTGGTCGCTAACCAAGCGCGCTCAGAAGCCCTAATACCAACCAAACCAATCGGAGAAGCTTCTGCTTCTCCGATGGGAATCAGGAATCAGAGCCAGGCCTATCCACTAAAACCCCCCGGTGTTCTTCATGTCCTTATGGGTGCGCTAGGTAAGGTCCACACTGCGACTCCACTACCCATGCGTGGGATGGGGATTCTAACCCTCGACTCCCAGATCAACACAATGTGGTCTCAAGCGCAAAGCCACGAAGGCGTTTAAAATCACATATATTATATGTATTTAAAGTATGTGCGAATCTGCCTCGTCGCCCCCAGTTTGTGGCATAAATTCTATGCAAGTAATAACGCATCCAATTATACATGCTCTTAGGGCACAGTATATATAAGAATCCCTGCGAAAGAACTCCAAAATAACACTGTCCATTGACCTCCACATACCGCTACATTCACAGCACGATCCCGCCATATGCGCCATGATTCACGTCGAAGCCTTTGTTGCAGGCCATTATTACCCATATTGTCCGTTGGTTGTCAAATCAACATGTGAAAGGTTCTCAAAAAATTGGGTGAACCTGCCATGGCTAATGAGCGAAGTGTTGAAGAAAAATGGCACAGTAATTGCGAGCCTCTCGGCAGAAAATACAACAGTTACTATTTTAAAGTAGGTACCAGCTACATAACATCAACCGATATACCTCCCAATGCTGAACACTAACTATCCTCACGGGGACTACCCTCAAACGAAAGCTTTTTTATAGTGGATCTAGCAAATGACTTCATTCCACCTGATGGTAAGTGGAAGTGGGGTCCAAATGCGAAGATAGCTAGTGCAGCAGAGAGAATACACGCTGCACTAGCCACCCTCACCCTGCCGATCTGCAAGGTGCTTCTTCACGCCTCTTTTAAAGGACCCGGGCATGTAAGAGGGAGGGAACACGCGTGCTGGCAGTGAATTCCATTTTTTGATTATGCGACAAAGAAATGTGTTACCAAACTTCTTTGTACGCGTTGGAATGGTAGTCACAGTAAGACGCTAACAGCGCAGACTAGCACGCGTAGTCCTTAAAAGGAATGGAGAGGAAGGAATTAGAGAAAAATTGGTCTACTTACTAAGCTGTAGGCTTACTCTCTGGCTATAGAATTTTTTGTACGCCTGAGTTACCGATAGGCTCGAAATTGAACTCGAATTGCGCGGATTCTTGGGGGTTATTACAATTTAACAGTCGCCGTCCATCCATTGCTCCTTTATAAAATTATGGGGATGTCAGCGCAGAGTCACTGCAAATGGCTGTGAAATTAAAGGCGATCGTGATAGATTTACTCTTAGACAATAACCCACCTGAGTGGGCCAAATTCAGTGTTATTTGAAATAAACGAGAACAATTTTCAAATGAAGCGAATTCATGTAATAATGAATTTCTTCACTAGGGAAGTT
The DNA here is from genome assembly GCA_963935595.1 of Schoenobius gigantellus. Lineage (NCBI taxonomy): Eukaryota > Metazoa > Arthropoda > Insecta > Lepidoptera > Crambidae > Schoenobius > Schoenobius gigantellus. The sequence continues at coordinate 39,457,336 of OZ012549.1, forward strand.
CGTATGATCATCTGTATTTATAAAAGGCTTTGATCAGTGACTGGCTGAATTACCAACGTCCCAAACTACTATAGGCACCCAGTAAGAAAAGACTTTTCCAAATTCCCACAGGAAGCTAAGAAATCCCTATCCAAAAAGTAAAGAAACAACCGTATTGAGCTTTCTTAAAGCGAATCGTAGTGCGCGGGCTATGCTAGTCTATTATACAATACAAATGTATTCGCACATCACCAACAAATAAACCGAGTGTAACATAATGTCACATGTGAAATTTGTTTTGACATTCTTCGCACTATAATTGACCCGGTGAAATTAATTAGCAACATCCAAGAAATTGACAAATATATCAATTAATTTTACGAGCGTGCTTTCACATTTCACGTCTGTGGTGTGCAACTCGAAAAACTCGATCGCGACGCGGTACTTCGAGTATTACTTGTACAATTTATCCGGAAGTTTTGTTATTCTTTTGCGTCGTAACGAAGCAATGAATCGAAATTATTTGGTCAGCGTTCATTGAACACTTCGTTGCACATGAAACATACATAAATAACTGGCAACTCATTTCTATGTCACACAATCAATAAATGGAACTCTCTGCCAGCAGACGTGTTTCCTCCTTCTTACAAACCCGGGTCCTTTAAAAGAGGCGCGAAGAAGCACCTTGCAGGTCGGCAAGTTAAAGGTGACTAGTGCGGCGTGTATTCTCTCTCCCGCACTATCTTCGCATTTGGACACTATTTTTACTCACCAATGGAGTCATTTGATAGGCCTTCTATAAAAAAAAAACATAAAACACAGTATTAATAGATTTTGATTTAGCAATTTCACCCGTAAGGAAAGATCTGTAATAAGTGTGAGGTGGGATAGTGTTATACAATTTCCAAGTAAAAAAAACATGACTTAAAATAAATAAAACAAAATCAGTTTCGAAATACTATATAGAATATAAATTGTGCGTTTATTTGTATTTCAATCTTCTATTTTGATAATCGCATAATTTATATCTGTAGTTCAATTATATAGCCATTAAAAAGACGTTTAAAAGCAGATTTTTTTAGGTTAAGTGCAAGTGGTTTGTTTACAAAAATACTCTTAAATCGTCAAACGATGCTATGACTAGGCCTAAGTAAGCAATCTCAACCCAAATAAAATGAATAAATAAAACGTTCACGGAATAAACGAAGCCGGTTTTTGGTGCATCTACGAGTGTTTTTATTTCTGAAGTGTCACGCTCTATTGACGTTTGTCAAACGAATTTTCTTCGTAGCATAATGGCACGTGTTCGTCACTCTGTTTCACAAAGACTGTGTGCATTTGTACTTACAGTTTAATGTGGTTTGATATATTCACTTTATTGCTATAAAATTCTGATTGTAGTTGCTTGGGTGCAATTTTCCTTCATTAAGCCGGATAATGTTTACTCTTTAACATATACAGTTTATTATATAGATTTCTGTTGATATATAATTGTGGTTCATAATTATGTTTGTTGTAATAATATGTGGATAATAGAAATTAAAGGGACCCACACACACACACACACACACACACATATATACGCGCACTGCATGTGCACTGTGACGCTGCGATCGGCAGTCACTTGTCATTTATATTTATATAGTGTCATTTTACCCCTCCACACCCAATAATGAAATCCATATAGAAAACGCCAGGCTGAAATTTATTTCATCTCTATCATCAGTCTGATTTACTCTTTTATCTGTCAACGCAGCTTTTGCAACGCAACTCTATTATAAGATTATAAGCTATAGAGATTTTAAAGTATTACCATTAGGATAGAATCTGTAAACTCTGTCATAATAGGGCAAAATTGGCGTTTTAATGTAAATGAAACCTGCATGTGTTAGATTCCAGAATTAATTTTTTTTCCCACGATCACTATAATAACATTTCAAACTTGAATAATATTCGACATACAATTGTTTTTTTTTGTCAAGATGAACAATTTTTTTACATGGTAAGATTAACAATCCATGAAGCAATACAAAATGCCGTGTATTGATCGCAGACCCCCAAAGTTCTACCGCAAAGGTGTTAAGGACCTCCCTTGAGATGGCAGGAATGTATAGATAATCGGGTGAAATACTCTGAATCAATAAATATATTTTGCCTTAAAAAAAAATACAAAATTGCGATTTCATACTTTACACATTTTTTTATTTAATCAACAAATTTTGAGACTTTTGTTCAAGTATCCATTGATGTTCGTTTGTTCTCAATATGAACCGCCTGTGTTATATATCATCATAAACGAAAATAGATGTCTCATAATATCTATGCCAAAGTCAGCGTTTATCCACCCAACATGCTTTCAAACTTCCAAACTTTACGCTCATAAATCAAGTTATCAGTCAAATCAGTGCCAAATTCGAGTATCGAAGATATCAAAATTGAAATCTAATCGGTCATATGAGCATCGAGAAAGTGAAAGGAGGTAGGGTCCGCGCGAGTCCAGCAAAAAGCTCGCACGTCGCGAGAGCTTCGGAGTTGTGGGACGATTGCCGGAGTGGACGCACGTCACCTTGCCCGATTTCATCTGTTTAATTAACAATGGGACGACTCGATTCATTTGGATTTGCGGTAAGTTTAAAATTACACTAGTATCAAGTGAAACACTGGCGAGAAACTTTGGTACCGCGTCACATTAAACACTTTGATTCTTTTAATAATCGATTTTTTATGTAAGAGTATCATAATTACTAAAGCTTGGTATGTAAAGTAGACAAAACTTCTTTGGCGAATAAAAAATACTTATTTCGTATATTTAAAGCAAACACCTAAAAATAATAAATTAAATTTGATTCTACCACGCGCTCGGAATGCTTACCTCCATGAAAAAAAAACAAGCTCCGGGTCTGCTCAGTACAAATTTATTTTAAAGCACATATTAATTTTAATAAAAAAAATACAAAAACAGCCTGCTATAAAACCAAGCACATTACTTCATGGATGGAATCGGTTACATTGTTGTTAACAGCACACAATTTTTATGTAATTATTTTATTTAAAAATTAGAGTTAAATTTTGCGACTGGCAGAGAATGCCTATGGCATTGAGTCCACCTTTGTGCACAGTACATAAAAAATAAATATAAAAATATCTTTAAGGATCTTTTTGTTAAGGCAAATGCCTAATCATTCTTCAATTTTGAGAAAATTAATAGTCATTTCAGAAAGAATAATAATAATTAAGCATTTAATAATTAAAGCTATTTTTATCGATAAAGTGAAGTTTCTATAATTTAACTTATGATTACATTTTGTATTATGTACTTTGAACAGTTTACAAAACAGTAGAGCCCTAAATTGGCCATTCAAAATTTTAAGCAAAATCAAAAGTGTGGTAATGTTAGGGATAAACTTATGTTAATGTAAGTGTAAGCGCCTATACCGCTATTTAACGCGTTAAAAATAAAGCCTAAAACAGAGCTGGGTTGTACCTGCGGAGTTGCGTCAAAATTTATTAAAGTCTAACGCCACTTACAATGCCATATACCACTGAACCATGTTGGACGCATGTGTGATATCTAAATGCGTTTATTAATGCACTACGAAGCAGGTGGTGGACTCAAATTCAAATTCTGCTTGTAAAAATTAAGCTGTCTTGGATATTTTACATTCTCTTTTATTTTTATCACATACTTTTTGTATCTCTGATAAAATGAAAGCAAGAGTGAACTTATACATTTATTCACTAAAGCTTTGTTATGATCACAACCAGTTTCTCGTCAGAATTTCATTATTTATTTTATATATGGTTCTGTAATGTACACGATTTACAAGGGTGGGCTTATCTCTGAGAGAGATCTCTTCCCGCCAACCCAAGTGGCAGTGTAAGATACAGTATAAAGCATACATTCGAAAAAATATATTTTGCATAGCTATTATTTATCTGACTATACTTTTTTGTATACTGGAATAACATTTAGTCAAAGAGATTTAAATTATATCTAGATTGCTAATAATTATAAATAAACTAGCTCTGCCCACGAACTACGTTTCGCCATAATGATTGTCAAAAAAATTTGGAGGGCCACCCTTATCACCTAGGGGTATAAAAAATAGTCTACGAACTATTCTCAGACTTACCAAAATACGGTCAAGCCGTTTCGGAGGATTTTTATATATAAGATACATCAATACAAAAACTGTCACCTCGGACAGGACTCAAACCTATGACATCAACAATTCAACATAACTCATCGATGCCATGACCTATCCAACCCGAAAGGAATTTCAACTGTATTTACTGTTTATACCTCTAACTTACCTATGTACATACACTTTATTGCATTAAAATACATAAAGACGAGAATGAATGTTTATATACGTCCCTACCGAGGGGCACGAGCCTACCCTATGTTAGGGCGATTAGGTCTTAGTCAACCACGCTGGCCCAGTGCGGATTGGTCGACTCTACATACACCTTTGAATTTCTTCGCAGATGTATGTAGGTTGCCTCACAATGTTTTCCTTCACCGTAGGAGCATAGCATGTACATATGCAATTTCATATTGGTACATAGCGGTCTCGAACCCCGATCTCCCGATTGGAAGGCAAGTGCCGAGTCAACAGCGCCACTGACGCTCCTGACTTTTAAAATATTCATTATTAAATATTTATTTACATATTTTTATCGAAGACCTAAGAAATAACATAATACGTATAGAAACGATTGAATATCGATTTTGGACATGCGCCTAAGAGGGTTCACCAGGGTTTTTTACACACTGTGTGTAGAGTATGCACTTAGCGTCTGTCGATAATTGCATGAGTAGATTGGCTACCGAAACCATAAAATCTGCATAGTTTTTATACTATTAGTTAAATGTAGCCCTAAGTATCGTTTTACGTATGTCCCGCAATTTCATATGCACTTAAAATACCACATTAGCTTAATAGCGCATAAATTTGAAGTAAATTTCAAGAAGCCAAAACACAGGGCAATTAATAACCAGGCGGGTCCAGTTTTTGTCATGAAATCATTTATTTCCTCGAGTAAAGGTGAACCGGTCCCTGGATGCCGTATCGGCGGTTTGACTGTAATCAGAACAATTAGAGCAAAATCCACGACAATCTGGATTATTAGGTAACTAGGTTATGGATGAAATGATATGTATTTGTATGAATGATGATTTAAAGGTGGAGATAAAAAATTAGATCTCCCGAGTTTCTCACCTGTTCTTCTCTTGAAGGCTCTCTCAGTTTCCAAACCGATGAAGAGTCATCGTTTATTATATTTTTTTGAATTTTTTTTAATCCTCTCATCTTTAGGAAAAAGAAAACTTGAGCCAAAAACCAAGAGTCTGTTTCGCATTCAACATTCTTTTATCAAGTTACAAACAAGAGCTAATAAGCACTTATTTGCGTGAAAAAACTTCTGGTATTTTGAGCGCTTAATAGCCGACAAAGAACTTATGGCACATGTATGATAATTATTTTAAATTTCTTAGAGGGCAGACTATTCTTGACCCGTTTACATAATATTCTACTCTGTTAGTTTTCTGTGTTCTAATTTATTTAAATAAAGATTGATTCATTGTTTAAATATTAGTCTTAAGCTTTGAAGAACCCATTTACTTTTAAAATAAAAAAATATATTTACATGGACGAGAACTATTGCCAACAAACTGTTTCACAGGTTAGCAAGTTTGGCAGATTTCAAATATATTTTTGTTAAGGTTAAATTTAAGAGAAATAAAATATAAAAATCTTGTACGCGTTGTGGCAAATAGGTATTTAGAGTAAAATATACCTACCTACTTTTAATTAGGCTTGCTGTTCTAACACCAAAACATCACTTGAATAATCTATACTAATATTATTAAGAGGAAAGATTTGATTGTTTGTTTGTTTATTTGTTTGTATTGAATAGGCTACGAAACTACCGAACCGATTTTGATGAAAGTTGGTATAGAGATAGTTCGAGACCAGGGGAAGGGCATAGGGTAATTTTCCTACGGGAAAATATAAAATTCCTACGGGAAAACAAAAATAACGCGGAAGAAGTTGCGAGCGGAAAGCTATACGGGTATAAAAGACTGTATATACTCGTACAACTATGTCAACGTCTCAGAGTGCGATGAATATGATAACTGTGAACTAGGAGGAAGGTCATCGAGGTAGCTCATCTTAGAAATTTGATGTTATCAAAGCTGAATGTGGCCGTACAGATGACTATAGTCTTGCTTGCTTGCCATGCTTTCCACAGCTTCTATTGCACAAAACAATGTACTTAGGTCATTTATGAAATACACGGAAGATGTTTCTGTGTCAGCTGACTTATACAAAGTAAAAACCTACGTAGGTATATATCCCATATATTATATGTTTGACTATGAAATTTTCTTTACTACCTTTGCTGGATTTGTGGTTTTGCTCATATAGTAGAGTTTTTTTAGTTCACCTCACCGATAACATGTCGGCTATGGAGTTTGATAGATTTCAAGGTCTATCAATAGCCTGTTCCTATATTGTCGGTAATAGTATGTTGGGATATAGTTTGATCATGCATAAAAGGTTACATTATTGTATGCATGTTAAAAAATAAAACGTAGTGACTATCTTCTCTCTGCAATGCTATTTTTAACGAAAAAGAATTAAATAAGTTATGCGAGTTTTTTTTCTTAATATATTTTAAAGTAGTCTTAACCAGAGTCCCAATTGCCTCCAGGCAGTTCGACAAAATCGGAACTCGACGACTTAAAACGGAAGCGAAATCAACTGATGAGTATGCTGTACTCTGCATCTAACACATCTATAATTGATCATTTTGTAATCAATAAACACTGCAATCACTGAACAGATTTTAATATGGTTTTCTAACAATTAAATAACATATTCTCCGTAGAGCGACAGATTGAGAATACAAGTTTCGCCGCTCTATTTCTTCCCGTGGATGTCGTTACGTTGGAGCCGACTAAGGGAGTTCACTGCACTAACACATTTGCGAAGAAATCAAAGTCAAAATCAAAATATATTTTTTCGAATATTACTTGACAAAAAGCTCTTTTGAATCGTTTGAATTCATGACATCTTAACGCTGATAAAAAGAATAGGCTCATGAAAATTATCAGCTTTCATATATCTTCGTTTTCTCACACATCAATATTTGTTTACATAAATAGTTATACTCAACAACTTTCTTTCAATTATAAAGTGTTATGTCTAGAATAGAAATTAACAGACAGGCACTGACATCATTCAAATAATCGTTGATCTTATAATAACCATTACTCATAAGAGGCTTATTTTCATTACATACTTATATCCATACTACACAAATGCATAACCCTACACCTGCTCGTCTGTTCAGTGTAATGTTTATTCCTTCTCGTCTATAGAGGGGCCCGTGCCCAGCACTGGGACATATAAGGGTTTCAGTTGACAATGAGCGATGATGAGAAACCTGCATTTTCTAGGCTGAAGACTCTATCGTGATTCTTTTATTCCTTGATTACCTACGCTCTAAAGAAACAGCAAGACAAGTAGGAATATTTACTCATAATTATCAAACAAACAGAGGTAGACTGACGGATCCAACTTGCTCGGGAAGCTACGCAGCATATTCTCGGCACATATACCGCAGTATCTCAAGACAGCCTTCTTTTCGTGCAGTGATGACGTAGGAAACTAAGACGTGGCTGCTAACAAAGGGCGTCATAAGAAGGATCAAAATCACTCAATGGGCAATGGAAAGTGGTTCCTCTATATGACCGAATCAGAAATGATGAGATCCGTAGAAGAACTGAAGTCACCGAAAGAATTGTGAGCCTTAAGTGGCAGTATTCAGGACACATCGCTCGTAGGACTGGCGGCCATTTTAGATCAATGGATCATCATTAAGTTTTTTATTGGGTAAAAAAAGGAATACGTGTCTAATATTATTTACTAATTTTTAATATCTTTTTATCCGTTGATTTGGTACACTCGATCTTACAAGCAAGAAATCCTTAAAAATGTGAAAAACTCGACTGCACTAATAAGCTTACCTGCATTATTGGGAAACCGAAAAAATACATTTCGGAACGATCACATTTCGGAACGATCGCATTCTTAAAACGTGACAACGGAAATTGGTTTTTACTTGCTCGCGAGAACGGTTTAAAGTTAAACGCGAGCATTCGTTTCCAGTGCATAAGTAGGTATGTGGAACGGCCACAATGCCTGGTACAATGGTGTACTCAGTTATTAGAGGCTGTCGAACTGCCACGACCCGTTGCCCGCTTACCACTGACGCTCTTGGCTGTACGAATGAAAGAAAACCTTAAATCTGTCTACAAAAACGAACAGGTCTACGTTAATAGAATACAAATGCCTTTTGTACTGTTCTTCTCCGACACCTTAAACATCTAAGTGTACGGTTCGTTCGACCGTACACTTAGATATGCATTTCGGTACACTAATAAGGCCCGTATTAATAATTGCATCTCAAGTATGAGATCGATCTCAAGATATTGTTTTTGACAGATGTTCCATACATTAAACGTCAAAATTGCAGCTTAAGATCGCTCTCAACTTTGAGACGTGTTTATGAATACGACCCTTATGGCCGATTTCACCAACCATTACCTAGTTTAGGAAGCCCCTAAGACGTATGCTGTCACTTTTTGTCTTTAATGAAAAGAATGTGACAGCATGCTACCTAAGAGTACCCTAAGCTAAGAAGAGGTTGGTGAAAATGGCCATTAGAGCCGTAGCTTAGACCGTACACGACCGTGCAAAGTGCATTTCGGCACTTCCATTTAACTCGTTCACGCAAGCGCGCGCGCATCACTAAAAATATCCATTTACGGTCATATTATCTTTACCAGTTTATATGTATATAAAGGGACAGATGTTATTTTAACCAACATCAAAATATCTTTCACTAGCTTTTGCCAGCGGCTTCACTCGCGATATATTCGGGGTAACGTAGTTCACTCTATGGAACTTGGTTTAGAACTTGAAGTCCAGATATAGGTAAGCGTAGAATAAAAAGCATGTAATCGCAACCTAACCAGACCCAAAATACAGTGAAATTGAAACCCATATTCTAAGATCTACTAGCGACATACTCATAATTTCAATAATACTAATTTTTATCGACTATATACAACTACAATCAATTAAGAACTATGCATTTTCACACATATTATTTTATTTTATACGTATTATATAATATCAGAAAAATAAATAAAATTATTTACATTTAGAAATAAAAATATACATTACTATACCTACTATAGGGATTTGAGGGGGTTTGCAACTTACCTTGTTTTTGAGATTGTTAAAACAAAACTTAGTACCTCACCGAGGCTAGAGGCACCGAAATGCAGATTTTAGCCATAATAATAATAATAATAAATCTTTATTGTAGACTCAAGGATCCATAAAAAATAAATAAAAGTTTAAAAAAAATACGTACTACATAATTACATAATTCGGTCCCCATATTGTTTATTGCTCCTTTTAGTTAAAAAGTATTTATCTCGAATATTGATTAAAGGGTTAAGAAATAAATGTAAACTACCAATTGCTGGATCAATAAATATTATAATATTAATAATATTATCAACTAAAAACTTAACCTCTAGAAATAACCGGGTTATCATCATCATCACAGCTCATATACGTCCCCACCGAGGGGCACAAGCCTACCCTAACTAGTTAGTAGTTATGTTAGGGCGATTAGGCCTTAGTCAAACCACGCTGGCCCAGTGCGGATTGGTTGACTTCACATACACCTTTAAATTACTTCGCAGGTGTATGCAGGTTTCCTCACGATGTTTTCCTTCACCGTAGGAGCGTCAGATAAATGTAAATATGAAATTCGTGAAACGAAAAACACATTGGTACATGGCAGGATCGATCGTGGGCCTCCCGATTCTACTCGGGGCACAGTCCAGTGCCGAGGCCACAGCGCCACCAACGCTCCGGGTAGTAAATTAACATACACCGGGTATTCATCAACAATAGAATAGTAACAATATAATTGCTGTCGAAAGCCATAACGCATGTATTCATTCATAGCCATGGGATTAAAGTGCAAGCTGACAATATGCAGTATACAGAAACAAAGGAGTTGATAGACTGAACTGTCCATTTTCGCCAACAAATAAGTAGTTTACGCAAAAAGTGACGAATAACGGTGAGCTTCCGTTCACTGAGTGGTCTTGTTTTCGACCCACAAATAGCTTGTGAGGACGTCAATTCACAACGACAAGTTTAGTATAAGCGACGGGTTTGCTCATTTTACAATGAATCAATATCTTTCAATTTGACACGGTTCGTGAAACTATTGGGGTGTTGTCAAAATATTGTTATAATGTCCGTCATGCAGATATGCAGATAAAAATGTTTAAAAAGAATTTTATTAAATTTAAACACAAGCTTTTAGTACTCGTTAATCGTCACCGAGCCGGAACTCGATGGTATTGTGTCGTTTTATTACGGAGTTCCTATGGCCACCTTCCAGCTCCAGCATCAGATCAGCTCCATATCAAAATAATATTACATTGTTACGTGATATACATATGCATGAAAAATTTCAGCTCAATCGGAAACCGGGAAATTGGTCAAATTGAACTTGCAAAATTTCATTACAGACTCCGGGACAGGTGAAAGTAAATACAAGATTAATTATTAATTACCTATTCTTATACCTATTCTTACATTATTTTTTAACTTTTTAGTGTTTTTGAAGACGCTTTTTATTTTTTGTAAAATATTTTTTATTTTTGTCTTTTTAGTGAATGTAATATCACCTCACCTTCCTGACTTGTTCTTGGACTTGAATTTAGTACCAGCTTACCTTCGGTGCGCTGGTATTCGGTAAATTCGGTTCCAAGGTCAAGTCAGGTCAGGTCAAGTCCAAAAGTTAAAAATCCTTCCATCATCAGCTCGATTCCTGACTACCACACGCAAATACGTGAATAACTTCGAAAAATTATGAAACACGTTTGACGTACCTATAAAATTTAAGGGTTTCCCTTGATTTTCATGGGATCCCATTATCAGATCCTGACTTTGGTAACTTTGGGACCACCCTAGGAATATACTCTATCGAATACAAAAATAATTTTGAAAATCGGTTCACAATTGGCGGAGTAATCGCGTAACATACACACAAAACACGTTGGACACACCTAAAAATTTAAGGTTTTCCCTCGATTTTTATGGGATCCCATCATCAGACCCTGTTTTTGGTGATTTTGGGACCACTCCAGGAGTATACTCTATAGAATACAAAAAGAGTTTTGGAAATCGGTTTACAATCGCGTAACATACACAGAATACGCATCGAATTGAGAACCTCTCCTTTTTTAAAGTCGGTTAAAAATACGACAAAAACCGTAGTTAAAAAAACTTATGTCGCATATTTTGCGATTTCGCAAGGGAATCAAAACCCGTAGAGAACTTCCAGTTTACCTGGAATCATGAAATTTGGCAAGAAGCAATGTCTTAAAGAAAAATCTGTAAACTGTAATTATGTAATGAGTACTAATGAGGAGCAGTATCGCGAGTCCTGCTGACACTGGGCCGGGTTTTTTACCGCATCTATCTTGAGACGATATAAATGATTTAAGGTCACTGATGACTCTATTTGTCGCTTGGCCAGGCTCACGAAAGATAACATTGCTATTTCGTGCATTTTAAGTGATTTTTTGGAATTTTGGATCGTTTCTCAAATACAACAAATTCGACGTTAGAACTATAAAAAGGCTGTACTTTTTCAAAAACAAAGCTTATAATCTTAGTTTTTTACAGCACTACCAATCAATTTTTCAATATTCTACATAATCATTGTTTTGCTTTCTTTTTTAATCTACAATAATTTTTGTATAGTACAATTTTACATTATTTTTGTCAGATTATGAATTACCCTTAATTTAGGCGTAGTTTTTTATGTTGGCATAAGTTTCATTTGTTCGTAGGTAGATCAGCTTAGAAAACCACAGCCTCAGCGTTATATAAGCATGTAGTATTTATCTATATTTGAAAATAAACGAATTCTTAATTGAAACAGAACTGAAAAGTAACTGGAAAATAAAATTGACATAAATACTGGAAAATTCGTGTTAAAACGAAAAAATGTACTGTGAATCTCGTAGATTAAAATAAATCTAAATGTTTAATTGTAACAAAACTAAAAATTTTATTATGAAAATAACATTAAAATAAATGTTGAAAAATCCCTTTTTATTAAAACCTTAAACGAAAAATTGTGATGTGAATCTCGCAATTAATTAACAACAAAAAACATTCGTGGTGTCGTGTTTCTTTACAAGTTGTCATCAAATAATGGTTTCGAGGATGTGTGAAATTGCTTGCTGGCATTCATACCGTCAACATACAGTGTTTGTTGATCATTTTGGTAATGTTTGCTTATGGTAAATTGTACTTATGTGTTAAGTTTGTCTAGCTATTGAAATTTTCTAGGACAAATATCGTCGTATTTCACGCTCAAGATGCTGTAAATACGGATAGTAAACAATTTACAATATTTTTAAATTCGTCATTGGATAAAATAGGAACTTTATTACAACAAAATTTTATTATTTTTTATAGCTGAGGTTCAAAAGTAAGAAAGAGTCAGAGGGGAACTCTTCATAAAAACTGTTCACGCTCGAGGAAGAGCGAGTGGCGGCATTGCATTCTAGTCTGTGCAGTGACAGCTTTTTTGGCGGCCGGCCGCATGTGACATGTCAGTTGAGTCGAGTCGAAATGTCATGACATACTTAGAGGTTATGTGCGGGCCGGAATAAAATATAATACACAATATTCAAGCAAATAGTGATTTGCGCGGCGCACCTAATATCGGGGTGCGAAAGCCCGCTTTGTGTTGTGCAAGGTGTCAAAATCGCGTGTGTGAGTCGTGGTGGCCTAATAGGCCTTTGTAGTGCTCCGGTCCCCACCGGTGGATCCACTGCAGAACTTCAGGAGCCGCGACTTCCTTCGAGCTAGCTCAGGAAGTCCACCGGCTACGGAGGAGACGGACGGAGACAACGGGAATCGGGGTAAGCCACAATGCTGTCTATGAGCGGGTAGTAGGGCATCAGCAATCAACCCAAAATTCCTTACTCGGTGAAACGCCGACGTGGTGGAGTCTACTTGGGGCACCACCAAAAACTGAAAGTGTCCTTTTTAATTAGTGAAGGCTCCTAATACAGTCCGAGTTATTCTTTTTGTGTACCTAACTAAGTTGGCAAACAAACAAACAGCTATACCCGTGACAGCTGTTGTGTGCAGTTGTTCCTTATGAGGAAATCATACGGACCGTTTTTCTATACAAATAATCAGTCCCCTGTTCCTTCAGATAGTTGCTCTACTTTTTTTCAAAGAACTATGGCCACTATTATCATGTGGCTATGTATTCCTTTTGTTATTAAGTTAATTATTAAAGGAAATTTAAACCTTCAAAAACTCGAAAAATTGGCCAGATTTTCTGCTATAGCAAACGTCCAGCAAACAAATATGACTTATATGAAAAAAGTAAAACAAAGAAACACAGCAAAACCTTTTCATTAATTTTTAATACAACAAGTAATTAAATAGATTTAGTTTTAGAGAAGAAAACAAGGGACTAGGAAACGTCTTTTTTGTGTACTTTTCATAGGTATTTTCGTCCGAGTCCGAGTCCGAGCTGCAGACTGTTAGTTTCTATTGCTCTCAGCTCGTTTGTTCCGGGGCGCAACGCGACAGCAATACATTGCAAATACCTATTTTTAAATTCTGTCAACCGTAATATTTCTCCCTAAGATTAGCAAAGATTTACAAGCAACACAATGAATATAATTTTCCAACGTGTGACATAACATTTAAGTTCATCATCATCATCATAATAACAGCTCCTATACGTCCCCACCGAGCGGCTCGAGCCTTCCCTAAGTTAGGTTGTTTATTTAGGCCTTAGTCAACCACGCTGGCCCAGTGCGGATTGGTCGACTTCACATACACCTTTGAATTTCTTCGCAGATGTATGCAGGTTGCCTCACGATGTTTTCCTTCACCGTTTGAGCGTCAGACAAATGTACATATGAATTTGAAAACGAAAAACACATTGGTACATGGCGGTCTTGAACCCCGACCTCCCGATAAGAAGGCAGGTGCCGAGTCCACAGCGCCACCGACGCTCCAGATTTAAGTTAGTGGCTTGTAATTTTATAGCCTCTTTTACTATTTGAATTTGAACACAGCAATGCAAATTGCTCTGGGGCAGCGTGGTTGACTACGGCCTAATCACCCTAACATAGGGTAGACTCGAGCCCCTCGGTGGGGACGTATATGAGCTGTGATGATGTATTCAAATTGCTAGGTATTTTATCTCGAAAATAGATAGAAAGAGATACTTGTGGTTCCAGACAAAAGCCACACGCGTAATTTTTCAGCAGTTATATCGCAGAAAAAATGTATGGAAATTACATTCGCCGCGGAAAATATAGCGTGGGGTTGTCACAAGCTAATGTCGTTTTCATACAAAATGTATGAAAATGACATTAGCTGGTGATTGCTGCGATACGACTGCGGAAAATTTGGCGTGTGGCTTTTACCTAAGCCCACTGCAGAGAATTCATATATAGCGTCACCCTCTGGTAAAGTTTCTATCATCTTACAAGATTTTCGCAACACTGACAGCAAATTTACAGCAGCTTTAATAATGAAGGTATCAGGCTTCCATTTAGTGATATAAAAATATAACTTCATAGCAATTCTGTGCTGTTATTTACACGGCTACCTTCTCAATGCGTGGCGGATGTTCTAAATGCCAAGCTTCGAGTATATAGTTGCTATTGTTCTAACTTCCTGCTTGTGTAAATGTCAAACTGATTAGTGACTCCACAGAGCCTGTTCTAATGTCAACAATTGTCCAAATGATCTAGAAAATGATATCTTAAAGGTTTTCGGAGGTACATAGATTAAGGCCGTTCAGGTGTTCATTTCAAGCCCTAGGACAAATGCCAGAGAAAAGCTAGCGAATCATACTTAGGGTTGTCAATAAGCATAGCTCTTTCGTTCGATAGTGAAATTTAAGGAAAATACTCAGTATTCATTGAAATAAACTATATTCATCCAATATTAATTCAAATTATTCACATCGTAGCTGGTAAGCGAATGCAAAAACGAGTTGAGGCACAAGGTCAAGTTCAACAGAAAGACGAACAGAAAAGAAAACAAAAGTGACTCACAATGTTAGGGCTGTCAATCCTTATAGAATATTAATTGAGAAATTGATGCGCCCCACATTTTACGTTTTCAATAATAAGAGCTGTCCAGCCATCCAAGACATAAGCTAATTTTCTACTTTTTGGTGCATTTTTGTTTGAAACTTTAAAAAAAATTATGTAAAATTTTGTTTTTAATTTTTAATTAAAACCGTTTAGTAGATTTTTGCATGCATTCGTTCGATAAATAGAAAATAACTAGCTTCCGCTCGCAGCTTCACCCACATTATTATTGTTTTCCCGTGGGAATTTTATATTTTCCCGTAAAATAATTTTGTAGCCTATTATATAGAAGACTGTTATTTATATTTAGGAGCTCGAATAATGAATTTCAAAGAAATTGGAGTAGATTTTAAATACTTTCCATAGATATTTTAACCCCTATTTTGCACCCTAAAGTGATGAATTCCAATAAACTAGTAAAACATATTCCAATAAAACATGTTCAATGAAATGTTTTTAAGAGTATGAATCTCAAGTTTTATCAAAATGGTTGCTAATTAAAAAAGATCCATATAAACTAGACTCTTTACTAAAATTTAATCTTCTCTAACCATAACCAAAAAATAGTAGATTTTACAACAAGTGCACAAAACGATCCATTTTTTCCAAGACTTTTAATGTAAATTAAAATGGTTTTGTGGACGAGTTATAAACTCTGCTTTTCACTTCGATTGCGTGGAAATAAAACAGTAGTATAACATAACATTTCTTTAATTAAAATTCAAAGTAAAATTAGTACAGTTTTGAATACTGAAGGAAATTGTTTTTAAGTCTTAAAAAACACATGAGGCAAATAAATTAAAGTAAATATAATAAAATAACAAATTCTATCTATAAACTTCTTATTGTGTTTGGTTGTATGGCTCATTTTCTTTGCCTTACATACATTTATGTATGAAGATACGTTAATGCACTTGTGCACAAAATTAGATTTTGTGCAGCCTATATCCTGCACAAATAATCACTTTCAATCTACGAAAAAAATTAAAATCTTCCAATCTGATGCATATCGTCGATCTCCAGTTGACGCATGATGCCGGAAACTAGCAAATTACCGAACACGCAAGCGAAAAGTCTTGTCCAAAATCACTTGACAACCCTTTGCAAAGTAGCCAATGTATTCCGATGAGCGTAGCAATAACCGAAAGTTGAAATAAACATTAATTTAAATTAATTGTGTCAATTCTAAAATCACTTTCTATTTCTAATACCATCAACAATAATAAAACTTTGTCTATTAAAATCCTGTCTTATAGAAATTTTGTAATTTTTATTTTGTTTGCATATTATGTTCATTACGGATACTTCATGTCTCTGATGAGGGACGATCCCGTTTTTGATATTGTTTCACATTTGTTTTCTTCTCTTATCACATTTGTTTCGTTCTGGGTCTATATCTTACCTGCAGGCGTAGCACGGGCTGCCAAGACGGGACTTGAGTCACGTGTTATCTCACAATTTCAGTGACATAATATCTATGTCTTAAAGAGTAGCACGGCGGCGCGTATTGGAGCTGCGGTCCGATAACAGCGCTCACAGTGCTAACGATTATAGTCGCCTTGTTCAAATTAAAGAGAACACTGAAAATGCTATCAGCATGCTTATGATTTCGGTCCGGAAGAACAGGTACATTCATTTTGAACCGATAACACAATTATCGAACGTCAGACTGACAGTTCACATAAAGTGAATTCACTCCAGAGCATTAACGTCGTAAGTTCTATATGACGTTAACGATGACGTCATGTGGCTCTTCATGCCGGCTAACATTAGCGCACTCACAACATTTCGGGACGCGATTGAGCGCGCTAATAGTGACTCTTATTGCTTTTCGGAACGCAGCCTTAGTGTGACTGACATGATAAAATTTCTTGACGCTCCTCAAGGGATACGTGTCACTGAGTCTTATCACAAATTTCTTGGCAGCCCGTGCTACGCCTGCTGATGTTAGTTTATCTCTGATGAGGGAAGATCCCGTTTTTTGAAATTCTTTCACATTTAATTTTGTTTTGTTCTCGTATCACATTTGTTTCGTTCTGGGCCTATATCTTACCTGATGTTAATTTACAATATGTCCGAAAATGGAAGGGAGGTTCATTTGAATTCCTTTATCACGAGGAACTGGTAATCTTTCGGACGTCTTACAGTAGACTAAGAACCTTGCATCTGTGAGGTAACAAGTCCGATGCCTTACAGGTAGTTATTAAATGTAAAAAAAAATAGTTCTTTAATGTTTTTGATGTGAACGGACATATTATTGTCAGTGTTTTGAATCTTCTACCTTATTCTATTCGTTATATTCTTGGCATTTAGGAATATCTTAATAAGAATATGCATTTGACATGTTTTCATGAAATAAACACGATATGGCTGTAAAGTTATCTTGCTGTCAGCATCCAAATATGTAAATAGACTAGCTATCTTCGCATTTGGACCCCACTTCCACTTACCATCAGGTGAAATATTTGCTAGGCCCACTATAAAAAAAAGACATATTTTAATGACGACATAAGAAGGGATTTGACCGTGACCCATCTGGGCACAAACGCAATGTTAAGCTCAAAAAAGATCAATACAAAGCCTAGATAAAGAAAATAGTATGTAGGTTATATAAAACATTTTCTAAATGTAAAGAAAAGAAAGAGAAGCTTAGTAATTATTTCGGTATTTCTTACAAAAAGGAAACATTAAAAGACAATAATATAATATACAAGTAAGCATAAGGAGATAATTTTAAAGACGTTTTCTGCTTAAGGAATGGAGTATTGTAAAAAATCTTTCATTTTAATTTAAAAAACTTTTTAGTAACTCCTGTCTAAAGTTCCCTACAGAGCTTAAAACCAAAGTTATTTTCCCCGATTGGGAAATACCTTATGTCACTTATCCGCAATTTATTGTAGACTAGCTGTACCCGCGACTTCGTCCGCGTGGAATAGTAACTTTTGTTGGAGTTGATAAAAAGAAGCCTATGTTTTACCTTATATAATTAGCTATCAATTAGTGAAAGTCCCGTTAAAATCGGCCAGTCGTTCCGGAGATTAGCGGGAACAAACAGACAGACAATTTTTTTTTTAATTGTGTTTTTGTTATTGGTACCCGATATACATTCATACCCATTTAGTAAAAACTTGTTATTTTGACATTACAAACAGACACTTCAATTTTATTTATTTGTATAGATGTATGTATGTATAGAAGAACACTTTTGTTGACTTTTGAAATTTATGTATTTTACTTTTTAATTTCAGCTCCTGGTCGCTGCTTTCGTAGTTGGTGTCTCGTCAGCTCCTTCACATAATGAGTAAGATTTACTTTACTTAATAGCATTGTAATACTAAGCATTTGCATAATTAATATTTAGAGTAAAATTAATGCTCACTCTTATTTTAATTACTAGATAATGTAAAAATTAGGAAAATAATTTTGTATCGTATGTATAAGTCAAGTTCACAAAAATCTATTGAAACTTTGAGTATTTACTATCTTCAACTGGGTCTTCATATTAACCATTTTTTATTATTATGTATCGCAAGCCATTTATTCTGTATTTTGAATTTAATGCACAACCTCTATAGCACCAACTAACATGGAAATGAGTGGCTTGGTTTCCGACACTAGAGACTTCTTAAAATGTGCTCCCAAGCAATACGTCATTTTGAAGTCTATG
Source organism: Schoenobius gigantellus (assembly GCA_963935595.1). Lineage (NCBI taxonomy): Eukaryota > Metazoa > Arthropoda > Insecta > Lepidoptera > Crambidae > Schoenobius > Schoenobius gigantellus. The sequence continues at coordinate 39,476,232 of OZ012549.1, forward strand.
GTTCAGGTATGATGTATTCTATTTATATAGTATCAAGCTTCCTTACGCCGCTTTTATAATACTTAAACACGCTATAATTTTAATTCGCTTTCACATAAAATATATAAAACAGCAGCAAACTGTACGTTAATACCTTTTTGTTGCAGTGCTACGATATCTGAGTCTAATGAAAATGAAACCACTGAAATTACCGAAACTAATAACAAAGAGGAACGATCTCTCACTTACGAAGAAGATTCAGGCTCAGAAGAGAACGCTCGAGAAATTCTTGAGAAAATCAAAGCTGTTAATGACGGGCTAAAAACTCCTAATAAACGACAGCCAGTCAAATTAAACTATCCACCTCAAGCAAGCGGAGGATACATTCTCGATAAAGATATACTGGATAAAATTCAAGAAATAATTGCAACAGGAAAATTAAATCCATTATCCCTTACACACAAGTATCAAGAAAGCAATTATTTGAACAATGAGGATCTCGGTGTGCGAAACGCAAGAGATATCCAGTATCTTTTCTCAAAATTTCCTATCAGTTTTCCTTCAACACAAAATAACGCGATTGTTGATTCTGCGAAAAAATTCAACACCATCGAATATTTACCCGATCAAGTTACCATGACACCGGTACCTTATGTCACAAATATGCCTGTAATGGTGGTGCCACTGTCAAATAGTATTTCGCAGTATAATTCCGATATAAATGGAATGTATCAAACTAGACAAAGGCCATCTCTTCCTTTTAATATCCCGTGGCCTTTAGCGCCTTTCTTCCCCATCTTGATCAAAGATCCACTTTTAAACTTTCTAGGAGGTGGTGGTTGGAATACACTCTTTGACGTAGGTCAAAGTGCAGATGTTTGCAATAAACATGTTAAACCGGTTGAGAAAGACAAAAATGATGACGAGCCTACTAAGCATACTATCAAGTTAATTAACATAAACGATTTAATAAGTTCACCTTCACAAAGGAAAGACAGAGCTCTCAAAAAAGCTAACATAGTTAATACAAAATCACTGGAAAATGATCTCGAAAACATAAATAAAGTAAAAAAAATATTTTCAACTAAGGTGACAACAAAGAAACCAGTCAAACATACTTACGCTGAACCTGAAAATACAAAGACGAACAACTCTAATGAAGATGAAGGCGATTTGCGTTTTCCTTTTGGAGATTTCACTTGGTTCGGAAATAAGAAACCTGTAGCCCCAAGTCCTGGGTTTTTTATCAACAAATTAAAAGTTAAAAGAGGTGGCGTAGCTATAGCTGGTCCAGGAGGTGTTGCGACAGCTGGCAGAGGCGGCACGGCTATTGTTGGCCCTGGAGGACTGGCGTATACTCAACCCGGAGGTCTGGCTGTGGCTGGCCCATCTGCAAGAGTGATCGCTTTATCGTCAGGCACCGATTTGTCAAGTCTCGTCTCACGTCTTCAAGCTGAATCTGAAAACAGTTCTGTACCACGTTCCGCATCACAATTATTGCAAGCTGTACCTGAAGGAAAAATAGTTGCTACTGGCCCTATAATATATTACCATCCTTCTGAACAAACGTGACTTTTCTAAACCTAATTCTTCTCTTTCCTGTGATACTCTTTATATATTCGCTCTATATATCTATTAACTATTTTCTTTCTTCCTTAATAGATACCACCGAGGAGGATGGAGCTCCCAACATGATTATGGAAGACACAATTCTGGGTTCAGCAGAAGATCTAATGAATACCAGTCCAACGGAGCAAGTTATATAAAAGGACCATGGATGAACAAAGATTCTTTTCGAGTGTACTTAAAACCGATAGCCCATGCAATAAGTAGTCCTCGAGGAGTTGCCGTAGCTAATCCTATATCAAATGTGATAGTGTCTCGCAACGATTACGGATCAGTGGTCCATAATCCCGTTGCGTCAGCTGTTGTCGGACCAGGCGGAATAGCGCATGCTCAATCAGAACTTTATTTGTATGAATATTATGATTAGAAATTAAATTTTTATTTTCCTATATTTATTCATATGGACTACATTGTTCAACTATAATTTTTATTACTATGTAATGTATGTTATACAAATTACATTAAGACTGCATGAGTAGATTTTATTGTTAAATTTAAGTAGGATGAAAGATAGAATTTATACAAAAGTCTGAAGATAGAATTTATGCATTTTTAATTTTTTTTATTGTTGTTATTAATTTATTAACTAACTATATTGTTTTATATTTGGAAAGTATATTCGACTGTGAACTTGAAAATATTTTCTGAATTCATGTAGCATTTATTACATTGTTTTTCTAAATTATTATTATAAATACAGAAAGGTGTTATATAACCACTCGTTTTATTTAATCCCTTCGATTAATCTATTAAATTGACCACATTTTTATATCATAACTATGATGACTTCAGAATCCCTATTACTGTGGTATACTAATTGTGCAAAATAAAGTGTTTCTGTCTATCTATCTATCTATTCTTATCACAAGAGTCTGTTTTACAAGCACATACATACAATAAACAATGAAGTTACCAAAAAAATTTATTTTTTTTGACTATCCAAAACATTATTATGGTCATATTAGTTTTTCAGAAGAACGAACATGATATTTTAAACTATATACAATTCTAATTAATACCAAAGATTGACGCAAATCGATACCATATAATTTACTACATTACTTCAGAGAATAATAATAAAAGATAGATATAAAGATAAACATATTATTTGCATACTAAATACATAAATTAATACAAATAGAGCATTTTATAACTAAAACAATCATATATATATGTTTAAGTGAACAATTTTAACCAATACTGTACACATCGCGGCACATAGGTTGAACTAAAATGGCTGCCGTCTGCGCAGGAGTTACACTTCGTTTGAGATCTTAAAATCGTAGCAATGAGGCAGATTTAGCAATAGCAATTTAAAGGAGACTGGCGGGTTTCTTAGGAGTATTCGGCCTGATCACCTACACGAAAACCTTTAACGTCTCGTCAAAACTCAATCTATAAGACAAATGAAAATAGCTTAATATTTTGCCAAGAACTTCGATAAAATTAGTTATAGTGTGTAGAATGTTGACAAATAAGTTTGGTTATGTTTTGGTTTAATCCACGAATTTGTCTTATAATTAACAGTTACTTATAAAAATCAGTTTGTTTAATAGATGTAAACACATATTTTTGTACCACAATAGAAAATACACCCCATACTCCACACGTTAGTGAAAATAAAATCGATCGCACAAACGCAAAACACTATAGACGAGTAATTATGTACATTGGTTGTCATTCTGGGTGATCTGATCAAACATCGTATCAGCGTTGTCGCACTTAATAAATTAATTGATACATCGATCTTCTACATTTTATACTTAAATCTTTTAAAAATATTACTTTCAGATAAAATACAAAGAAATCTGTTGTAAATAAATTAGCATTATAATTCAATAACGTGTATTATTTTCTCTGTAAAACTGGTTAATTCGCCAAATTCGAGTCTTAAAATGTATCGATTAAATTCAATGAAAGGGATTTTTTTCTTGACTTTGCAAAGTTCTACAAAGATGTTTGTTACTACTGTTAAAATCTACGAAAAATATACATTTTTTTTCATAAAAGTCTCAATCTTGTAGGACTTCAGGCCGAAACCCGCCAGTCTCCTTTCGTAGGCAAATATTCACATAACAGCAGCCATTTTAGTTCAACTTATGTGCCGCGATCTATACAGAGTATGACGTAAATGTTATATATTTGAGGCGTATAACGTTTTCCTCGTAAAATCTTATTGACAAAAAATGTAGCCGTAAAAATGTATATATTTTACATGCGAAACGAACAAAAACACATTTTATTTTTCCAGGGCATCAGTCCAATACCTTCCTTTTTATGGAGGCGCTAAAGGTCAATATTTAGAAATTAAGAAAGACAATGCAGGGTCTGTGACGAGCGAAAAGATTGTCCCAGAAGATAAAATTAGCAGTGAGAATATAATCAAAAATAGTAATGAAAATCTTCTATCTAAAGTATTAGCAGCTAACTTGATAAGTCTTAGAAGTATTTCCTCTAGTCTTTTGAAATTACACAATGTTGGAAGAAGAGTCGGCTACTTAGGAAACACAGAGAAAGTAAGATTCAAGGAACAATTATCGTCTTTAGAGGAAACAGCATCAAACACTATCAAAATTATAGATGATATTGGTTCCGATATCGATATGCTATTCAGAAATAACGCAACAAAAAGGAAGTATGAATATGAAGATGATTATGTGAGTACAATATTATCAAGCAAGCGTCAAATTTCTCGATTAACCTAACATTGCAACAACTAGGGATATGACACAATAGGGGTGTTTATGGAAAAAAGTTTTTGATTGAATTCAAAATCAAAAAGATATGATATCATACGCCTAGCAGTGAATATTATTTAAATAAACATTACTAAAACCAACGATGGAAGATGCTACATAAATACAAATTGTCAATATTTCAGGTGGAGGATATGGGCGTTGGTATCGATGCTCCTACGGATAATGATTCTATTGTACAGCTGCAAGGAGCCACTATCGCAGAAGCAAAGCCAGTTGGTATGTAATGAAGAAGAATCAAGTTTTTTCTTGAAAAATACACTTAGTAATAATACAGTATTTGAGGTCTTCTAATTATCATCATTGCAACGCAAAACACCTATTGTTGGGTTGGAAATGTATGTTAATGTCCTCTCTAATTGTTATACTTCTTCATATGACGCTCAAAGTTCAAAGCTCAAACTTTAGAGTCTGAGGCCTCTCCAACACCGGAGTTTTTAACATAGTCGTCATCTACACCATCGATCAAATTAACTAATTATTTGTAGGACATTTTCTCTAAATCGAACTTCTGTATCGACAGCCAAAAAACAGAAAATCATTCACTGTTATAATTGAAATCTGGATAAAATTGAGCTCTTTTTGTGCAAACCTCCCAGCCTCATACCAACATATTGACATTTAACACCTAATAATCATCTAAGTGCAATAATATTTAACAAAAATAGCCGTTTTCTTGCAAAAAGTGATAATTCTTCTCTGCAAAAGTAACAAATATTTACAAAAGCTCTAAATACGTAAAATAAACAGATGAGAAATTAAATCATGAACTTTTCGGAAATCTAACGTAAAATCCATTGCGTTCAAAGCGTGATTGTAATTTGTATTTTGTATATAAGTTGGGATTGAGATTTTTATACCAAGTTAAAGATAACTAAATTATTCATAATATTACCTGGAAACAAGCGTACACCATTTTTTTATTATTATAAAAGATACGCTAGCTTTGCCAAATTGAAAACACTTACAAGATGTTAGGCCCTAACTAGACCAATATACCAAGCACATGTGATTAAATTCACATGAATGCAATAAATTTGATTTGATTTGAATTCACTTTGGTGGTTTCCCTTGTTTTTTATGTTCATTCATTTAAGTAATGAGGTCAACTACCAATAAATAAAATAAGCCTTATAATCAACCGCGTCGGATGGTTAAGGCAGCCACACTTATTTCGCTTCTGTCCTATAAAGGGTTTAACCTGTGATATTTAAAACACTTTTTATGAATTCCAGGCGTTGCTGTGATTGGTGAAAATGGTTTGGCTGCTTCTCGACCCTTAGCCACCGCCATAGCATCTTCTGGCGTAGCGTTAGCAAGACCGATAGCAACTGCCGTCGCTGGAGTGGATCCAACGAAACTAGGCCTTCACTATCAAATAGACCACACGAAGCTTTGAACTCTATACATGTACAAATTGTTGTATATCCGATAAATCATGATTCATCTCCTTTCATCGTAACTACTTTTTCGTTTGTGGGAAGAAGACAAAATGTTGTTTAACTTACATTAACACGATTTGCTATCATCTTTTTCTTAGTGCCATTTCGATTGTATAATATGCGGTTCTATTTGATAATATCCCTAAGTTTCAGTAAGTGAACGATTTAGATAATTGTGATTTTGTGTAAGTTTTGTATATTATGTAATGTGATATTGTGTCTTTTGAAGACAAAAATGTGTTAGTGTAATTTATTTTAACAATTATTATCGTAATAAAACTCTGTATTTTAATTTTAATAGAATTTAAAATTACTGCTAGTTATTTCCATTACTGGAACTAAACCGCTTTTGTAAACAATGCAGGCAATCATTGATGATGCGACAGAATACGCAGCAATGTGAAAAATCTCAGAATACTTATTTCACCTACTTAAACATTGATTTACTACCAAACGTTTGGTAGTAAATCAATGTACTTAAACGAAAACACCAAGGTCGAGAGAATTGAAAAATAGTTATTTTTAAAATGTATTGCTGTCACGCTGTGTGCCAACTGCAGCTCGGGCCAAAAACACCTATGAAAAATACACAAAATATACGTTTCGTAGTCCCCTGTTTTCCCCGCGAAAATTTTACCGATTTAATTAGTTTTTGCGTTAAAAATTAAAGCAAGACTTTTTCTGTGTTTCTATGTTTTGCTTTTTTCATATTGTTGCTTTGTTCAATTTGTTTGCTGGACGTTTGAATACAGCAGATAATTAGGTCAATTTTTTAGGTTTTTGAAGGTTTAAATACTCTTTTAATAATTAACTTAATAAAAATATGAACATGCTTATTTATAGTGGCTATTGATTTTATTGGAAAAAATAGAGCAACAAGTGCCATTATCCAGGAAGGAAACAGAGGACTACGTTTGTATGGAAAAATGGCCTGTACGATTTCCTCTTAATCGCACGCATCGGGGATATTTAAGCTGATCGCACATATCCTTACGCGCCGTACGCGCCGCATTATATGACGTCATCAGCGTCCGTTTTTAAATACCCGTACACCTACCACATTTTTGAAATTCGGCGCGTACGGTGCGGCCAAATGTGCGAGGTTTCTTATAATTTCATACAACGAATTCCAAAAATGCGGCGCGTACGACGCATGCGGCGCGTGCGGCGCGGGCATATGTGCGTTCAGCTTAACCTTTACGTTAAGCTAAACATACATCGCAGCTCATATACGTCCGTAGCTAAGGTGTTTAGCACCACGCTGGTCCAGTGCGGATTGGTCAACTTCACCTTTGAATCGCTTCGCAGATGTATGCAGGTTGCCTCACGATGTTTGCCTTCACTGTAGGAAAATATACATTTGGAATTCGAAAAAACGAAAATCGCAGTAATTGGCTTGATGCACATACAACGAATTTTGTGCAATTTTTCTTTATATACACAAAGTCTGCCTAGTTTCACCATTTCCAACTCAAGAAAGGCCGGATCTATTTGTATCATGGATTTGTCTCCAACTCGAATAACAGAATAAGTTATAAAACATCAGAAAAATCACGATTAAAAAATATTACAAAAAAAATTGTTATGGAACAGCCTTTTGCATAATACGAGTATATCTGGAAAGCGGATTGGCTCACAGAACACATATACTCAAGAGAATTGGCTCGATATCCTTTTTTTTGATCGTCTTGACGTCGAGAAACTTCCTCGCATTGGAAAAGAGAAATCCACAAAAAATAATCTGTATGTAACGCCATCTCTGACACATGACAGAAACAAAACACCGACAAAAATTAACATAGTATTGTTGTTCGGTAATGCTAGTAGATGGCGCTGTGCATGCATGATCCCTTAACATGATTTATTGAACTTAACTCATTGTTAATACTAACTAAATTGGCAACAAGCATACTGCCCACCTGATGGTAAGTGTTAACAGTCACCTATCAGTCAGTCAGTGCATGTGGTTCTTGTGAGATTTGCGGTAAATCTGAAACCCTCACTAGAACCACAGTATACGTTGCTAACTTGTGACATAAGGTGTAAAGTCACGGTACACGGTAGTAAGTAATTTCACTGTCATATCTTACTTTCCCTGCACTTCAAACCAGAACACAGCAATGCAAGTACTGCTGCTATGCGGCAGAAATAGGTAAGACGGAGGTACCATAGATTGCTTTCTAAATCAGGGACTGTTCCTTCTGTTTTATTAACTCAGGCCAATAATGCTGTGTGACTCTATCCCAAACTGGCTGGCCCAAACGAGATTTATCAACAGGTGATAGCTTTTCATAAAGACATTATTTTGTACCTAAAGAATAAAAATGAAATATATTTTGTACCTCGCCAGTTTTTGATTAAATTACTTTTTTATAAAGTGTCCAGCCAGCGGGCCCTTGTTTCAATATTATATTTTCAGATCGCCCAATAGTGCTAGGATTTAGCAACTATTATGTACCTTACAAATCGAAAAATTTCGACTTTCTGTGAGCTATGCTTCAGAAGATATTCAGTATTTAAACAAATGTCCAGACAGCGGGCCCCTTTGTAAATATTATATTTTCAGATCGCCCAATAGTGGTAGGAGTAAGAAACTGTTATGTACCTTACAGATTCTGTGAGCTATACTTCAAAAGATATTCGGTAATAAAATAAGTATTCAACAAACAGACCTAGTTAAATTTGAGTTTGCACAATGCAATTAGGTATTTGCACGTAATATTGAAATGACATTATAGTGTGAACAATATAATTGTCGATATGTTTAGACATTTTTTGTTCATATACAAACTGTCTAAATAGATTAAAGATTATTATTTCTAAAATTTTTTCTTTTAATTTACATAGCATCCTACTTAAAATAGCTACTCTTTGTTTAATGCCAGTTTTGATGATTATGAAAGTAGGTTTAATATTTGATAAGGAATTTGTTAGCCTTTAGACGCAAAAAGCCAGATAGACTCACACAAAATGCTTTCCGACAAACCTGCATTCGCAGCGACTCTGGGACGTGCCGCTCTGTAGATTAGCGCGAAACAATCTTAAAAAACACGCCTAGGAACTCTACAGAGCGTGCTTGCCACTTGGCTGTTGGTGAGTGGGAGTCGGGTCTCTGGCTCCAGGCGTTACCATCCAGGAATATCGGCACTCTTCTGGACGGTGCTACATTTCGGATCACCGCCAGTGCATTTGTGGCCGCCCATTGGATCAGCTCGGCCACCACGGCATTTCCTGTCCTAGGAGTGCAGGCCGCATTATCATCAATGATCTCATACGTCGAGCCTTTACATCTGCAGGTGTGCCCGCGGTACTAGAGCCGATTGGCCTAACTCACGATAATAGCAAAAGACCCGACGGAATCAATCAACAATTATGCCCTGGAAGATGGGTCGGCGCTTGGTTTGGGATGCCAGTTGCATCGACACCCTCGCACCGTCCCACCTTCCAGCTACCGCATGCCAAACTGGTGCCGGAGCAGCTACAGCCGAAAATGCCAAGGGCAGCAAATATATAGCTCTTAATAATGACTACATATTTGCTCCCTTTAGTGGAAACGCTTTGACCGTAGGGGCCAGGTGCGCATTCTCTGTTTCGGGAAATATCAAAGTACCTGGTCAGCGTCTGCAAGGACCAGAAGGCTGGCCTCCACTTTGGTCAACGGATACGTGAAGAAAGTTCATTTATGTTTTTTGTTTCCATTGAATAATTTATTTTTTTACAAATGTCATAAAGATTTACTTTAATAAGAAATTAAGAACACAATATTTATTAAAATCAAAATAAAATCAACTCTTAACGGAAAACTGTTATTCGGGCTCTTTTATGACATCGCAACTGTGAAAAGTTACACATATAAGTAAATTCATCGTAGTGATCGTAATAGAATATCTGTGCAGCTTACTAAGTATTCGCAGCACAACGCAATTCGATATCATCGCACTACTTATAAGGGAAAAACGTGATTTGAAATTATTTACTTATTCACCGACTTGTTTACCTAGTGTACTAATGTAAACACTTTTGAACATTGTTACAACCATTGATAATCTGTTTGGTTACAACATTGTACGTCACATTTTGTTCACTAATAAAACTGACTAAAATAAGCACTCAAATGGTGTGTGACCCCTTTGCCAACTTTCACGGTTTGCCTACCTTTTAAATATTTAATAAAAACACTCCTATTTTGAGTAATTTTTATACGTACATAATGATAGTTCCAAATGGCCAACTTTCCCAGTTAGCCAACTTTATGACTTTTTCTTCTCGGCCAAGTCGGCCAAGTGCGAGTTGGACTCGCACACAGAGGGTTCCGCATATAACTTCCTACATATAATCGTATTTACGGTTTTCAGATATTTTCCTTAAGAGGATTACCTCGCATTAACTTAAAAAATACTGCATGTTTGAAGAAGATTGTAGAAGAACCCTATTGAGCAAGAGTTATAAAAAAAATATATGTTATACGCAAGGTCACGAAGTATAGATCGTATTGATTAAAATTTTAGTTACTTATACCCAGTTGTTTTAAAAAAATTTAGAAAAGTCGCCAATTTTAAACTTATTTACAAATTCTCTCAGTAACGGCTTATTACTAATGCATGAATTTTGCATCAATAAAAAGGTAACGATGTCTTTTATAAATCGTATTGATCAGATTTTAAATAACTTCAAAGTTCTTTTAAATAATAAAGAAAAACCTAAAATACTATAAGAACCCCGCGCCAGGCACCTCCGCAACGCCCGGACAGCAATACTCGATACGAGAATCTAGTGCGTTCTTGACTCTCGTAACGGGTGGACTGTACGTGCGTTTTTTTGTGCGACATCATTACGAAAAGTGTCAAATTTTGAATGACTTTTAAATTAAATCGGATTGTAGATAGTGTTAATAATTAAAATAAGTAATATTAAGGACAATAATTAGCTTGTAAATGTATTTAATAAGTTTTTATTTAGTATTTGTTATAAGTAGTTGTCATAGAGTGAAATTAGTTCAGATTAGGTAATAATGCCTAAGCATAAAAGTAAAAGCCTAGTGGCTCGTGGTCGAGCTCTCCAAAATTATTGGTAAGAAGTTACATTTAGATACTTATTATGAAAAGGTTAAAATTTATTTCTCTTTCAAATATTTATCATAATGAGCCCTGAAGTTATGGTAAGGATCTCAACCACTATATTACGTAAAATTATCGTGTTTGGCCTCATTTGAAAGAGCAGGCCCCGTATTGTGATTGTGAAGTATTATCTCCATGCAGTTTAATGACTGGCTATTTTTTGTTTCGTAATGAACTCTAATACCTTGCTAATAAAGTTCATAACTTACACACAGTTTTTGTTGCCCGTAAGCCGAATGGAAATAAGAATTCATAATACGGGGGCTGACTTAGATCAAGATAGCTATGATGATTTTGTCTTCTGATGATCAGATCCAAAGGTAGGTACAGGATCTCAACCACTGTATTACGTAGAACTGTCGTGTTTGGACTCATTTAAAAGAGTTCACCGAGACCAAGATGATTGTACTGGTTTTGCTTTCCTGGTGATCAGCTCCGTAGATACAGGATCTCAACCACTGTATTACGTAGAACTGTCGTGTTTGGACTCATTTAAAAGAGCTCGCCGAGGTCAAGATGACTGTACTGGTTTCGCCTTCTTGATGATCAGCTCCGAAGGTAGGTATAGGATCTCAAGCATATTAACGACTAGCAATGTAGTTAATTATTTTTATTCTTACACTAGTTTTCACATACCTACCTATATATATTTTTTGCTTTTATGGGTTTCTTTTTGAAGTGAAACTTCTTTAGGCACGCTTGACTTGGGGAGTAAGCTGGCGAACGCGTTACGAAAAGTGTGATCGGGCAAGGCGAACGGAAGTTAAGTGGGGGATATAAGCAAGAGACAGCAGTGCGCGCGCACATTTTCTTTCTCTCTTCCTCTCATAGAAGTTTCACTTCAGTCGTGTGGTCATAAGCACACTCGTTTTTTTTCTCAATGTATGTATATTCATAATCTAATAGAAATAACCACCAAAGACTCCATTACCTACTAAAAAAATATTTATGTATGTAACACATGCTACGTTATACGTGGCTACAGTATGACGACACGGTTAGCGCAGCGGTCGCGTGATCGCCTACTGCGGAACCGGTCGCGGGTTCGATTCCCGTACGGGACAAAGATTTTGTATGACCTACAAAAATTTGTTCGTATGTGCATGTGAGATTCTATTGTAACTGCACCCACGACACAGGAGAAAATTCTATTATGAGGCAACGTTTTTTTAAATAATTGTTGTGTTATGTATTAATAATTAATATTACATATGCTGTACTTATCTATATATTATAATTATGTATATCTGTTTTTTGTCTGTAAGTATTTGTTATAATGTAATAACTGTTGGTGAGTCTAATATTACGTAGAACTTTTGTGTTTGGACTCATTTGAAAAGGCTCACCGAGAACAAGATGACTGTGATGATTTGCCATCAGACGATCAGCATAATAAATTTTTAAAACACTAGCTGTGCCCGCGAATTCCGTTTCGCCTCACGATAGGTTCTTTTGTTTTATTCTAGGTTTCCCGTTTTACTGTCTAATTTTTCCCGTAGGAAAATAGTATCATATATCCGTCTCCTCGTCCTAAGCTACCTCCCCACTAATTTTCACCCAAATCCTAGTTTTCCCGTTTTCCCGTGGGAATTTTTACCGTGGGAAAAGTATTATATATTATACCTTATATAATTAGCTATCTATTAGTGAAAATCCCGTCAAAATTGGTCAAGCCGTTACTGAGATTAGCGGGAACATACAGACAGACAGACAACGGGAGCATACGTCTCCGGGACGGCCAGACCGATTTTGACGGGACTGTCATCAATAGATAGCTAATTATAAAAGGTATAATATATAATACTTTTCCCACGGTAAAAATTCCCACGGGATAACGGGAAAACTAGGATTTGGCTGAAAATTAGTGGGGAGGTAGCTTAGGACGAGGAGACGGATATATGATACTATTTTCCTACGGGAAAAATTAGACAGTAAAACGGGAAAACTCGAATAAAACAAAAGAACCTATCGTGAGGCGAAACGGAATTCGTGGGCACAGCTAGTGTATTATAAAATTTATTATGCTGATCGTCAGAAGGCAAATCATCACAGTCATCTTGTTCTCTGTGAGCCTTTTCAAATGAGTCCAAACACAAAAGTTCTACGTAATATTAGACTCACCAACAGTTATTACATTATAACAATTACTTACAGACAAAAAACAGATAGCTAATTATATAGGATAACACATAGTCTACTTTTCCTACAGTAAAAATCCCCACGGGAAAATGGGAAAACTAGGATTTGACTGAAAATTGGTGGGGAGGTAGCTTAGAACCAGGAGACGGACATAGGATACTTTTTTTCCCACGGGAAAAAATAGACGGGAAAACTAGAATAAAACAAAAGAAACTATCGTAAAGCGAAACGAAGGTCGCGGGCATAGCTCGTCGTACATTGTATAAAGTCGAGGCGGCATGGTTAGCGCAGCGGTCGAGTGATCGCCTACTGCGCAACGAGTCGCGGATTCGATTCCCGTACGGGACAAAGATTTTGTACGATCTACAAAATTTTGTTCCGGTCTGGGCGTATGTGCATGTGAGATTCAATGTTTGTAGCTGCAGCCACGACACAGGAGAAAATCCAACTGTGAGATTCTTGCGAGAACAAACGTTCTTTGAAGAAAAAAGAGTGTAAATAAATATATGTAATCTGTATAGTGCCCAAACTTCTATGAAACGGCTATTTAAAAATGAAGCCACTATAATTATTTAAAAATTATTAAATTGATATTACACTTGACTGTGCTAATAAATGTGCTTATAAAGTTTTCTGTTTTTAGGCAATCAAAAAATCTACAAAACTCCCAAACATAAGTAAATAAGGAACTGCCTACGACGAAAGTAAAAGGAATTTCGCCAGAATCAAACGAACTACGTTCTGTCGCTATTGACGAGGGACCCATTTATGTAGTTGTCTATTGTTATGGCCAGTATAAAAGCGGACCAGGGTCATTAGGAAGCCAGTCTACTACCAGCTCTGGTATTGAACGCAAACGGCTAAGGAGTAGCTAAGCTCCTTACACCGGCTTGGAACCTAACCACCACCGCCAGGCCTTCGTGATCATATCACTTCATGCCGGTTCCTTCACGCGTCTCTACCGCGCCTGCTACGTGTGCCTGCTGCCCACCTGACCACTCCGTCGCGCCTTCTACGGGTCCCTGCTGCCGTCTGCCTATTGGGGCGCTCCTATGCTGCCTACCTATCCTCTGAGCTGCCTATCCGAAGAGCTGTGCTGCCGTGCCTGTTCCTGCTCCGGTTATTCGGCTGAGCTGCTACTCGCCCCCGCGCCCTTCCCTGGCCCAGCTAGATTTTTATATAAATATTGTTGTACATAGCTAGATCTTAGTTAAGTTAGATAATTAAGTTCGGTCGTGCCCTCCTTATCACCCTACCTTTGCATTTATTTTTTAATTATACGGTATAAACTTTAACCTTGTTTTTCTTTTAGCTTCCTCCCTTTTTTTTGCACGAAGCCTTCCGCTTCGCGACAAGGTAATAAAGTAAATAGGGCTTGCAAAAACTTTCTGAACAGCCAAATGTTGTCAAAAAAGGCACGACTGGCTGTTCATAGATGCGTTTTGGTCCCTACGCTTATTTATGGTAGTGAATGTTGGGTGTGGCAAAAGAAGGATGAAAGTAGGATTAATGCAGTGGAAATGAGAGCTTTGAGAGGAATGGCTGGAGTGACTCTGATAGATAAGTTTCGTAATAGTGTGATAAGGGAAATGTGTGGGATGAAAGAAGACGTAGTGACAAAAATTGAAAAAGGAATGCTAATATGGTTTGGCCATATAGAAAGGATGAATGGAAGACGACTTACGAAAAAAAATATACGAGGCAAATGCAAGTGGACAAGTCGGTAAGGGACGACCGAGACGAACTTACCTGGACCAAATAGGAGACATCTTAGACCTGCACCAAAAGGTCAGGTCAAGAGTACCCGTAACCGACGAGCGTGTACGAAAGCATTTATGAAAGTGGAGGACGCTAGAGACGTATGCTGAGACCTACGAGCATTTAACCCAATAGAGATGTAATTCATGCGAATTCAAAAGAAAACAAGAGTGTCAACTAGCTGCGGTGCGCGGGAGGTTGTGATCGCTCCGAGCATCTCCGAGGTAGTCCGATAGATTCCGATGCATTGCGAGCCCGATCGCTAAGGCGAGGTGTTAAGGACTATTATGCGTGCGTCGCGAGCGGTCGCGAGATTCTTTACGACGATGAGAGATGGACACACATTTACAATTAAATAAATATTTAAAAATATCCCCTATACCCTGGTTACCATCTAGCACTAAAGTACTCATCAAGACGAATCAAACGAGCCCATACTCGATGTGGCTATGTCGATTAATTAATGAGTTCCTATGGCCATATTCCAGTTCCATCATTAGACCCTGGTTAACCTCTAGCACCAAAGTACTCGTCAAGACGAATCAAACGAGCCGAGGCTCGATGGGGTTGCGTCGTTGCTTTACTGAGTTTCTATGGCCACATTCCAGCTCCATCATCAGACCCTGGTTACCATGTAGCACCAAAGTACTCGTCAAGACGAATCAAACGAGCCCAAACTCGATTAGGATGTGTCATTTCATTGCGAAGTTTCTATGGCCACCTTCCAGCTCCATCATCAGATCAGCACCAATGTCATCATAATATTGTATTGTCACGCGATTTACACTTGTATGCTAAATTTTAGATCAATCGGTAACCGGGAAGTGGATCAAATTTAATTTGCACGATTTGATGACAAACATCGACATAGGTGAAAGTAAATAAAATTAAAAAAAAAAAACCACATCAAAATCCGTTGCGTAGTTTTAAAGATCTTAACATACATAGGGACAGACAGCGGAAAGCGACTTTGTTTTATACTATGTAGTGATGAGAAAATATATGTCGCTCAGAGAGCGATTAAAGTAGGTAAAATAACACTGACTGGGCGGCGTGTCTGTAGTCTTATTTTATCTTGAGCTTGATACTTTGTAGTGCAGTTGTCTAGAAAGAGATGGCGTTAACGTGGGAATACTTTTACCAGCGGGCAAATGCTGAAGGTCATTGGGCGACGTAATACCCTTAATATATTGTGCTATGCTAGAGGAAAAGGCCCCCGGAAAAGGCCCCCGTCTAGTAGGTTGGAATAAACACGCCAGCGATGCTCACGGGGTGGCCAGGGCTAGGCTTAAGGAATGGGTGTTGTGTGGTAAGCCTAAATCTGGTGACATATATCAGGAAATGTTAAATAGTAGAAGAGTGTTTAAGTCTAAATTAAGATGGTGCCAAAATCATCAGGTACAGATGAAAATAGACGCTCTTGCTAGAAAACATGCGGATGGAGATTTCCATAGTTTTTGGCAAGCAACTGGCAAACAAAACGCGCAACCTGGCCTTCCAGTGAGTATGGAGGGTGTGAGTGACGCAAAAGAGATAGAGAATATTTTTAAAAATCATTTTTCTACGCTGAGACGAACAAACATGCTGTGGGGACCACCTTCTTGGCGAAGGACGTAAGTGAAGCCATAAGGCTGATTTCGAAAGGTAAGTCCCCTGGACACGACGGACTCAGCATTGAGCACCTCCGGCACGCCGGACCACATATCAATAGAGTGTTGGCTATGTTTTACTCGCTGTGTGTGAGCCATTCGTACTTACCACCAGATTTCATGAAAACTGTAGTAGTGCCTGTAGTTAAAAATAAGACTGGCTGATAAGACTAACTACAGGCCTATATCACTAGCTACGGTCATAGCAAAGGTGTTTGATGGTTTGCTTAATACACAGTTAAATAGTATTACTGTATTACTGCATGATAACCAGTTCGGGTTCCGTCCTCGGTTGTCCACTGAAAGCGCTATACTGTTTCTTAAGCATACCGTTAGATACTATACGAAGCGCAAAACTCCCGTGTATGCTTGCTTCCTTGATTTGTCAAAAGCATTTGACATGGTGTCGTATAGCTTATTATGGCAGAAACTTAAAGACATCAACTTGCCACTAGAACTTGTCAACATGTTCCAATACTGGTACGCCAACCAATGTAACAGTGTGAGATGGGCGGGGACAATGTCGGATTCGTATCAGCTTGAGTGCGGGATTAGGCAGGGCGGAGTAACCTCTCCAACCCTATTTAACTTATATTTAAATAACTTGATCATAGAGCTTAGCAGTCAGCATGTCGGATGCCACATTGACGGTGTTTGTGTTAAGAACCTGAGCTACGCTGATGACATGGTGCTGCTGAGTGCATCCGTTTGCAGTTTGCGGTTTGAGGAGGCTGATTCGAATATGTGAGGAATACCCGTGTGGCCACGGTTTACAGTATAACGTAAAAAAGAGCCAGTGGATGGTTTTCGAGTCCGATGGAAAATGCCCCTTGGATATACCTCCTGTGGTGCTTAACAGCGTTCCTCTGGACAGAGTAGACCATTTTAAGTACTTGGGGCATGTGGTCACCACCGACCTTAAAGATAACGAGGACATTGGTAGGGAGCGGAGGTCTCTGTCGATCAGAGCTAACATGATAGCCCGCAGGTTTGCTGGTTGTTCTGCGGGGGTGAAAATTACGCTCTTTAGAGCTTATTGTACGTCTCTCTACACTTGCAGCCTGTGGGCTAATTACACAAAGAGGGTGTACAGTGAGCTTCGCGTCCTCTATAATAATGCATTTAGGGCGTTGTTGGGGCTGTTCGCGGACGCACACACGGCCTGCTTCCATGCGACTATGCGGTCATTGGTGCGCAGAGTTCGGGCCAGCCCCAACACCGTCCTGGCGATAATAGCGGGTAGGATCGACTGCGCCTACCTCAGGCACTGCTGTGAGAGACACGTTTCGGTACCTAAGCCAGGGAGAAATTATTAATATATTTTTGTATTTAAAAGAGTGTGTAAATCTCAAGTTGTATTTTAAATAGGTGTTTTAATTTGAATTTGACAATGTTTTTATTTTTTAATTTATAATTTTATTTTTTTTCTTTAAATTTTATTTTAACTGTCATTTATTAATGACAATTTATGATATGTGTAATTTTTTTTATGACATTTAATTTTAATTTTTATGACATTTAATTTTAATTTAGTTGGTTATTTTTCTTTGCAATTTTG
Source organism: Schoenobius gigantellus (assembly GCA_963935595.1). NCBI lineage: Eukaryota > Metazoa > Arthropoda > Insecta > Lepidoptera > Crambidae > Schoenobius > Schoenobius gigantellus. The sequence continues at coordinate 39,494,256 of OZ012549.1, forward strand.
TGTTTTAATATGGTTATATTTATTTATGACATTTAAATTTGATTGATGATTTTTGTTTTTAATTTTCTGATATGATATGATATGGGTCTATGTAACCTGAAATAAATGAATTTGAATTTGAAACCAAACTCGATATCAATTTTACATAGATGTCCAGATAGTAGTTATGTAGTTTATAGACTGTAGTATATTATCTGTGGTTCATAGTAGATCCAGACACTAGGAAAACCCAATCATCCGCACCACCCCGAGACAACCCGCCCAGCTACGGTTCGGGTCTTAACGTCTGTAGAGGATTATCCTGCATATTACTTTGATGAATTGACATTAGGTTAAACCACCCTAACTAGCGCACGGGCCGCACCTATGGCGAAAATTCTACTGCCCTACCGTCGTCGTTGAAGAGGAGGCGGCTGCCACTATAATAACCTGACAATTTCTTTTGATTATAATGTCAATAAAGTCTGATTTTGCATAAATGTATAATGTGAACTGACACATCTAATCTTGTAATGTAAGATGAGCTCAAACTTTTGCTTTGAGGTCAATTTCCAATTGACAACTCTGTAATAATACAGGAAGAAAAAAATAGCCCTTGCTGGTTTTCTTGCTGGTTCTTTCTTTCCAGTACATGCTCTCCCGCTGTAAACTTGTGAACCATTGGCGTAGCTTCTTTGACAAGCAAAAGTGATTATGTAATAATCCAATGTGGATAAACGATTTTGAATTTGTATTGATTTGAACATACATTGATAGTGGTGTAATTCGATAGTGGTGGTGTACTGCGGTGGTAGTGGAGATGGTTTTGTTTCAATATTGTTTCAGCCTTGCTCGAAGCAATCCCCTAGGTAGATCCCTGTCCACTGCAATTGCTATAATATACCGACCGACGGCATAGCAGAACGACACCTCACTATACTTTCTTCCGCACAATAAATCACTTCACAATACATAGCATCATAGCAATAATTACTTCGACCATTGTTCTCACAATGAATATATGACTCAAACTTTTAAACAGGGATTTCCTTATTGACTAACGACTTTTGACGTTACATTATTCGTGTACCAGAATCTGTCCAAAACCAAATAATCGAATAAATTTATTTCTTCACTTTTTTTTAATTCTCACAACATTCTGTCGTTGGATAATTTTAAAAGGAAATTTAAAAAACGCAATGAATGGAAGACAATTTTAAAAAGGAATTGTCATCTTATAACATAAAATTGTTTGCACCAAGAAGATTAAAAAAAAACGTATGGTTAGATGTGCACAAGTCATGGGCAACTTTTGCTTGGTAAAATCTATATCAATTATGACTCAAATAGCTCAAGATGTGCCCGCAAAATACGCTTTAAACCTCAACTCTGCAGTTTCCTTATTTTTGGATGGAAATTTCTTAATTCCCGTGGGAATTTTGAAAATCCTTCGTTGTTGGGCGCCTACACAAGCCAAAGAACTCCTGTATCTACCAAATTTCATGCTTTTAGCTCCAATAGTATGGGTTCCACGTCGATACCTCAGTCAGTCACTCGCCAAAGCCTTTTATAATTACAAAAGATGTCATCCACACATTTCTATTCTATGCATGTAATCATGCAATGTATTTTTTGTTTTGTGAAATAAATAAATAAATAAAATAAATAAATGCGTTTGCGTTGGCGAAAACGTACGTAACAAAAAATGTAATAAAAGTAGTTCTGTTTTTAAAGTGAAACTTTTTTTACATCGCCTCAAATTTTTTCGTCCATCTATCGCATGTCGCATTATTAGACTAAACATGAGATCTTTAATTTCACAACTTCATAGGATTGGTCTTATGCGTTAGTAGCGCTTCGTCTTTAAATCTGTGTGGTCGATCGGTTCGATCCTGGTGTAGAACGTTATTTTTCATAAATTTGTTTTTTTTATTATTTTGTTGGTTTTTTATTTTTTTATTACTTTTTTATTAATTACTGGTTTTTAGGGCTCCGTAGCCAAATGACATAAATGGAACCCTTATAGATTCGTCATGTCTGTCTGTCTGTCCGTCCGTATGTCACAGCCACATTTCTCCGAAATTATAAGAACGACACTGTTGAAACTTGGTAAGTATATGTATTCTGTAAACCGCATTAAGATTTTCACACAAAAATAGAAAAGCAATAAATTTTGGAGGTTTTCCATACATAGAACTGATACCCGAAAAATCATTTTCATCAAACCGATACGGGTATCTATGGATAGGTCTTCAAAAATTATATTGAGGTTTCTAATATCATTTTTTTCTAAACCGAATAGTTTGCGCGAGAGACTCTTCCAAAGTGGTAAAATGTGTGTGTCCCCCCCCTTCCCTGTAACTTCTAAAATAAGCGAATGATGAAACTAAAAAAAATATATGATGTACATTACCATGTAAACTTCCACCGAAAATTGGTTTGAACGAGATCTAGTAAGTAGTTTTTTTAATACGTCATAAATCGTACGGAACCCTTCATGGGCGAGTCCACTCGCACTTGGCCGGTTTTTTTATTTATAATTTTCTTGTCAAAAGAAAAGATTTAAGTTCAGATTAAAAACGATTTTAATACCCTAATTCGAGTAATTTTCCCAAAAATGTTCAGTGAAATGCTACGATTTGAAAAAAAGTTTCACTTGCATCGTGATTTCATAAAATCACACAATGATTTTCAAACGCTCCTTAATAACTAAGGAACTGGCTATCTTACCTTTAATTGTCGGAACACAACAATGTCATTAATATTGATCATAGCGACAAACTTGATAAGACGGTACGCTCTACCACCAACAGCAAAACTTCTCCCTCCATAAGGAATCGAACCCCGTACCTCTAGATCAATACCGACTGGTCTCAATTACTGAACCACGTCGGCGATTAAAGTGTTCATGGATAGTGTCTGTTCTATTTTTGTTTATTGAATAAATAAATAAATTAGTGACTGTATTCTTTTAAAAAGCGAAATGAGTTAAACGCTTATAAATCAATACAAGAAAAGATTTTTTCGTTTCTTTAATTTAACTAGAGATGTTCGTTGATATAATTTCAACAGAAAAATAATATACGGTGTCAACTTTAAAGAATCCGCCTAAAAATCCCGCCCGAATCATTTTTTTTTTGTATTTACTTATTCATATTGTCTGTTGCCTAACGATGTTTTCCTTCACCGTAGGAGCATCGCTCTGGCCTTCTAATCGGAAGCTCCGGGGTTCGATCCTACCAATGTACCAATGTGTTTTTCGTTTTTTATGAAATTCGAAAAACGAAAAACACATTGGTGCATGGCAGGATCGAACCCCTTAGCTTCCGATTAGAAAGCCAGAGCCGAGTCCACACGGACACTGACGCTTTTCTGGTGTCATAAAACCTAATAGGATCACTTATTATGACTCACATATTAACAAGAAGTTGCCTCGCTATAAAAATATGAAATCATAAATGCATTGACTGGTTCAGTAATATTGATATACTTATTACGAATACCACGTGTTGTTTACTTGAATGAATAATAAATTGGACAGAAAGGACAATTACATCTGCGTGTTATTAGTTTTTAACCGACTTCGAAAACGGAGGAGGTTCTATGTTCGACTGAATCTATTTTCTTTTTATTGTACTCGTGTATGTTCACCGATTACTCCGCCATTTGTGGGCCGATTTTCAAAATTCTTTTTGTAATCGAAGAAGTACACTCCCGAGGTAGTTCCATTGTCACCATGTCATGATCTGATGATGGGATCCCAGGCAAATCGAGAAACTCTTAAATTTCAATTATTTTAATTATTGGATTATAGTTGACCACAATACTTACATTAATGTACATTTGTTTTATATGATTTAACTAGGTATAATCTATGCTAAGTGGAGCGGATTCGTACCCAGGCGCAGAGGGAGGCTCTGCGTCGATGGGGTGAGGCACTCGCCTCCCCAGCTGCCGGCCACCGGACGATCGACGCGATTCGTCCGGTGTTGGAGGAGTGGGTTGGGCGCCGGCAGGGCAGACTCACGTTCCGCATGGTGCAGGTACTGACCGGGCATGGCTGCTTCGGTCATTACCTGCATCGAGTCGCGCGTCGGGAGGAAACGCCGCGGTGTCACCACTGCGACGCTCCTGACGACACTGCCGAGCACACCCTATTGATGTGCCCGGCCTGGCGACTCCAGCGTAGCGAGCTTAACGCTGCGCTGGGAGGCGGAGACCTCTCGCTGCCGAGCATGGTCGTGGCCATGCTCCGCGGCGAAGCGGAATGGGGGGCTGTCGCCTCCTTCTGCGAGGACGTAATCTCGCAGAAGGAGGCCGCGGAGAGGGAGCGGGAGGCAGATCCTCAAGCCGCTCCCATCCGCCGCAGACGGATAGGCAGGCGAAGGCGGGCATTCGCACAAGCGATGCCCATCTAATGACCCTGCCGTAGAGGCCTGCGTGCACGGTTGGCCCCGTGCACGCCGCCGTAAGGCCCTCCGTCTGGGGATTGCCCTGGTGTTCTCGGGCAATCCCCCCTTGGCGATAGCCCGACCGGTGGGTTGGGCTTGCCCGGGCGCGTGGGTAGTGGAGTCGCAGTGTGGACCTTACCTAGCGCGCCCATAAGGGCAGGGAGAACACCGGGGGGTTTTAGTGGGTAGGCCTGGCACCCTGCCGGGAGAGCCCCACACACGCTCGCTGTCTAGCCAACGGCGGGTACGGTGCGGTTACGCATTTCCCCCGAGAAAAAAAAAAAAAAAGGTATAATCTATGCTGTGTACCGTCTATTAAATAAAAAAAAATATGTTAAAAGGTTTCCGTTTTTTTTCTTACGAGGTACGGAACCCTAGAAATGACAGTATTTTACTATCATATACGACTCTACTCAAAATATAGAGTTTTCAACGTCACCTTGTTCATAGCTTTCGATTTTGAAAATTTTATATTGACTCTTAGTAAGCTGTATGTTTACTCGGCACTTGCCTTCCAATCGGGAGGTGTGGGGTTCGAGATCGCCATGTACCAATGTGATTTTCGTTTTCGAATTTCATTATTAGATAATCCGACAATATAGGTAGCCTCTGGCCAGGTATTGACCAAAGATAAGCCTCGATATTTACGGCTTGTCAATCAAAATATTCAAGGCTTTTCTGGTAAAGACTTAGAAATAAATTTATTTTTAGATTTTGAAAACATAGATGTACTCTGTATCACAGAGCATTGGCTAAAAAATCATGAATTGTTAATAAGTTTAGATAATTACAAGATTGTAAGTTCGTTCACTAGAAAATCTGCAATCAGAGGTGGATCCTTAATAATTTTGCATAATGATATCCAATTTAAGGAAAGACAGGACATAGTTTTACTCTCTGTTGAACGAACCATTGAGTTGTCTTGTGTGGAACTTGACAATTTCATTATAATTTGTGTATACAGACCCCCCTCTGGAAATTTTTCAGAATTCGAGTCTGCTATGGAAGATGCCTTAAGAATAGTATGCAGAAAAAGTAAAAAAAATGTTGTCTGTGGGGATTTTAATGTAAATATTTTAGAACAATCCCAAGTATCTAGTAGATTTATTAACTTATTCAAATCATTTAACATGAATAATGTATTTAAAGAAGCAACCCGAATAACAGCAACATCTGCTACTTGCATAGATAACATCTTCTGTAATTGTAATGTTAAAAGATAAGTTCATTATAAATTGTATTAACTCTGACCATAGCGGACAATTAGCCTCGTTTGAGCACCATCATGTTTGTTCTATACGTGAGACTACTTGTAGACCTATAAGAAAACGTGGTCTAGAGAAATTTACAAGAAATTTTATTAGTCAAATTGCAAATTTACCGATCGAGGGGACTAACGCCAGTAATTTGTATAATAACTTATTTTATGTAGTTAAAAATGAATGCAATGATATATTCAAAGAAAAAGTAATCAAGAATGGGAGAAAGAAATTTAGTGATTGGGCTACGCCTGGTATATATAAAAGTCGCAGAAAACTATATGAACTATATGCTTTAAAAGGAACATCCAATGACCCCGCTTTCATAAATTATGTCTGAAATTACTCTACAACATTCAAGAAAGTGTGCATGTGCGCAAAAGCTATGTACATACGTAACAAAATCAGTTCATCTAAAAATAAAATATAAACCACCTGGAATATTATTAACCAGGAAACAGGTAAGCCCAAAAGTACTGTGAATTCTTTCTCTTTAGAAATCAATAACCAAACTATTAAATCAGACAATGCGGTTGCTGAAGCATTTGAAGCTGTGATATTTTGTTTCTTTTTAAAATAATTAATAATCATGTTCTTTCACCTAGTATTTTAGCACGTCTGCAGTTTACAGTGCCTAGATTGGCTAGCCGGGTCCAAAACCGAATGACATTTACCCTTTCTATAAGCCCATGGTACGGCCATATAAACTCCTTGTAAATTGCCGTTTTGCTAGAAAGAGATGGAGAAAAATCTTTAATACCTTATATCTTGGTTGTTTTTATAGTTATTCGAAAACCGTTTTTTTCTTTCTGTTTAGAATGAGCTTCTATTAAAGCAAAAAAAAATTTTTAGTCATCTAGCCTATTGTACCTCTTTATTGTACGGTGAATAAGTTCAATTTGATAATGGACTAGTTGTTTACGCAAATGTTTCGCGTAAATAAAAACTTGATGGTGATGTCGACAAAAACATCTAATCATCTAAGGTCTATGGTACACCTGAACATTTGACTCCAATTACTCCTACAGGCATTCTTTAGTTTTTTTTTTATCGGTTTAAAGAAGCATAATGCTGTAATATTGGTAATATTGTAATATTTGTATTGTTAACGATTTGAAAAAGAAGACAAAAAAATGAAGCCTTTGTTTCTTGTCTGTTCTTCATAAGAAGGCTCTCGCAATGTTCCAACAAGGGTAGAGTCGATTGTTTTTCCAATTCACATAATAATGATGACATACATCATAATAATGATAAGGGGCTTATACATACAACGATTAAATAATTAATTGTTAAATATAATACTTAGTTAGATTTATAACTAGATTCTTGGGTAATTAGATTTTTGTGATTTGTTTGAAGTCAATAAGTATCTGTAAATTTATATAATATTGAATAAAGATTTTTTGAATTTGAGTTTTGATGTTCACGAAAACATGTGTTTGGGAGTAGGTAGTCTATTTGTCCAATAACTAACTCATTTCGAATAATATTTCTACATGCTTTTCTAGTGTGCAATAAATTATTAAATAAATAAATATAAAGTTACATGAGAAAGCCCCTCGTCGATACAATACAGCAATGTTATTATTGCGTATATCTATGCATCGAACTAGATCGAACCTTTTTGAAATGACACCAATATTTTGAAGAACCGTTCATTAAAATGTAGTTAAAAATTAGGTAGTACCTACGAGTATCCACAATAAAACCATGCTAATTTGGCTTATTTGTTAAAAGATACTGAGGGAGCTTGAAAATAATTTCATATAGCGGTTATCACGAATTAGGTGCAAAAACCGGGTTGAAGTACCAGGCTCACATAAAAGCGCGAAGGTGGATGATACTCGAATTACAGGAATAACGTAGCGACTTGGAAATACCGAATATTGATATTATTTCTGTCACTGCTTCATTTCACTTGATAGCTAGACGACGACTATCTAATTTGTCCTTTTTATCCCATAAAGCTAGAAAACAAGCCGCATGTCCACCTGATGATAAGTGGCATCACTCGCCTCTAGTACACGTGATTCCTGTACGATTAGCAAATATGTAGCCGTTGTAGCCCCACAAGGACTCATTGTACGTTATCAACTTGTGTCATAAGATGTGAACTTGTGCCACACACTGACTGACACACACACGCACACACACATACACACACACACATACATACACATATACACACACATACATACACACATACGCGTTAAGAGATGCTTCAGGACACAGACAGGCTAAAAATCATAAAAAATACTTAACTAGCGCAGTATTTTTTGGATATTTTATCAGGAGTACTCTTTTACTAGTTTCCCTCTAGTAAAAGAGTACTGCAGGCTTTGTTCAGTCCAGCAACTATTAAATGCCCACTGATGGGCTTACACCTCCTATAATATTTGAGCCATCTCCCAAGAACCTGGCCTAGAGATTGGTGAGAAGCGCGAATCCGTTGATGTAATCTAAAATGTGTATTGTAACACAAGTGCGATGCCCTAGTCACTACCAACGCGCGCGGGCTAGCCCCACCGTGAGGTGGGATTTTGATTTATTTTTAGGATTATCCTAGTGTTGTTTGTTGTGTGTATGTTTGTCTTTCTGTCTGCCTGTCTCAAGGCTAAGCCACTGAAGCAAATTTAATGAAATTTTGTACAGAGATAGCTTAAGCTCTGAGGAAGGACATAGGCTACTTTTAGTCCCGACATTTAATTAATTCCCAGGGAATACGTGATATACCCGAATCCCGAACAAGGTCAAAAGCGAGTTGCACTCACGCACCTAAGGTTTCGTATAAACTTGGGGGATTGTCCTTGTGTTCTCGGACAATTCCCCCTTTGGCGATTACCCGACCAACCGATCGGGCTTGCCTGGGAGCGTGAGTAGTGGTGTCGCATTGTGGACCCTACCACACGAGCCCAAAAGGGCTGGGAGAACACCGGGGGGTTTTAGTGGGTATGCCCGGCTCTCTCTAGCCAACGGCGGGTACGGTAAGGTTACGCATTTCCCCTAGGGAAAAAAGGGTTCCGTACAAACTTATCAAAGTTGTGGTGTAATATAGATAGATAGAACATTTATTTGATACATCAGAATACAGGCATTACACTAAACTCAACTTATAAGTATAATTCAAATTATTAGTACTAGGTATGTTATGTATGTGCGCGTGGTGCAAACTGCATAGAATGCACATGCAGAACACAATGAAAAAAAATCTCAATTCGAACCATTAGTTCCTGAGATTAGCGCGTTCAACCAAACAAACAAACAAAATCTTCAGCTTTATAACATTAGTAGGTAAATATAGAAAAACTTGTTTAGATTCTTCATAGAACAGCGATGAGCAGCATTCTATGAGCTACGTAAGACAAGATTAATTAGATAAAGACTCGGGGGTCTCCATTGTTCGAGGGAGGCCAATGCCAGTAGATTTTATAATGTTTTATATAAAATTAATAATTGTATATTCTTTTTTATTCACATATCACAAATAAGTTTTCGGTCATCATCTTCTGTGGTAGAGGATTTAAAATACATATCCTTTTCTTCATTCTTTTCTTCCCGTGATGGAATACTCGAAACGAAAGTCATACCGCAACTCGAAATGATGGAGTACTCCCGTGATATGATATGATACTCGAAACAAAAATATACACCAACTCATTTGACCTATTCCTCCTCGTCTCAGTAGAGACTCGTACCCGGCACCGTATACAAGTTTATTTTTAAGTTACTAAAAAAATTTTGTGTGCTTGTTCCATTGATTTACTACCAAACGTAGATAGAGCACTTCATACAAAAACGCGCTTGAAATCTGTCACCTAATCGACTATACGCTACGCTGTTAAATAGGTAGTTGAATATGCACACCCGAATTAAAATTACCATAAAGAAAGTACCGTATTTATCGAATTCAACCTTATTCTTTATTATTACGGCAACTATTTGAAGTACAACCGTGTGCAGTTACATCATTTCATACCTAGCCACATTAAATTTGACGTTTTAGTAATTGCTACAAGAAAATATCAACTTGATACTCTCAAACATAATGCTCAAAATTGCTTATCGCGTTGTCGCTCCAACGCATGGAAAAGAACTGCACGAGGCCCGGTTGGGCAGTTCTTCACCGGCCCACTTTTCAAACGTTCATGCGTTATCTACGTTTGGTATTAAATCAATGGCTTGTTCAGACAAGCAAACTGAACAACTTTCACTATGGGACCAAATTTGAAATCGGAAAAAAAAATCAGCTGTTCCCTAAAATGTTCAACATTCACTGAACCTAGATGTATGGAACAGCTGACTTTTTTATGTGATATTAAAGTTGGTCCCATAGTGAAAGTTGTTCAGTTTGCTTGTCTTTACAAGCACACAATTTTTTTAGTAACTAAAAAATAACCTTATTAGGGTAGTTTATTGTTTTTTATTATTTATTTAACATAAAAGTCTCGCTACCATTTAAAAATAACCTTGTGTATATGGAAACGTATATGACTTGTAATGACGATGATATTAATACACAATATTCCTTAGAAAAGATTTTATTTTAATCGCAAACAGCTTTTCCGCTTACTTTTGACGGTATATTGAGAGAGATTTTATCTGTGTAAGTTAAACAAACAATAGCAATAGTTCTTCACAAATGTTTCAACAGTTTTCTTTTAAAAAAATAACAAATTAAATTTCCCATCCCCTCCCTCCTCCTTATCTTTACTTTTACGAGGTAACCAATTTTTATTTTTGGGGATAACTAATTATTAATTTTTACCACTTAAACACGGAAGAGGTAATGGGTATGCTCACAAAGGGGTAAATACCAATACAGTACTCCTCTACGTCACTATTACCTCACTGAACATTTTTTCTTAAGCGTTATTACTTCCCCATCTCTAACACTTCAGTAAAAATGGACTACATTAATATCCAACCACTATTAGACCTCCACATGCAAGCGTTTGCCTTGTCTCATATAAACGCATGCGCGGGAGTAATACCGCATTTCCTCTGAGGAAACTGTGCGCGCGCGTCGATATCAACATGGCTAGGAGATTTGTAAGTAGATATATTTTACTATTTAATAATAGTGCAAGGCTGGTAAAGTGAAAGAATGAAATGGCATTTGAACCCATTCACATGTTATTTAAAAAAATGTGTTCCTATTATATCCATGATGGACAGCAATTTTCACTTTGTAAGCAATGTTTCCTTAAATATGTTCAGGAAATATTGTAATAGTAAAGTAACCAGTTCAGGCCCATTTTATTTACAAAGGAAATGTTGCAGGTCGTGATCCTAAAATATCTTTTTTTTTGACTTTCACTGTTTGTTAAATTGGGATTTTTCTTCATATTCTCTGGTGTTTTTACAGAATCTTGTTGTTAATAATTTTTAATGCAGACCTATTTGAATATTTCATGAATTTTTAGTACGGTCTTATATTTTTTATGTTTTCTTTGTCGATTTAGGAATGAGTAGGCACGCTCCATCTTAGTCCCCACCTTTGCTTACCATCAGGCAAGATGAGGACAAGTGTCTACCCATAATCTATAAAAAAAATTGATTTCAATATGCTCACACAAGCTACCTGCCAAGCAATAATATAAATTTCCAAAGTTTTTTGATTAGTTCACAATTTATAAGTAACATAGCATTCGGAATTTGATTGACAGAGATTGCTACTTTAATACAGTGCATTTTGTGTATTTTATATCATTTCACGTTTCAAACTATAATTCAAACCACATTCTTTGTTAAGACACAGGCACTTATTAACTTCAAACATAAATTAAATTCTAAAAAAGTTAAAAATAATATAAGAATAGGTACAGACAACATCACACTTTTATATGGAAGTCGGTGCCAAATTTTAAGACTTTATAGTAGATCATCGTTTGGCACTGACTTCAATATAAAAGTGTGATGTGTTCTGTACCTATTCTTATATTATTTTTAACTTTTCAGTGTTTTTGAATTCGGTTTTTACTTTTTGTAAAATATTTTTTTATTTTTAACTTTTAGTGAAAGAAACCCTTATTCGGTGAGCTGGTATTAAATTAGGGATCGATTTTCGTGGGATCCCGACATCAAATCCTGACTTTGGTAACCTTGGGACCTGGAGTATACTCTATCGAATACAAAAAGGATTTTGAAAATCGGTCCACAATTGGCGGAGTAATCGCGTAACATACACACAAAACACATTGGACACACTTACATTTTTTTATTTAAGGGTTTTCCCCGATTTTTATGGGATCCCATCATCAGATCCTAACTATGGTGGCGGTGGTCCACAATTGGCGGCGTAATCGCGTAACATACACACAAAAAAAAACATACGCATCGAATTGAGATCCTCCTTTTTTGAAGTCGGTTAATAAAATAAAAACAATGTCTAAGATAATGCACAACTTATATTACGCATACATCTGTATATATAAAAGGTTTTGGTGACTAACTGCGGTATCAAAGTAGAGTAGAGCTCAAACTACTGACGCTAGAAGCATGAAATTCGGTAGGGCTCGTTGGTTTAAATGTAAGCGCCCACTCAGGGCGGAGGAGGATAGGATTTAACAAAACGACGGATTTAACAAAACTCCCACAGCAAGCTGAAAAATGCCCATTCAAAAAATAAGATAACTATACAGTGTTGAGCTTCATTAAAGCGAAATGTAGTTCGCGGGCACAACTAGTTCATACATATATGTACAATATTTATGTTCATACATATTGAATCTCCTATAGTTTAAGAATAAAGCAAACTTTACAAATGTAATATTTGTGATAGCATTTTTTATATTTGGTTTTGCATTTTCTTTTTAAAATGCATAATAAATAAACTACAAGCAATTTAAAACAAATCACTTCAACATCCCGCCACGGAGAAGTTTGAACTGTATTCATCTCTCTCTACTTTGTAAATGAGACTTTATGATGAAGCTTTCTTGCTATTTATCTGAACGGGTGATCTATTGATCAAGAGTTCCGTTGTTTTTGCATAATTGTTGAATACACCCACTCAGCTATATTGTGCGATGTAAATAATACATTAAAGACCGCGGTGCCACGGCGCATTTCCTGCCGTTGCGCGTACGCAGTTTTTCGAAATGCGATGAGACATAATGAGACGTTTCCGAAGTACCTTTACGCACTGCATTACATACGTTGTCAACGCAAGAGAAAATCGAATTGTACCAACACAAATTTACAAATCTATATTTTCTGTTGAAGGATTTCCTTTGTTACTTATATATACTTATACTTAAGCTTTTCTCGTATACTGTCGACATCAGAATTCGATAGTTTCAACCAAAGATAAACTTTGTCGGGTGTAAAGAGATCGCTTTACTTATTATTCGAGTATTTCAAAATCGTAGAACTAGTCACGTTTTAAAACTGTATTAATTATTGAATTTCTTACACACTAAAGTTCATTACTAATCAACAGAAGAACAAACATTACTATTACAGACTACAGGTATTTGTAGAATCATTTCTAAGCCTATTAGAACTGCGATAGTATAGTTAGGTTTCGGGGTTTCTTATAATCGTATGGTCTACTTCACGCGATTTATTATGAGGGCAATTAAGCATAGAGCTTTCATTCTATAACTTACGTTGGACATTGGGACCAATCGATCACTTTAAAGACGATTAGGTTATATACCTGCCTCTCACTTCGAGCCTTATACTTCCCGCTGCTGGGTACGGTTCTCCCCTCAAACGAGGCAGTATTCACCTACTTTACCAGGCTGAACAGACGGGATGGTGCTTATTTAGATTTTTCCGTCTATTCCCTGAATATTTTCATATATTGTCCTTCAATACAGGACGTATAATAATATCTAACCAATATTCGGCCACAGCGCCGGCGGCCAAACTCAACAGAGACTAGCCATCTGCGCGGGAGATATTATAGTGCACAAGTGACTGCGCAAACGCAAGTGCACTCTCTGGTCCTTTACCCGCAAAATCTGATGGGACGGTTAGCCGATACGACCGGGGCGAGATCAGGCGCAGGACCCACTGTTGCCTTCCGAAACACGGAGGAGCTCAATATGTTTCTTATTTTGGTGCCTCACAGGAATGTCCACAGCCAACATTGCTTAAACTTAGCAATCGTTCGCTGAGCGCACGCGCCACTGCGCCATCAAGCTCCAGACAGAACGTAATATAACGTGAAAACTAATTTTAAATAAATTGCCTACATGTTATCTACCCATTGAAAAATGGACCATTAATATAATAGCACGAAACATATTATCTAACGTCTATATGATATCACATATTCTTCGCACAATAAAAAGCATAATAGCATGTAATGACACTCACGTCCACATAGCGCAAATAGACAATAGCGCAATATGCAGCCCATTGCTGCAACTTCGGGCAACATGAGGAGGACCCTCCCATTAGCCCAGTTCGTCCAATTTCCTAACGTCACAGGCGTTTACCCGCGTGGCACGCTGTTGAAGTGGCCAGTTGCGTCATAATGCGACAAAGGCACCGACTTCTGTAATCACTAGTGTTTGCGCGTTGCTATGTCTCTGGCACGACCTAGATTTTCTTAGGCGTTTTTGTAAGTGGATGCTCGAGGAAAACTTTATGATGGTTGATTTGATGTTTTAGTTCCGTTTACCGTTGCCTGTGTAGACGTTTTTAACCGACTTCAAAAAAGGAGGAGGTTCTCAATTCGATGCGTATGTTTATCTTTTTGTGTATATGTTACGCGATTACGCTTCTAGTTGTGGACCGATTTTCAAAATTCTTTTTGCATTCGATAGAGTATACTCCTGCGGTGGTCCAATTGTCACCAAAGTCGCGATCTGATAATGGGGACCCAGAAAAGTCGAGGGAATCCGTCCGACGTTTTCATGTTTTTTTTCCCGAATATTCAGGTATTTGCGCCTGGTAGTCACAAACCGAGCTGATGATGAAAGGATTCTTAAAATTTAGGAGTTAGAGGTTAGTATTTTATACCTATACAATAGGCACGCACCTACCATCAAGTGAATTGAATACCAGCTCATCGAAGGTGAGCTGCTATTAACTTGACATGATTTCATTCACTAAGAAAACAAAAATAAACAAGAAGGCAATAAAAACTAAATAATAAAAATAAACAAATTAATAAAAAAATAACACTCTCTCCACCAGGATTAAGACTTTCCAGGTAATCATTTCTTGGCACCTTATGCTCTAAGCTTGGCATCGACTTCAATATAAAATCGTGATGTTGTTTGTATTCTTATATAATTTATGACTTTTTGGTGTTTTTGAAGTCGGTTTTATTTTTTGTAAAAAAAAATTAAATCTTTTTTGCTAATTTAAAATACCTTCCCCTAAATATAACAAATACTTTCCTGAAAACCGCATCAAAATCGATTCAGTCAAACGCGAGATAATCGCGGACAAACATCCATACAAACATACAGGTCAAACTGAGAACCTCCTTTTTGTTAAGTCGATTAAAAATGATATTTCTGAATTGGGAACTGAAATTAGCGAATAGCAAGCGGCAAGGCTTCACTAATGACCGATTGCAATATCCTGTCTACAGTTGGATTTGTTTGCACGAGATAGAATTTTGACGTATTTTGTATGGAGCTAATGTCAAATATCTATCTCTAGTGACCAAACCTACAGATAGAATATTGGAACCGGCCATAAATAGACGATAACTGATCTATCTTCCAGTTATAAAAGTGTTTAGTGTCCGGCCGCTTCATAAATATTGACCCAGAACAGCAGCTAGAAAAACATGTAACATCAGTTCTAACAGATTAGCTAGTGCTTGCGAACGCGATGAACTTTTAACAAATCGCATTAGATTTACAAATTATAACCTTCGTACCAAACGTGGAGTCGTAGTAGATGATCTTCAATGACATTTAAATTTTCATCATGAAAAAATTATCATCATTAAATTTTCTAGTGGTTTTTACTTTACTTGCTCAGTGACGATAATTTGCTCATCTATCAATTAAAATCATTTGTTGTTATAATCATAATTTACTATAGAAAATAACTGCATTAATCAATATTTTTTGCAAAATAAATGCTGTTAATAACATTGGTCGTAACTGATGTGGATAACATTAATTAGAGCAATTTAAGTATTTAATTTTATTTGAAACGATAGCTTATGACTCACTGACTCATGTCATGACCCACTGTTTAGTGGTTAAATGTTGTATCATGTTTGTTTACTAATAAATATCACTCACTGTTCACAGCTAATTCTTATGTCATATTAATTAATACGACTAATACGACAAAACCATTCACAACGGTTAAATATTGGAGATACATATTTTTTGCTACTTTTATGACAACATAATTATGGTGACGACAGCATTCTTTTTCATTTTCCTTTAAATGTCCAAAGTTAGCAATAGAATGCTTATCGCCAGAAAGAAACCTTACATTCATCTTCAAATAAATTTAAAACTAGTCTAATTATTATCACAAAAGTAAGTTCTGAAAAGAAATTGACCCTAAGATACATTACCTACACATATTTTTATTTATTTATTTATTTTTCTTCCCTCACACTACAGAGCTTAAGCCTAATACAATAGTGTAACTCTAAAAACTATGCAAATATAATGATTTAAGACTATATTCCTTATTATTATTCCTTATAATAATAGAAATCCAAATATAAAGCCACTTCACTAATATATAACTAATCTATATATATATAAAAGGAGAAGTTCCCATCTATAGACGCACGCACAGCTGTAACCGCTAATGGTAGAAACGTGAAATATGGACAGTAGACAGTAAATTAGCAACGATTTTGATAAAACTTGAGATCCGAACTGAGCTCCTAAATAAATAAATAACAGTACATTTCCTACGGGAAAATATAAAATTCCCACGGGAAAACAATAATAACGCGGGCGAAGCCACGAGCGGAAAGATGGTTATGTATATTGCGGTGACTGAATTCATTCAGAGAACAGTAAAACAAGTTCACTTCCTGTGATAAAATAGGAAAAAAAATATTCTCCCTAAAAAATAAAGTACACCTACTGACAATAAGTATTTAAATCGCAACTCATTTAAACTGTACCGGTTTTTAGTACCATAAACTGTTCAAAAATATTATGCTGCGTGTCATCGACCGCGTATGAAAAGGCAAAGTACCTAGCAGGACACCAATTGCACGCTTTTACTTCGCCGAAAAAGTTTATTTTTGTGTAACATTGTGTAAGACTTGTTTCAATCAAGTGAACTTAACTTAAGGCTACTTTTCCGTTTTCCAGCAATTTCGATTTACTGTACCGCCATAAATATAAAACATACAAGTTCTTAAACTCATATAATATGATATTGTTGAAAATATTATCTAAACATGCTTAAAAAAAGAAACATGATTAATAATATTCCACTCGATGAAAAAAAATCCAAAGATCACTCTGTTCAATATTTAAAAACAGCTGTGAAAAAGAAAATACAATAATAATAAATGGCATACAATTTTTAGTAATAGGTGTGCATTTTATTGTCTAGGAAATTGCAAAAATACATTTCATACCATTCACATAAATTCACACAGAAAACTATATGATACATCATCACACAATAATTGAATAACAATATGATGACATCTTTTATTTAGAATCGATATACTCGTAACTTATAGTTTAGCGTAAAAGCGTTTTAGTGTATTCTAAGCTTAATTGCGAACCTATTACGATAGATTTCCCTTGCCTGTACTTGTCGTAACAGCATAATTATGCCTCCATAATTTTCTACACACATATTTATGTGTTCAAACATACTTCACCTAGTGCAGTGGTCATTTCCTTACTTCCGTCGAATCATTCCTGCGTATCACAAATAATACCCTTTACCAGCCCGCAGACAACTATTGGTACACCGGCCAAGCGTGGTGACTTTGCCTTAAGTGTTACGGCAGGTGTACCAAAAAATAGGTTACGATGAATTTATTTCTCGGACAACATTATTCTCTGTAGAAATACAATACGAAAGATTACGCTTCTGTTCCTAACTGCCGTACTCAGAGGCGTCACTTAATTATTAGTCTTCATTAAAGTTTGTCTATCTTTTTCTATATCATAATAATAATATACCTACTCGTAAAACAACAAATCACTTAATGATGCATTAAAATTAATTGACGCCTCTGAATGCGGCAGTATCAGATCTATATTCGTCTAGAATACAACAGATACAATATACGGTACGATTGCTTTCTTCTGAACAAATTTTCACAAAGTCTATTAAGGTTTCTAATTGCCAGCTCATTTGATGTTTAGAGCAAAAGTCTATTTTAGCTTAACAAAGAAATGAGGTCAATACAGTTAAAATTTTATTAGAGTTGGATACATCGTGGCCTAATTATAGCGTCAGAAAGGTTTGTTGAAGATGCAGGCTCCAATCCTGCCAGAGGTTCATTCATTTTAACATAAAAAGCATTTTCTAAATCGCAGTATTAGAACAGATAGTCCATTATAACATCTTATTGAAATAAACTGCAATACTTCTAAATGTTAACGCAGCAGCATAAAGATGCAGGTTTAAACTCTTCCTCAATACTTTTTTGTAATTTATTTGTGTATCAATTTTTCGGCATTTTAAGTATTTCTTCGGTTGCTCAGTTGTTGAGGAATTTATTTCTCTATTAAATCTTTATTGCACAGTTAAAATAATGTACAATTGGCAGACCTAATGCCATATTGGAGCGTCGGTGGCGCTGTGGACTCGGCACTTGCCTTCCAAACGGGAGGTCGGGGTTCGAGACAGCCATGTACCAATGTGTTTTTCGTTTCTAGAATTTCATATGTACATTTTTCTGATGCTCCTACGGTGAAGGAAAACATCGTGAGGCAACCTGCATACATCTGCGAAGAAATTCAAAGGTGTATGTAAAGTCAACCAAGTCGTCGGTGGCGCTGTGGCCTCGGCACTGGTATGTGCGCCGAGTTGAATCGGGAGGCCCGCGATCGATCCTGCCATGTACCAATGTGTTTTCCGCACTGGACCAGCGTGGTTTGGCTAAGGCCTAATCACCCTAACTAGTTAGGTTAGGCCATAGTAAATCAATGGGGTAGGCTCGTGCCCCTCGGTGGGGACGTATATGAGCTGTGATAGTGATTTTAAGTTCCTTTGTATGTACAATTAATTATTCATTCATTCAAAAAACTAAACGCAGCCATAAATTGCCCGAAGAAAGTGTTTAACCAGGACATTGAGAAACACACGTCTTAGATAAAGTTACGTTACGAATTATTCATCTGCGTAATTGTGATCGCGTGTTTCTTCTCAAGTGTTATTTTTTTTGCTCAGATACCTTGTGAAGTACTTAAAATGACATTAAATATAATTATTACTTTCACTTACTAGCGGCACTCATTATTTTTTCTTAACCAATCTGATCTGTGATCCATTCTATGTATTTCTAAAAAAACCTTTTGGAAAAAACACCACAAGAAGAATAAAAGAAAGAACTAGGATGTAAATTAATCCAGATGCGTAATAATGGCTCCAAAGGGATGTTAAACGATCCAGAAGGGTCTATGGAGTTCCAGTGGGGTTAAAGATGTTTCAAGGAGATGTTTCAGAGGAGTGGATGTTCCAGAGGGATGTTAGGGTTCTAGAAGGGTTTAAGGGCTCTACGGGGGTGTAAGGGGTTCTAGAGGGGCTTGCTGGGTTTTAAATAACATGACACGGGACCCAGGCTCACCTCACCTGCTCGCTGTGCCTATCAACGAAATAGACTCTGACGCTTCCTATCAACGCGTACAGGGATAGTGCTGGATTATGACCCAATCTGCCGTCGTAAGTGAGGATTATGCCCAACAGAACGTGAGGCTGACGCGATGATTGATGACAATTATGAACTGAACTTCTATTAACCCCTGACCGTCCCAAAGTGGTTTAACCTCAAACCACCGTATATGTGTCTTTTAACCCCTGACCGTCCTAAAGAGGTTTAACCTCAAACCACTGTAATAGTACT
Source organism: Schoenobius gigantellus (assembly GCA_963935595.1). NCBI lineage: Eukaryota > Metazoa > Arthropoda > Insecta > Lepidoptera > Crambidae > Schoenobius > Schoenobius gigantellus. The sequence goes on from OZ012549.1 coordinate 39,513,929, forward strand.
AATAGGAAATAGTATACAGAACATAAAAATTCTTGGGTTCTGTAAATATAGGTATCTCCTTCTAAACTCCCTAGCAATCTTGTGGCACTTGATGACAATAAAATTTGGTGTAGGTGAACCAGAATCTTATAATTTGTATTATTATGTTATTTTTTACTTTATTTTAATAGTTTAGTGAATTAATACTAAAGAATAAAACTGAGGATCAATACGTGCATATTGTATTTTAAAAAACTAACATCTCACTCCTAGTCGTCAAGCATCCTTCCATCGTCAGCTCGGTTTATGACGAACACCTGAATAACTTCGGAAAAAACTAGAAGTACGTTGGACGTGCCTATAAAATTTAAGTGTTTCCATCGATTTTCCTGGGATCCATCACCAGATCCTGGTTTTGGTTTTGTTGACAATGGGACCAATCAAGAAGTATATGTATCTCAAACAAAAAAAAGAATTTTTCAAGTCGCTTAATAAATGACGGTGTTATGAGGTAACAAACATTTAAAAACACAAAAAAACACAGTGGAATTGATAACTCCTCCTTTTTGTGAAGTCGGTTAAAAAGAGCAGAGTTCCTGTTCCACAACCATCCGGCAGTGGAACAGGAAGTTTCTACGAGTGTGAAACAACAGTTCCATGTTGTTCCATAACTAAACCTGTTCCGATATATACGCCTAACTCTTATTGACTATACTTGTAGTTAAAATCTCTAGAGCTTGACATCTCAAATTGTTGTGTGACGTCACACCAAAGTCAGTATTGATGTAGAGTACCGCTTATGATGACGAATCGGTCGAGGCACGTCGATGTGGGTGAAGGCGACACGGCCGCCACATACTAAGCAGCCCCCAGTTCTTCCTTCCGATGGCCGTTGTGTTACGTATGTTACGTTGTGGTTACGAGCGAAGCGTACACACTGTTGAATTATGTTTAAAAGTGCGATCTTATTAGGGCACCGTAGTCGACATGATTACACTTAAAAAAATGGTAGCTTATCAAGTTAAAATTTTGCTTGTTTGAGTAAAATATAATAAAATTAATCAACATTATTAAAACTACAAACCACAATTGATTATGACAATCAATTTGGAATGATTGAACGCTTAATAAGAAAAACATATTCAAAACAATAAACTTTCTTATTTAATTTTGGTGACGTCACCTTTATTAACATTATAATTATTATTATTAATATTTATAATTGTTAATTCTAATAAGATATAATGATTAATCATATCAAGCTTTGCGACTTGCCAAAAAAGTGATCAAGTTCTTAATAAAATCCACAAACATCATAGTGACATTAAAAAGTAATCTTAATACGGCCAACCAACTATACTTTATTACTGTAATCATGCACCTTTGTGCGCTCCTATATAAATAAGTTGCATGAATGAAGGTAACACATTCTTGATACGTATTATCAATATTTTTTTTCAGTGTAGGGCTCGACATGGAACCATCATTCGTCTGTCCGCTAATGTCACAAATTCATAGTACCCCAAGATTTGGCATGACAAAAAAGAGGTACAGAAAACGCCGCCTCAAGCTATACTGGACCCTTGGTCCACTCTTTTATATATTTATATTTTATAACTCTTTATGTACAGTTTTGTATACAAAGGCGGACTTAATGACTCTTATATCGCTCGTAATTGCGGTGGTAGTTATTCTTAGTACAAATGTAAAACTTGACGTTGCGCTTACTGTAAAATAAAACGCCCACGACCGGCTATCGGTGACCGATATTTGACGGTGGGAAATGAAACAAATGGAGGTCTACATTGTAACGCACACGAACTATAAAAAGTCGGCCAAAAAAATCAGTGAGTCGCGGCCGACACGATTATCGATGAAAAATGGAACGTTCTTCAAAATATGTATATACGTTGCATGTATACAATAAATCGCGGTGACCGATTATCTAATATAGTCTGTCGTGTGCGTCCGCACTAAATGTTGGTTGAAGAGGAGTACCAAAGCCTCGTCCGTTCGTCTTCAGGTGCATGTGAAATTGGTCTCGAGTCGTATGAGATTTTTAGAACCTCTTGCACCTCTACAAATAGTAACACTATTACAGTAGTTAGAAGTCACAAAAATTGCATTTATCTTTTAGAAACCCTACCTACATGGTACAGTTTTCCTTGAAAATACTTGCTCTATCAAAAACCAAGAAACGCTATTAACAGTAATTTTTTACGACTATCTGACAGTCATCTTTCCTTCACATCAACGAAAAATTCAAGGATAACATAATGTTACCGTCCAAAGTGAAATACAAAATAATAATTTGTACGTCTCCTCGAGCTCCATCCGCTGCGCGTCAAATTGGCCGTGAAATCCTCAATTGTACTGTCACATTATTCCACCATTATAACAAACTCAGTGGCAGCTTAAGCATGAAAACTTAAAAAATGTCAAGTATTTTTGTTTTTTTTTTCAGTATATTAAAGAGTCGAGCACAATGCTTCAACATTTTCATTGTTTGGCATTGATATACTACCAAACGTAGATAGAGCGCTTCATACAAAAACGCGCTTGAAATCTGTCACCTAATCGACTATACATTTGTACTCGCTGATATATACTTGAATATGCACGCCCGAATGAAAATTACCATAAAGAAAGTACCGTATATTCAACCTTATTCTGCATTATTACGGCAACTATTTTAAGTACAACCGTGGGAAGTTACATTATTTCATACCTAGCCACAGAGCAAACGACGTTTTAATAATTGCTACAAGAAAATATCAACTTTATACTCTCAAACATAATGCTTGAAATTGCTTATCGCGTTGTCGCTCCAACGCATGAATGAGATAGCACATCGTAATACGATGCCCGTGCGTGCGAGACGATTGTGATGTACTGACACTGACGTGAAGCGACATGTTTATGATTAAAATAATTGTTTTTAATGGTTTTTACGTATAAATCCAATATTTGAATACATGATAAGATGTGTAATGAGTTTACTCACGCAAAATATGAAATTCCGTCTTTTTTCTGCCGTTTCTGGCTATTGTTACCACAACTTTTGAATGCGCACTTCGGCATGTTTACGTGCCGACAGCTAATGACTCACTATGGAAAGGAACTGCACGAGTCGCGATTGAGCAGTTCTTCACCGGCCTACTTTTCGATCGTTCATGCGTTATCTACGTTTGGTAGTAAATCAATGTTGTTTGGCCTTAACATATGCGGCACTGTTAAATGCAATATTCGCGTCAGAAGAAATGGCTTTGGAAAAAATTTCACAGCTGTAATCCATACTAATATTATATAATGGGAAAGTGTGTGTTTGTCCGTCTTTCACGGCAAAACGGAGCGACGGATTGAAGTGATTTTTTAAGTGAAGATAGTCGAACGGATGGGAGCGTGACATAGGCTACTTTTTGTCTCTTTCTAACCCCCCACTTCCCTAAAATGGGGGGTGGAAGTTTGTATGGAGCATTCCGCAATTTTCAAGGTAGAAAGCTAAAAATTGGTATGCGAACTATTTGTGAGTAACAAAAAAATCGTGCATCATTTTTTTTTAAATCTGCCCCTAACCCCTTAAAAGAGGGGGTAAAATTTTATATGGGACTTTTTGCAGTTTTCAAGGTAGAAAGCTAAAAATCGGTACACAGACTTTTTGTTACCAACGAAAAATACCTGCCTTATTTTATTTTTTGAAATCTTCGGTGTTACCCTGAATTTAACACGAGCGAAGCCGCGGGCAAAAGCTAGTATGTTTATATAGCAAATTTGGATCACAAACAGGCTGCCCATCTGGCTCTTATTTAACCATTACTGACATAAAATATATTATGACTTATCTATATCTATAAAAAATCTCGTGTCATAGTATTTGTCCGGGATAAACTCCGAAACTACTTAACCGATTTTAATAAAATTTGGCTTAAAAGGTACGATACTTTTTAACTCGATTATTGACCTCAATATTTGTTATTGTGAATTCAATAGTATGTAATTGGGATGATGACTGAATTCATAAAATATTAAAATACTGTAGAAAAAGATGCAATCAAGTGAAATTAGATACATGCATTTTAAACTGTTAATTTGGAAGCGATTAGACAGAGAGATCCGACATCAACCGTGACGTCATTGTTGAGTACGGTCATACCTCATGTAAATTGCCGTTTCGCTAGAAAGAGATGGAGAAAAATCTTTAATACCTTACCTTGGTTATTTTTATAGTTTTTCGAAAACCAATTTTTTCTTACTGTTTATTATATGAATGAGCTTCTATTAAAGCAATAATATTTTTTCATACATCTAGCCTTTTATTCATCTGGCTAGTAGCATGCTCGTTCCATAATAATCTTATAGATGGCGGTATGAGTTAATTTATCACACAATACATGGCGTTTTGTTTCGATTTTTATAAGCTTCAGTCATTGATTTACTACCAAACGTAGATAGAGCACTTCATACAAAAACGCGCTTAAAATCTGTCACCTAATCAACTATACATTTGTACGCTGTTAAATAGGTAGTTGAATATGCACACCCGAATTAAAATTACCATAAAGTACCGTACTTTTCGAATTTAACCTTATTCTTTATTATTACGGCAACTATTTGAAGTACAACCGTGTGCAGTTACATCATTTCATACCTAGCCACATTAAATTTGACGTTTTAGTAATTGCTACAAGAAAATATCAACTTTATGCTCTCAAACATAATGCTCAAAATTGCTTATCGCGTTGTCGCTCCAACGCATGGAAAAGAACTGCACGAGGCAGTTCTTCACCGGCCCACTTTTCGAACGTTCATGCGTTATCTACGTTTGGTAGTAAATCAATGGCTTCAGTCTATTCCACGTAATTGTTTTATGTTTATGATGGGCCTAAAAGTCGGTTGTGCGCGTTTGCCGCGTTGTTAGTTAACTTTTGCAGTTAACTAACAATTAACGGCATTAACATTAACGCGGGTGCTGTAGCATAATACTTAATGAGGTAAACATGACATAAATAGGTACTCGGAATAAAACAAATTCTTCGCAAATTGTGAGCCGATGATGATTTCTCGGAAGAAATATTGCACAGATGACAATCGTTCTGACGGTGTATTGCACTTATTACCACAGGCATCGCTCTGTCGCGACAGCGCATACATTTACAAACAATAGCGCACCATGTGAAAATAAGCGCAAATAAAAGCAAAATATAGTTAAAATTTCCTGTATTCATCTTTACAAAATCTTGAACCTATATAGAAAATTTGATTTTATTTCTTTTTCTTTGTGGTATCAAATTGCATAAAAATTGCTACGATGGTTTAGTTTTATTATTACTTAGTTTTAGTTAGTTAATAGGTAGTTATATTTCAATTAATTTCATATACTTCGATGGTTAATTTGAATTTTCTAAGAAGTTTATTATTAAATTTAGTAATGATTTAGTAAATGTTTATCCACTTACTTTATTGTCCTAAAATGCTTATTTTAAAAATATAATAACCGGATTGTACGTTTCGAGGGTTAATTATTTATGTATTACGACTCTGTATTTTTAATGGAATTTATTAATTGTGTGACATACACTATGACTATACAATACTAATAAATCCCATAAATGCTACAATGAGTAATTAAAAATGCATGTTATGGAGTATGTAGATCCTGGTTGGACATAAATGAATGCCGACGAAGATAAAAAACGAATAAATGCTATTAATGAATCGATTGAAATACTCATCTTCATTTAATTTATGATAATGCCGCAACGTCGGAATCCTCAGAGCTTGAGCGTAGCGAAAATCCTGTCGATGCATGAGAAGCATTTAATTAAAACGCATAGGAAATTCTTTCAGTTTTATATTATTACGGACCGCTTCGTCCCCGAACTCTTGTGACCGATTCCTTTCCGTCGTCACCATTGTTGCGACAACCTATCCGGTAACTCTATTCAATCAACACAATACCTAATTTAGAACAAAATATTTCGGAATATTTGACTGTTCCTACGCTGTAATTTTCTGAAATATCTACTCTTCATGTGTCAATTCTCAACAATTTCCAACAGGACAATTTTGCCCAATAGAGTCCGATTCATTCTTTTTAAATAACAATTGAATTATAATTGGGATGATGACTGAATTCTAATTTTCACGTCTCGTCATAAAATATTAAAATACCGTAGAAAAATATGCAATCATGTGAAATTACAATTAAAATTGGCTTAGAAATACATTAGATACAAGCATTTTAAGCTGTTAATTTGAAAGCGATTAGACAGACAGATCCGACATCAACCGTGACTTCATTTCATTGTTAAGTATGGCCCATGTATGGCCATATATAAACTCCATGTCAATTGCTGTTTTGCTAGAAAGAGATGGAGAAAAATCTTTAATGAGTACCTTATATCTTGGTTGTTTTTATAGTTATTCGAAAACCGATTTTTTCTTTCTGTTTATAATATGAATGAGATTCTATTAAAGCAATATTTTTTTAAATTCATCTAGCCTATTCAAAATTATTTCATTCGCCTGCATCAAAACACCTTCTAATATGTCCGAAATGCATCGTCATCTCAGCTAATGTCACGTAGAACTCGTCCCAATTTTCCTTCCAAAACTAAGCCATGAATGTCCATTCAAGGGTGCCTTGCGACCGCGCAATGCCAGCCATTCCATAGTCTGTCATTACGGCTGCGCGCTGAGCTGACGAATTTTGCGATATTTGACTTACGTGCCGCGTTTTCCGGCCCACCGGCCCCCGGGACCTCGGCGAAGGCCGCGGTTAGTCACACGCGTCCACCTCTGCATTGTAATTAAACTCCTTATTAACGCCTATTAGCTAGGAAGCTGAACGGCGATCAATAGACGTACCTTTTATAATAAAGTGTAACGCATCGGTAACTCAACTATGTACCTCATACACTAGCAGGACTGGATTTCGACTGCATGGAATTGAGTTATATGGCGAGTTCACTATAACACGCGCTCCCTAAGGAGCTTATTTAAAATTTGAGATAATGTAAGGAGAAAAGTAGTAAACAGTTGGTTCTTCCTCGGGGCTTACCCTATCTATACCAAATTCCGTTAAAACTGCGATTCAGCAGTATTGGCATGAAAGCGTCACAGACAGACAGAATTACTGTCGAATTTATAATAAAGTAGGAATAAAATATACCGTACTAATATTTCTCGGCCACTAATCGAGGAATAAGTCTGTAAAGAAATGATAGGGTCAAGGAGGAATCAATTATACAGGCAACAGGCAAAGTGTAAAAAAGACATGTTTCTTTTTGATTTGGTGAACCAGTGGCATCATTATCACTAAACATATATTTTGATATCTTAAATAACAGAGGAGTTATGTAACGAAGAATAATGTTTTCCAAACTACAGGTTGCGCTGGCTGCGTTGTGCCTGTCTGTGGGGGCCGCGCCGCCCGCGCCTCCAGGACACTACGCACAATCTGCGCCGGCGCACCTACAAAGGATACATCCGTAAGTTTCAACAGCTAAAGCCGAAAAATGTACACAACTATACTATGTTAATAACTTAAAATAACCTAACAATATTTGTCAATTAAAATAAATTAATAATAAAATAAAACTTTTAATCAAGATTTTATATTTGCCTTGTCACGCGATATACATACGCATGCAAAATTAATTTCGGCTTAATCGGAAACCGGGCAGTGGATCAAATTTAACTTACAAGATTTAATTACAGACACGGGACAGCTGAAAGTAAATAAAAACTTGTAAAAATGTGATTATAGCTACTTACGAATAAAAATAAAATCCGTATCAAAACAATTCGACTATTTTAGTTTTGTAAATTTACACATTATAATTATAACAAATAATCAGCGATACAATAGATACAATAAATAGATTTTAATGGCTTGACGTGCGTGACCATTTTGAATTACTATAAAGGTGGTGTAAGTAGAACCGTTTTGATTTTTGAATTACTGTTTAAATCCAAGAATGGATGAGGGATTCACGCAGACAAGAATAATTCGCGTAATGGCGACTAAAAAATCAATCATAAGGAAAAAATAAGTGTAGACCGGAATTATTAGTTTGTCACAAGCAAACTAATTTTTTTTATGATCTTTAAAAAGAGGAAAGATTTGATTGTTTGTTTGTATTGAACAGGCTTCGAAACTACTGAACCGATTTTGATGAATGTTTGTATAGGGATAGTTCGAGACCAGGGGAAGGACATAGGGTAATTTTTCCAAAAAAATTCCCACGGGAAATCAAAAATAACACGGGCTAAGTCGCGAGCGGAAAGCTAGTGATGTATAAAAAACAAACTGAAAGCATAATTTATGTACCTAAGTGTTTTTCATAAACACTAACACATCACTAAACTAAATTAAGCCACCGACTTCATCCAGTTTTATAAATTGGTATTTACGTGTTCCTTGTAGTATCTTAATAAACAGATGTTAATTTGAGTTACATCAAAATAGGTAGTCTTATTTTAGTTATGTACAATTTTTTTTTAAATTCCAGGTATGACTTCTATTTGGAGAACCCAGAAGTAGCAAATTATTACAGCCAGCCACAACAAAAACAAGGTCGGTGAAGCAGACAAGTGTGTGTATTTTATATCTGTGGCTTTGCATTTTTTCTTATAACAGGGAAGCTTTCGGCCTTCATCTCTCCTGATGGTAAGTGACGATAAGGCCGGTAGTCCAAGCGGACTTCACCTGGACTCCTCAAAAACTGAGGAACTGGCTATCTTCTTACTATCGTAACACAACAATGTTAATAGCGTTTTTAGTCAGGCAGTGGCAGCTAGCCAGGCGGAGTCAGAAGTGGTAGGGCCAAGGGATCAAGCGAAAGGATTTGAACTTCAGACCTCCTGATCAGAACCAGGTGTCCTCAACCACTACCCCATGGAGGTGGTAAAATAAATTGATAAATAAATAGATCAATACAATAAAAAATATTAGGATTCAACTCTCTGTCTTGAATATAACCTGTGACCTCTGAGCCACCAAGCACTTTAACTGCAACGAAATTTCAACTCTATGTTGAGGCAAAATAGACTTTACTCACTCGGCTGTATAATTTGTTATTGTTTTTTTTAATATTTTAAGCTATTTTTAATGCAAAGAAAGGGAGAATACCCATTCCAGACGCCAAGAACAGGTTCCATTACTGCGTTCCGGTTTGAAGAGTAATTTGGCTAATTTCACCAACCTTGTCTTAGCTTAGGTTACTCTTAGGCGGCTGCTATCACATTCTTTACATTAAAGACAAAAAGTGACAACATACGTCTTAGGAGTTTCCTAAGTTAAGATAAGGTGATTTGTTCCTGATTTGTCATATTCCTGATTGGTCATATTCCTTATTCGACCTTTTCCTCTAGCTCGTCATTGTACAGTCAAATGAAATATGTATAAGTAGTTTTACTTTGTTCTACGATTACTAAACAATAATTTACTTAAGGCTTTCCCATGTAAGTAAATTTGTGTGACTTGGCACGTAAGCAAACTTATTTGCCAAACTCGATATAACTCAAATACTGTAAATGTACACAGAACAAGACAAGTAACACTCATCTTTTAAATATCTAAAGAGGTTCTTATCATTTATCACAAAGGATTCCTATAATAAGTTTGTGCATACAAATGTACATGGTATGACGAGTGAGGAATATGACGAATCAAGAATATTACGAGTTAGGAATATGACCAGTTAGGAAAGTGTCGAATAAGGAATATGACCAATCAGGAATAAATCGATAAGGTTGGTGAAATTGGCGCTAAGACTAGTGGTGAAATTACTAGGTACTGTAACTTGACATCTTTTCTCACAAATTAGCAAAGAAAAATTGGGCCCATGTAGAGGTCGTATATTTGCAAATCTCAAAGGAACCACGCGAACTGTAGGCAACTATATCCACTAACCATCAGGTGGGCTTGTTTGCCAACTTTCTTGTATAAAATACATAAGATAGTGGATTTAATTAAAAAATGAACTTGTTCTAGCTGCGAGCAACAACGCGAATGGAGCACCTTCGAGGCTGGAGAGCCTCGAGCCAGACAGCGAGGTGGAACTGATACCCGGCGCCCAGCAGCCGCAGCAGCCACCACAACAGGTAAGTCGAGCAAAATGAGGACTTATATTCGGAGCAAACTATTGGTCTGGAGGATTTTTTTTTATTTAATTTAACTATACAATATGTTTATTATGTTATGTAAGTTTATTCCAAACTTTTGTATCTTCTTAATCCAGGGGTTCCTAAATTTTTCCAAGTCGTGGCACACTTAGAAAATTTGAATTTTCTAACGGCACCCTAGTCATTTCTTTCTGTCTTTTTATAATTTTTTACCTTTTTTGGAATTTGGCTTTTTAGCACAGATATCATGGACGCCTCGTGGCACCCTAATCTCTCTCCGTGGCAACCTTTTTCTCAATCCATTTTTTAAGGATTTGAATCCATATCGTGTGGTGTGAACGGAATACACACACCTAACATGGAGGAATGGAGTTTCCTGACTTCAAACCACCCCTTCAAGATCAAATTGGATGTCGAGTATGGTTAGGCTTGAGGTCCTTACGCCTATAGTTGTCGTAATGCGTCATTGCTGTAAACATTGTTACATTGATGAAGATGATTAACCTTAGAAGATAGCCATGTTGACTCCGAAGCCTTAAAAACCAAGCCCGGTTGACAAGTTTGTGCGCAAATCAATTTCGCAACTACACGTACTGATTAAATGGATTTGCACAGGCACACAAGTATTTTCGAGGCTCGAGGTCCGTCGTGAATTAGGCTGCTTACGCATGTAGTTGTCGTAATGCGACATTGCTAATCATTGTTACATTGGTGATAAACCTTAATAATACTTAATATAAGTAGGTAGGTAGCCAAATTAACTCAGAAACCATAAATATCAAATCCGATTGACAAATTTGTGCAAAAATTAGGACAAACTCTCAATCAATTGCAAAATTCTACTAATTAAACAAACTTGCGCAGACACATAGCTATTTTAATCATTGAGCTTCATTATGAGACATATTATATTGTAATCACTGCCGGCCCGAGGCAAGTTTTCAGATGGAGCGAGTTCCAATTATGGCACCCCCCTTGCGCCTAAATATTGAAAAAGCGAGGATAATTTTTGACCACTGAGGCGCCCCCTGGAACTTGGCGCCTGAAGCGGCCGCTCTGTTCGCCCTATGGTAGAGCCGGCCACGATTGTAATATTGGTATATTGAATGTTGATGTTATGCTATATTTTTAATGTTGACGATCTAAAAGAGAACAAAAAATTAGATGCTTCGAAAGCTTTCCCAATTTCCGAATAGGAATCATTTCTCATTTTACTATTATTACTTATTAATACAATTATGATATTTTAAACAAACAAAATAATCAATAGTTAAATATCTTAGATTGATAGATTTTCATTAACATTCTGGATTAGTTTGATTTTATGTTTTGTCTGACGAGAATAAGTGCCTGCATTTGGTCCATGGTGCCTCTGTAAAGATTTTTGAGTACGAGTTTCAAATTTAATAGCAGCAACATTCAGTACACTGCGGATTTGCCTTAATAATTGTATAAGAATGTTTGCATGTCCATTAAGGATTTTAAGCTACAATTAAAACAATTCAACTGATACCTAATATTGAGAATAAAAAATAAGAGAAAATACGCCTTAACTAAACATTTTACATTTCAATTTCCAGACGCCAGTGTCGCCCAATCTTCCCGGCCTGATACCTGGTCAGCGGGTCTTCATTGTGCACATGCCTGTTCCAGGATATAGGTATGGACATTACCAACTTTTTAACTACGTAAGACGGTAGGAAGATTGTCGTGATTTTAAATAGATAACGAGTTAATTATACTATACCTCTTTACCTTGCGTATCATTGAATGTTGATGCTCGCAGTTTGCATTGCATTTACTTACAAAGTATTGATAGCGAAACTTATGGACGCTTGTTTTAGAAAATGAATGATTTGTATGATTTTGAGATTTGTTCATTTTAGGTCGATATTTATGTTCCTAACAAGTAACTGTCCAAACCACAGAACACAGAAACCTCTTTCTGTGTTCTAAGGACGCTTCAGGACACATCAATTATTATATAACAAATAAAAAATATGAAATAAATAATTTTAAATTTTAAAAAAAAAATCTCAAAAAATGCTGCTCAACTGGTGCAGCATTTTTTGGATTTTTTAGAAAATTAATATAAAATTAAGTGAGTTATTTTTTTTATTCATATTTAAATCATTCTAATACCATGTCGTGAAGCGTCCCTTGAATTATTCAGGGTGATAAATAAATAACCGTGTATAAGTAGGTAACTATTTATATATTTTATATCTAGAATCTTAATTTCAGGCCTGGTTCCATCGGTGGCTATCAGCCAGTGTACATAGTAGCTGCCGCGCCACAAGGCAACGGCGCCTTCTCACCGAACGCTCTTAATGGTAATTGTTTTTTTTAATGATTAAAAGTGCAAACGCTAGAAATTTCGACATTTAGCAGCTCTATTGCAGCCTGTACCTGAACTGTATGGTGCCGTTTCATACGAGTAGCATCCCAGTCCCTGTGCTTATTGCATTCAAACAGCAATTTGGCAGTCAGAGAAAAATTAAAATACAGTCCGTCAATCAATGAATCGTAACAGATTTATGCATGGGCGCTGAGAGGGGGGTGCAAGGGGATGCACTTGCACCTCCCTGTCAGGAAAATTTCGATAGCACGCCCTACAGCCCAAAGGGCTTTACGGATTTCAGAAAAGGTCGTGTCGTTAGATTCGTGAAAGCCTTGAGATTGACATAGACTATCATTTTATATTGGTTAATAGTATGTGTAGATTCAGATGCACCGTCCTGAAAATAATCCTGGCCGCGCTATAAAATTACAAAATAAAATTACATAAGCTTAATGAAGTAGGTACCTAATTCAAAACTGCAATGTGTGCGCTGCAAAAGTGTAAAAGGGCTGCAACTCAGTGATTGGATTTTATTTACATCGGGGATGTGAGCAAAGCACTGGTATTCTGCTGCAACCCGAGGGCTTCTTGTTAATTAAAATACAAAGAAAATTTTGCACTAAATAGAAAAGTTATATGTATCTAAATTCTCAATGTGTATACAATATATGTATATTAATAAATATTACAAAAACCTGGAAATTGAAAAAGGCGAAGCAAAGTTAATGAAATTCAAATTTGTGTATGGCATATGATGCGATATTATTATGTGAGTTAATGTAGAATATAATATGGAAACTAGACGGACAGTAACCGACATTCTTCGTGAGTAGGTATAGCAGTCTAGATATTTTCTTTATTTATACGATATACATTATATGCTATGAATTCTTTATGAAACATCGGACTTGTATAATAGAATCTTTGATTGATAATCACCTAATTGTACTACAAGAAGATAGCCGGTATTATAGCACACAGGATTATCCTGATTTAAATACCAGCAGATATATTTCTGTGTGTGCCCGCAAACTACGTTTCGCCATAATATTTGTCCAAAAAAAATCTAGAGAGCCTGTATGACACGAGATTTTTATATCTAGTATATAAAAATCTCGTATTACAGTGTTTGTTATATGGAACTCCTCTGAAACGGTTTGAGCGATTCTTATGATTTTTTTGTGTATATTTGGTACCTATATCTGAGAAAAGGTCGCGTAGGATCTATGAATAGGTCGTAGGCTATTTTTTATACTTCTAGAGGTGATAAGGGTGGCCCTCTCAAGATTTTTTTGACAATTATTATGGTGAAACGTAGTTCGCGGGGACAGCTAGTATTAGATTTGACTCTGGTGGATCATGTTCGCTCTTAGCAATAGTACCAATATTATTTAGTCGCATGGTCAAATCGTGCGAATCGGATTTTGTCTTGTATTAATTGATGAATGCCGTATCCGGCAGGGTACCAGAACACGGTCCTCCTCGACCCCTCGGGCCAGGTGGTGTCGCCGCTGCTGTACCCGCGCGCGCCGGCGCCCGCCCCCGGCTACCTGCTCGCGCCCCAGTTCCAGGCGGCGAGGGCGCCCGGCCACTTAGCGTACCAAGAACCGAACGTCGCTTACCAGTAAGAACCTGCCATTTTGTTACTAGAGTCCTCGTCCAGAAAGCCCCATGCCTGATCTCTAGACTGCCCGGACGACGGCGATGTAGGCTGGTAAATTTATACAGGATTACTTTTTAAGGAGGAGCCAAATTTTCTGTTCTTTTTTGGTCTTTTCTGGTCTTTACAGACCACGGAGGCGGTTACTATACAGTGTTAATCTTCAAGCAGGAGCCAAATGCAAACTGAGCAATTTTTACTATGCGACAATATTTTAAATCGCGAAAAGAAATCCGCTGTTCCATACGTTAAGGTTCAGTGGATTTTGAACATTTGTATGGAACAGCTGATTTTATTTCGCGATTTCAAGGTTGGTCCCATAGTAAAAGTTGTTTAGTTTGCTTGTCCGAACAAGTACGCAAAATTTGGCTCCTGCTTGTAAATTAACCCTGTATATTAACCTCCTCCCTGCCTCCGTGGTTTGTAGTTAAGAACACCGTGTTCTGTGGAGATCTGACGTTCAATTCCTCATAGGGGCAGAAGATTTTCTACTTAGTGCGCTTGGTGGTCTTCTGAGCTCGCCTGGCGAGCTACATCCGTCTTTCCAAAGTTTGTCGCCATAATACTAGTAACAACGTTAATAATATTGTTGTGTTCCGACAACTAGAGGTGAGGAGTCCAGGTGAAGCTCGGTAACATCTTCGACCTTATCGTCACATACCATCAGGTGACCTGCAGGAGATTAAGGCTGACGGGAATTGGATACCCAAAACCGGAAGACTACAGGGTCATACCACCGAAGGACATTGTCGAGCTCATGGGCACAATAGACTGAACCGTAGGTGGTGATGGCTCTACGGACTAAAGCTTGGGGAAACACAAAAGATCCATGGTGGGTCGAAGTGCGAAGGCTCAATAATTGGGCCGCCCCCACACTAAGATAAGATAAGATACCATCAGTTGAGACGAAGGCCAAGAAATTTGCTGTCCTACGTAAAAAGTAGAAAAATCTTATTCGTATTGTGTAGGTTTCAATGGCTAGATATAGACACGGATTGGCACGATATGAATATCTGACTCTTGGTGGGAATAAGGATTAGGGCCACCGAGCACCACATTAAACCAGTACGAGTTGATGGGTATCGCCAAAGTGTCGCCCATTTATCAGCAGTGTACCCACGAACAAGGTTACGAAGGTCACGAACCCCTTAAATCCCAAACACACCACTATCGACGTAATATTTATTTGTTTTTTTTTTTTAAAAAAACGCCGCCCCACACTAGGATTTTCTCCTGTGTCGTGGGTGCAGTTACAATATCACGTGCACATACGCCCAGGCCAGAACAAATTTCCGTAGGCCATACAAAATATTTGTCCCGTACGGGAATCTAAGAGAGCGTCGGTGGCGCAGTGGACTCGGCACTTGCCTTCCAATCGGGGGGTCGGGGTTCGAGACCCACCATGTACCAATGTGTTTTTCGTTTCGAATTTCATATGTACATTTGTCTGACGCTCCTACGGTGAAGGAAAACATCGTGAGGCAACCTGCATACATCTGCGAAGAAATTCAATGATGTATGTGAAGTCGACCAATCCGCACTGGGCCAGCGTGGTTGACTAAGGCCTAATCACCCTAATATAGGGTAGGCTCGAGCCCCTCGGTGGGGACGTATATGGGCTGTGATGATGACGGGAATCGAACCCGCGACCCGTTGCGCAGTAGTCGATCACTCGACCTCTGCGCTAACCGTGTCGTCGTTTATTTGTGAGAACCTGTTATTGGCTTTCTGTTGATATTTTTAGTTTATCTTATACATGTTTAGCTGTTTGCTTTCCTCAAAATAAATAAATAAAATAAATACTGATTGTCACCGAGATTTTTTTTCTTCTTCCTCAGACCAGCATCTCAACCCCCACAAGGGCAGAGGCCGGTGCAGTTAGCGCAGTTTGTCTCACTACAGCACGGTCATGCCGCTAACTCTCCTAGATCTGCGGGCAACGGTAAGTATTAATTGAGTTATACCAACAAATTATTCTACAAAATTAAGAAACCGCCTTAAATACCAAATAGTTGAAATAAGATAAGATTTGATGACTACCAGATGCAAATACCCACAGAACACAGAAAGACCTCTTTCTGTGTTCTGTGCAAATACCTGAATATTTTTAGAAAAAACATGAAACACATTTGACGTGCCTATGAAATTTTCCTGGGACCCAACATCATATCATGACTTGGTGGAAAAGGGACCATCTCAGGAGAAGTTCTTTCGATTACAAAAAGAATTTCGCAAATCGGCCCACAAATAGCGGTGTAATCGGTGAACATACATAAAAAAATAGATACATTCGAACATCTTCTCATTTTTTGAGGTCAGTTAAATCCGATTCAAAAATCACGTTTTCGCTACTAACTCATTGGTTTAGTAGGTTAGATGTGCGAAGGCTAATCTTAGTTGTATTCTCTTTAAACCGTGTACAACTTAAATGAATTTTATCAGTTTAGGAAATGATCAGTATTCTGGAAGTACACGGTAGTAGTTTACCAGACGGAGACTACGCCTGAATCGTATGCGCGGGTACCTATCCGAGTATCCTATCTATTTTGGGTGCTTATTCGCTATCACACCACCATTCTGCCGCCATGCAGCACTCTTGTGGAAATTATATTATGTGCTATAATTGTGACTGTGGTCACTAACCATCATCTGCTTTTTTGCCATCATTTGATGCACAAAAAAAGTTGTGCCGAGATAAAAGCAATAGGCTCGCTATCTTGGGACTTTATTCACAAAGTATATATACTTTATAACTCATTGGGAGGAACATAGTGAAAGATTTATTTTTGTTTACTAAGCATGTCAAGGATGAATCGGATATTCTTACATAAAATACAGTTGCAGTTGGTGCGTATACCTAGTACTATTATAATAAAACGTAAATATGAAAAAACAAAAAACCTCATTGCAAACTGAACTCAAAAATTAAAATTGAATTAAAATGTGGAGACTGAAACGGCTCGGCCGGCTGACTACCGGTCGAGAGACACTTTTCACCCCTAGCTTGGCCGCCTGGGGGGTCGAATTTCCAGATACTTGTCGACCCCCCCGTAGAGGTAAATCCTGGCGCGTGCGCCAGGCAACCCTCCAGGGGGCACAATCGGGGAATGGCTAACGCCGATCCCGATTGTGTCTCTACGGAGGTAGAAGTATCTGGAGGGTTTTAGCAGGTATTGGGTCTTCTACCCGAGTCCGGCATATCCTTGGGGTGGCCTAGTCAATTCAAGTCCCTTGTTGAATACTGTAAACGTATCTTCCCTCCTATAAAAAAAAGGTGATGTATATGGTATAAAGATAACATCTCATGGTTGAGATGCCTGTATATTGAAGCTTGATGGGTTTATACAATGTATAAGTGACAGTGTCCCTTTTCTTGCAACAGTGAGTTCAGACCTTGATCCTAATTTGAAAATCACTGAAATTTTCTTCCGCAAAATTCATAAATTTTCCGATTTTTTTTTTCTTAATTTTGTGGTATAATATAACTAAGTTAACGTTTACAAATCATATTCTGTCAAAAAACCATAATAAATACACAAAAAAATAACTTCGCAATGTAAATCGTATAACATTTCCATCATAGTGCGCGCGGAAGCGCGGAGCTGTTTGGGTCATCGACCAGTGTGAGCGGAACAAAAATGATACCAGCACGCCATACATTGCGTAACATGAATAAAAATTTAAAAATGAAAACTCCTTTTTTTAGCTTTAAAAGCTTTTCCGGGAAAAATAAACATCGGTAAACAAATATTAACATTGATCTGAACTCACTGTTAAAAGAAAAAGGACACCGTCACTTATACCCGATATAGCACTGCAGGTGTTATTCGTTTTTTAGTTAAATTTGTGTTTATATTAGTTTTTTCAGTTTTGACGTTGTTTTCTTTTTCAGAGCCTTCAAACAATTTGGAGCCAAAACAACTGGCCCAATCAAGGGAGAGCAGCGAAGCAAAGGAGACTGAGGAGCCGAGACGCAGCGTGCGACCGGCGCACGCGCAGCCTGTCAAGCCTTGACTTCACAATTATTATACTTAAGGCGAGGAATTTCCACGTGCAAGCCCATATGTTCCGCACTTCACACCGTTCATTTGTACATGATGTTAGCGCGGACGCGGCCACTGAACAGGCGCCAACATCATGTGCCGCACAGTAAAAATATAACAGTACAACAAGGACGTTTTATATCGTATGCAATATACTTTTTGCTAGGTTACAAATAAGTATTGATTTATAAACTGAGGTAAGTACCTACAGTAATTCAACCAATAAAGATACAGCTTTATGACTTCATTGCTATTTTTTATTGTAACTTTACTTGTATGTAAATATGGACACTTTTTAATTGTTACATTACATAGTATTTTTATTTGAACCACGTGTTTTTTTTAATAACTTAAAAAATAACAAAGTTTAAAAAGCTTTCATTTGTTAGTGACGTCATTGTAGTCGTCCACCATTATAATACCGATACAAACATATATTTTATCAGAAAGAGACGTAAAGCAATTATCAATAATTAGCGACTTTTTCAAGATTCATCATAATTAGACCGTTTCTTCACAATTTTAAAGGTTTTAAATGTTTCTATGATGTGTTATTAATAAAATGTAAATTCAAATTTTATGCATATTTCTTTTGTGCAGTATAGAATGCATCACTAGAATACAAGAAATGCTCGATTAGCTAGAAGTAGTATTTAAAACAAAAGCTAAGAATATGACTGACGCGGCGGCATATATAAAGCACTGTTAAATTTTTTTGTTTGACTTCGACGGCTATTCGGTTTGATTTGGATATAGTAGATTGTTACACCGAGCGCTAAGTGACTTATTAATGCCCGCGGATGTTTGGTGCACGAGCACTTGCTCGAAGGCACTAATAGCCCGAGGGCATTAATAGCTCACTTACGAGGTGTGTAATCTGCTTTTCCTTCAACTTATTAAAAAATAATAAAAAACTGAAGTTGACTGTAGAAAAACTTATTTATTTATGACAAAAAAAATACAAATGGTTCTTATTAAAAAACCAAACCTTATCTTGACGGTGGTGACGGAAGTGGAAAATCCACAAAAAAAAACTCACTGTCATGTACACCACAAAACCTTTATTTCTTGCCGTCAACATGAATGTGCACCAAAAAACACGACTTTCACTGCACAATATTCACTCGAATACAATTTTTAATTTATTAAAATAAAAGCTAACCTTCGCCATAAAAGCCAATTGCCTCTCTTTTTTAAATAAAATTGGCTTTGTAGGGTCCTATCTAACTTGTTTTGCGCATGTGTATTTTTTGTGACATGTTATACAACCACTCAAATCTCTTTGGAAAAATGCCTACATTTTGTATGAATTTGAATTGTAATTTCTTTTTAAATTAGAAAAAAAAAACAACAGGGCAATTATGTTGAACGGGTCATTAATGAAATTTCATACAATACTACTGCCGTTTTCCAGGGTAGTAATGTATTACTTAGTGTTGCCTTTTCCGATGATTAGAGTAAAATTAATGAGTAGTTTGAAGAAAAATATTTTAATAGATATATGTAGGTATTTTAATACAGTACTGAATAAATAAGTACTATAACTTATTTCGCTTACTATTCGTCAATAAAAATATTTTAATATATATATGTAGGTATTTTAATACATTACTCAATAAATAAGTACTATAACTTATTTCGATTTGATTTGTTAACCGACTTCACTGACTTCACGAAGTTATGAGGTAACACATACCTCATAGCTTCGTCATTTATTAAATGATTTTCAAAATTCTTTTTGTATTCAGAAAAGTATACCCCCGAAGTGGTTCCATGCCATCAAGTCAGGATCTAGTATTAGAATCCCAAGAAAATCGAGAGAATAGGCACGTCCAACGTCTTTCCTGTTTTTTTTTCTGAAGCTATTCAGGTATTTGCGTTTGAAAGACATCATCTCAAGGATTCTTCCACTATACTGAGCTTACGATGGATCCTTAACTTTAAGGAGTTAGGGGGTTAGTCTTTAGATATAAAAGGTACGTATTGACTCTCAGTTAGGTATATTCTTTTAAGTTGACTTAGAGAGCTATTATTAATTTCACGAAAAAAATAAAAATATTTTTTTTTACAAAAATACCGACACCACTTCAAAACAAAAACTACTTCAAATTAAAAATGTAATGTTGTGTGTTTTATTTTATTGCTACTAAGTTGGCAAACAAGCAAACTGCCCACCTGATGGTAAGTGGTAACAGTCACCTATAATACATGTGGTTCCTGTGCGATTCGCAGTAAAACTGCAAGCCCCACAAGAACCACAGTGTACGTTGCCAACTTGTGACATCAGATGTAAAGTCACGGTACCCAGTAATTTCAGTGCCATATCTTGCCCTTCACACCGGAACACAGCAATGCAAGCACTGCTGATTTGCGGCAGAAATAGGTAAGACGGAGGTCTTACCTATTTCTGCCGCAAATCAACACACGACCATGCACACGACGCTGGTACAGAGTCTCCCTCCGGTAATTCTCATATATTATTGTATACTATATTAGTGTATTCTTATATATACTTTTTGACTTTGTGGTGTTTTTATTTTTACTTCATGATGTTCACGCGGTATTGGCGTCGTTTTCTAAGCGTCCTTGGTAGCTCGAAAGCTTTGAGACTTTTCCGAAACCACCTCAGCCGATCAGGCGGCGTACATCGAAAACATTATTTTTTCACACTATCTGGCTATTTTTATCCTTGCCTTAGCAAGCATCAAAAACGATAGTATTTTTGTTTTTAATTATATCCCAATTTTTGTGACAGGTATCTCTGGCAGGTATATCATCATATTATTATTAGATGAATTCGAAACAAGCTCAAACCTGTTTTTGATGTGCTACCATCATCAACGCTGGCCAAGTGCGGGTTGGTCGACTTCACACACAACCTAAGAATTTCTTTACACGTTCACGTGTGTGCAGCGGTCGGCGCGCCGGCGCGCTACTTAGTGGTAGGTATTTATAACGCTGCATTGCGTGAGTGACAGGGGCGTGCATGTACTAAACAAGATTATCAAGAAGAAAGCCACAAATCGCTATGAATATCAGGCAACCGTATTAGTCTCTAAGCAACCTGGTTTTAAAATATTAATTAATATTCTACCACCTTAGGCCGTTCTTTACCATGATGACTTTACATTTGACGACACGGTTAGCGCACAGAGTTCGAGTGATCGCCTACTACGCAACTGGTCGCGGGTTCGATTCCCAAATATTTTTAACCGACTTCAAAAAAGGAGGAGGTTATCAATTCGGTTGTATTTTTTTAAATGTTTGTTACCTCATAACTCCGTCATTTGTAAACCGATGTCCAAAATTATTTTTGTATTCGATAGAGTATAGAGCAAGGGTGGTCTCATGGTCACCAAAGTCAGGATCTGATGATGGGATCCCATAGAAAATCGAGGAAAACACTAAAAACACTTCTTTCACTAAAAAGATTTCATTCACTAAAAAGTTAAAAAAAAATATTTTACAAAAAATAAAAAACGACTTCAAAAACACTGAAAGCTTAAAAATAATATAAGAATAGGTACAGACAACATCACACTTCTATATTGAAGTCGGTGACAAATTTTAACACTTTCTAGGAGATTATCGTTCGGCGCCGACTTCAATATAGAAGTGTGATGTTGTCTATATGTTTAATAATTCTATGTTTGTAACTTTGATGACACGGTTAGCGCAGAGGTCGAATGATCGCCTACTGCGCAACGGGTCGCGGGTTCGATTCCCGTACGGGACAAATATTTTGTATGGCCTACAGAATTTTTTTCCGGTCTGGGCGTATGTACATGTGATATTCTATGTTCGTAACTGCACCCACAACACAGGAGAAAATCTTAGTGTGGGGCGATGTTTTCAAAAAGAAAAAAACTGCATCTACGACACAGTTGAAAATCCTAGTGTGGGCCGACGTATTTATATAAAAACACTTTCATTACTGAGTGACTGACAGATTACGCACAGCCGTAATTAAAAGGCACAAAAAGCGGAAATTTGACATGTATGTTGGAAATTCGGGGGGTAAAACTAAAAAAGAATAGTTTGTATGGAATCTCTATGACATTTGCAGCGGGCAAAAGCAAATATTTTATAAAGTTTCACAAAATTCCGCTGATCAGATATTTTCTTTTAATACAATGAAGTGATCTTTACATAAATCGAACGGAAATTTATGTTAATTATTTTTTACTTTTTTATAATCAACTCACGCATGACCATAAATGTTACGAAATTTAAAAGATTCCTAAAATACTGTTTTACTGTTCATAATCATATATAATACATAGGCTCGAATAAAACTCTATTATTTACCTACATGTATAATGTGCTGTTGATTCTACCTTCTAAAGCTTTGATGTAAGGCGTTGTACATAAAGGGGGTAACATTAAGTATTTAAAGGAATTCAGCAATAAAGTTTTATAGGAAACATTATTTTGAATCTATGAATCGTTGCATATTTACTTGAAGAAATTATCATACTGGTTTATTAACACTGCACTGTGCTATATGGCCGCGGCAATAAAATATAAACATTTGGGAAATAAATATTTACCACTTTTCTTTCAGCATTTTTTGTATGCATTTGATTTAACATTTCGTCTTTGACTTCTTTTATTAGCGATTTTTACACATAAAATAACTTATAGAAAAAAAGAACGAAAAACATATTTTTTCACACATAAAATAATTTAGGAAGAAGGATTAAAATAGTTTTCTCCTTTATAATACCTAATCCATTATTTACACTATTCACTATATTACTACACTAATCTATAATAATCATGAAAGTTAACAAAATAAACGCAAACTGCAAAATTAAAATTCGATCGTAAAGAAACACGTAATATATTTTTTTGCGCCCGCGACACGAAGCGACATGACCATACCTTGAGACGACTTGGCGAGTACTGTCTTATATGGAGCGCGATTGCAACCAAGCCAAATTATAGAATTTTCGTCATTTTCCTAAATATTTTATATGACTTCAAAAAATCTGTCTTCACAGTTCACTAGATAATAACGAACTACATGTTTTGGTATAACTTTTATACTGTTTTATGTATATTTCGATTTCATATCGTGGTTTTAGTTTTTGATTTAGACCTATGTTTGGATTTTTTTTCTATCGAGTGAAATGGAGTAAATCGTGTTTCTGCCTTCACAGTTCACTAGATTATATCTTCAAGTTTAAGGTGTGTGAATTTCAGAATTGTGGGTTCTAATATTATCCAGATCTAGACGTTCTAAGATCGGCAAATTTGGGAAATCCTCGCCTTAATGTTAATAATCTATCCTCAGTGCTACATGCTTAACAACAAACAAGAACATGCTCTCTAGAATAACTTTAAACCTTATTTACATAAGGATGTCTGCATTTTACAGATGAGATTGATAGTCTCTACACGACTGCAGTTAGAACTGCACTGTAATAAACCTCTTTCACTGACGATGGATTAAAGAAATTAGCTGTTAATAATTTATAATATTCGAGAAACATGACAATTGAGTAATCAATATTTTTTTTATTCTTAGAGACTATTTATTATTAATTATAAAGATGATCACTATGACTTAATTTGTATTACTTGAGAATGACGTAGGAGTAAAAATTTGTCTTCGAAAGGATTTCGAAACGTCTCTGCCATTTCTATATTACTTATATATTTTTTGTACCTGATCGATATGATGAAAAAATAGTTACCATTGAATAAATTTAAATTAATCTACGTTCTAGTTTTATTATTAATCCGTGTAAATAAAGAAATATTGTTAACAAGGAATGAGAAACGAAATCGTTTTAAAAATTCTTTAAAATGAGGTCCTTCCCTATATATAGGTACAACTTTTACTAGACTACATTACTACTACACTACTACTACTACTACACTATTATACACGGTTATTTTTTTATCATACTGGAAAATTTTAGAGGCAGCTCGGTAGACGCTAGACGACTCATATCAATAAAAAAAAACATGTGGTTATATTTTTTAAATTTTATCCGCCAATAATATTAAATTATAGACATTGTTCTTGTTTACTACAAGATAAGGTAAGATTATGAATGAATAAAGCATTTACTACTACGGGCTTAGGAAAATGCGGCAACGTCGCATTATTAATTCAAGCAAGATCAATCTACAACTCGTTTGAAATAAGAGTTATTATTGCACTAGACACTACAATAGTGAAAGACAGAGACAGTCGGCGCCGGCGGCGGCGTTTTGTTGTTTGCTGTCGCTTGTCGGCACGAGCCGGCCGGCTTTAGTTCGCCTTTAACCCCGTTGCGTGTGAACGTATCGCGATGTCGCGCCCGCGCCTGACGCGCGGCAATCGGGCGCATTCGGAATTTTAGTTTCAAGTTAACACATCTCGCGAATACACAGACCTTACTCCGGTAGACCGTAGACTTTTACTTGTGAAGTGAAATTAAGTGTTTGTTGTAAGAAAGTGAACCCACAAACGTAAGACTTGGAAGCGAAAACTGCATTTCGAGACGTTAAACACTAACCAAAGTGATATGTTGTTGTGGTCATGTATAGTTTTAAACGTGCACGACTATGTATGAGTTAGAGGACTTCCTTTAAATTTAGAACTCTTTTGTTATTAGAACTAAAGTTGATTTAAATTGTTTCTCAGGTAGGTAAGTATTTAAAGTTGATTCCAATTTTTTAACTACGCCAAAACAACCTACCATAACCGTAATACCTACCTAGTACTGTTTGTTTTCTTTAAAAACTTTGTTTTGCCGGTCCTAAGCCCGTAAAGTAGGGAGGTGAAATTGTGATCAACTCAGTGATGACTTTGAATCGGCGACGTTGTTGCCAGTTCGCGTTTATTCAATGTTTTGCCTACAACTTCACTCAGTGTCCATACCAGTGCAGTATTTTTTGGATATTTTAGATAATAAATATCTAATTAAACAGGTGAGTAAATTTTATTATTAATGGTTAAATAATTCTTCTACCGTGTCCTGAAGCCACCCTTAAAATAACCAGGGTGATAAAAAAATAACCGTGTATACAACGTGGTCCAAACACCGTGTATACTAGGACAATTCAGAGAGGTGGCCAAGATTTGTATGGGCGTTTGCCCCGAAAAAAAATAAGATGTACACACAAAATAAGTACATCAATAGATAGCTTTCCAGTTCTAGAATTAGAATATAAAACATCTAGAAGTTTTGGCTTTTTTGCAAGAGTTGTTACCAGAATTAGTGTACAAGGACATAAGTTCTAAAAATGGCTTTCTATACAAGGTAATGTAGACGATGCTAATAATAAATATGCGTTTTTACTATTCTTTATATTAGATAAAACTGCAGACAAAGTAGAGAATAAGCGATTATCACAGTTTAAACTCAAAAGATATAATAAAATAATAAGCTTTCTTACATGACAGGTTATTAATCAATTAACATTCACAATAAATAGCGAATTTATCGAGTGTCGCCTGAAACGATTACCTAACGCCAAACCAATATTATTTTTCATAAATCTATTACTTCTGTACGTGTTTGTTTTTAAGTTTCAAGCATTGTTTTGACTTCCGGGGCAAATCTTGGCCACCTGCTTTAGGAGTGAAGCCCTATTCATGTTTCCCGAGAGCATTTAAGTTGATGGACTTGTATTATTTTGTAATACAAATAACCTCATTAATATGTTGAATTTTGTAGTATTTTGATTGTCTTGATTTTTTTTATTGCAATTAAGTTGGCAAACAAGCAAACTGCTCGCCTGATGGCAAGTGGTAACAGTCAGCTATAATACATGTGGTTCCTGTAAGATTCACAGCAAAACTGCAACCCCCACAAGAACCACAGTGTACGTTGCCAACTTGTGACTTAAGATGTAAAGTCACCGTACCCGGTAATTTCAGTGCAAACCCTTCAAACCGGAACACAGCAATGCAGGCACTGCTGCTTTGCGGCAGAAATAGGTAAGACGGAGGTACCCATGCACACGACCCTGGTACAGAGTCTCATTCTGAATGGTCTGGAGACCCTAAGAGGAGGTCTGACCGACAGTGGTGATGCTGTGATGATGATTATGTGTATTAATATAATGTTCATGCATCATAAATATCAAGTTACAACAATTTTAGCATTTGAACAAAGATTGATTTACTTCAGCTAAGCCTTACGAAATCTGTCATCATCACCACAGCTCATATACGTCCTTACCGAAAAGCTCGAGCCTACCCTATGTTAGGGTGTTTAGGACTTAGACAACCACGCTGACCCAATGCGGATTCGTCATCGTCACATACACCTTTGAATTTCTTCGTAGATGTATGCAGGTTGCCTCACGAAGTTTTCCTTCACCGTAGGAGCGTCGGACAAATGTCCATATGAAATTCAAAAAATCACATTGGTACAGGGCAGGATCGAACCCTGGCCCTCCCAATTAGAAGGCCAGTGCTGAGTCTACAGCGCCACCGACACGACATCTGTAAATCTGACACGAAATTTGTAAAGATCTCTAATTGAATGCTTAGCAAATAAAAAAAGATCTAAAAATTTAAGTTTCGCTCGGATTGAATAAGGCCAAGTCCTCGGTGACGTGATGGCGTCAACACGGTATGTTAAAGACGCAGATTCGAGTGCTGCAAGAGGTAATTTTTTTATTGTCTTTATTTATAAATTTGATTTGCCACAACGCGAAAAATATTAAGTAGCTACGGCACAATTTTCACAAAAACTTTACAGTATCAATTTCAAAGACTACCTTAGTAACAGATCGCAAACTGTAAAATTAGAAGAAAATCATAGTTCCAAGCGAAAAGTCAATTTTGGAGTCCCTCAAGGATCGGTGCTAGGGCCTACTCTCTTTTTAATTTACGTGAATAATTTGTGTGACATGAAACTTACAAATGCTAAAGTAATCACTTTCGCAGATGATACAGTCATCTTGTTTCATGAAAACACTTGGTTAAAAGTAAAATCAGTCGCAGAAGAAGGAATAAAGACTATAACTAGGTGGCTTGACTTCAATTTATTAACTTTAAACCTATCAAAGACCAGATATATAACTTTCAGTATAAGGGATAACCAACAACCTAATTCTGACTTTCAGATAAAAGCGCATAATTATCAGTGCCTCGATACAAATAAATGTAACTGTTATATTTTATCATCAGCTAAAAGTATTAGATATCTTGGTATACAAGTGGATAAAAACTTAAACTGGAAGGAGCATCTAAATAACCTTAAGTCTCGTATACGTAAACTAATACCAATTTTCAAAAGAATAAGAAACTTAAAAGATTTAAAAACTAACATAATGGTTTATTTAGCTTTGTGCCAATCTGTAGCTTCGTATGGTATCTCCGCCTGGGGGGGGAGCAAAGAAGAGTAATCTTATAAAAGTCGAAAGAGCTTTAAGATGTATAATAAAAGTTATCAATTTTAAGCACTTTAGGTATTCTACGGTTAAAATCTACAAAGATTTTGAGGTTTTAAACATTAGACAACTATTTATTAAAACAATTATACTTCGGCAACATTCTTGTCTCAATCGCGGTGATATGTCGGCTAGAAGAAAACATGAGGTATACAAAATTCCTACGTGTAATACTGTATTTGTAAAAAGCTTTCCCTTTTTCCTGTCTCCATTTCTGTATGATCATTTTAGGGCTAATTATGGTAAGTAGTCATCTGTGTGTGGACCTTACGACAGTTATCCAGCTTCTTATCGAGTGGTCAGTGGCCAACCTAGTTTCAGAGTTAAAACCTATCTAACTACACCTCACATAATGACCTAAGCAAGTAAAAAAATCATCATCACATTACGTACCCTAAAAAAAATATGATTTTACTTGACCACTTTGTCGGTGTAATTAATATGTGTATCCATACCAAATAACTGTTATCTAAAACTTGAATCTCTTAGTTAAGCTGCGGATGGACGGATGGACGGAAATAAATAAGAGGTATTTATCACTACCCAATGACACTCATTCACCGTCTCCATCATGTGACCCTAAGCACTTTAGTTAGTAAGTTTTCAAAAAACATCATCTGCATCATAAAAGTTGGCGACTTCTGACTCGGGGCAAGTGCGCCATACTACCAACAATTTGGGCGCACTTACCCCACTCGATTATTTTGAGGTCAAGATTTTAAACTGTATAAAAAAATATTAATTTCACTAATTAGGAGTAAAATACTAATACAGATTTGAAGAAAAACATCTAACCTTTGTACTCACCTCTTTGGTTTGCCGCAATTCATTAAATAATTAAAGAATAATGTGGATTAGTAATATTAAGTCATCTCTGGTAACAGGTCTAAATGACACTAAAACTTAAATGGCGGATATTTCAAGTTAAGGTGAACACAGCCATCTGTGAGTGTGAAGTGGAACTGTGTTTTAGTTTGTTGCATGGATATAAGATGTCGTTAGTTGTGTAATATCTGTATTTTTCGATATTTTTATGGGTGGCGCGCTTACCCCGTTGGCGCACTTGCCCCGACTGACCTTAACTGTGCAATGTATTTATATGGTAGCTATATGCAATGTATGATTTTTATATATATATATATATATATATAATTTATAGTGTTTGTGCATATATGTTCGTTAAACTATATTTAAACTAGATAAAATACAAGGACTTTTATACCTATATATTTACTTATACACATTTAATTAACATTACGTTAAAAGACAATTTTCAAACTATCTATTTATTAATATTATGCAAATTTAAATATAAGACTAGATGAGATAATTTGTCCATATCTTAATAAATAATAAGACTTAATAAAAAAAAAATGCTTACTATCAATATCATAAAACAAAACCCAAGAAAAATAATGTGAGTCATAATTGATTCTTATTCAGTCTCCACATTAGAATGGATGATATAATTATATTAGGGTGATAGTTATTAATATTGTATACATTTATGCTTAATTATTCTGCTATATTTACGTATACTACATGTTTACGCTTAACTCGCCACCTCATAGCACACTCTTTTGTCCAATTACAGTCATGCGACCACTAGCTACGCAAGGTGTTATGAACCTTGTCTCTTTATGTAAACGATCGCTTATTTTTTAGTGGGAATCTTACCTCGCCGTAACTCAGTTTAAACTAGCACGGGAGGTAAAGAACTTTTTACGAAATACCGTCCACAATCAATGTAAGGATAACAATGAACAGTTGCTGGCCATTATTGGTTTTTGTGAGTTTTTGTGATTGTATGTTTCGTGTATTAATTACAAATATATACAATCAACCGCATTAAACATATTATGGCCTTACTGGGTAGGTTACGGAAATAGCTGTAAGTGGTTTATATCTTCACATTTATATTAGGATGTTATCATCAATCAATAAAATATATAATTGTGTGTTTTAAGTAATTAGCCTCAACATTCAAATGCAGAAAAGTGTATTGCCTACAGAATAACATTGTCACAATTTTAGAAATTAAATTAAGTAAGTAGGTAAGTGTTGCAATAGTTCTACACGTAATTTAGCAAGACATGTTTCTAATGTCCTCTATCCGATATCCAACCAACATAACTAGGTATATTATTTAGTGTTATTGATTTTGCGCTTCGTCATAGCCACATTTTTGTGCTGTTCTTGTTTGTAGTATAACTCTTGTGTAAAACCTAGGTATTTTTCTAAAGAGCAAACTGAAAGTTTTCTGGCTTTTTCAACACATGAAATAGCCGTATACTTTTTATATATATACACGGTTATTTTTTTATCAACCTGGAAAATTTTAGGGACGCTTCAGGACACATCCAATATTATATAAAAAATAAAAAAAATGAAATAAAAAATTTAAAAAAAATATAAAAAAAAATTAAAAAATCTCTAAAAATGCTGCTCTCAACTAGTGCAGCATTTTTTGTATTTTTAAAAAAATTAATATAAAATTAAGGAGGGGGGTTATTTTTTTTATTTATATTTAAATCATTCTAATACCATGTCGTGAAGCGTCCCTTAAATTTTCCAGGGTGATAAAAAAATAACCGTGTATATACCTACTTAGTTTGATTTGGTATTAATGAAAACTTCTTCTTTTTTTTTATAATACCTAGTCTGTATTGTATATTTCATGTGCTTACAAATTCACTACTACTACTCTAAAAATTCTTCAAGTCAATGTGTCATATTACCTAGTTTATGTTATTTAAGTAACACACTAAATCCGTAAACGTTTACTATTGCATATTTACACAAAAAGAATAAATTAATTATTAACACACACAAAGATAATAATTATTAAGAAACCTACTTATAAGTTATTTATAGTTGTAAATTGTCATTATTTTCTTGAATAAAAATTCTATTCTATTCTATCAATGTTATATTGTCCGTGACAGTATTCAACATTGCCTGGTTTACCTTCTAGATCTAGAGTTATTACGAACATTGGCGTAGGGACCCCCCACCACCACCACCACCACCATCGAAAAGTTATACCTACGCCTATGATTACGAGTAAATGTAGAGCCAACTTTAATATCAGATTACGTCAGTCTCAATTTGTAGTACCTATATCTTTCAGAATACCCACTTTACTGATACAATCTATGCCTCCGAGCCGACACTTCTCGGAACAAGGAGATCGCATAGCAACCGCCCTTCAGATATGGAGCGATAGCGCACACCGGACCGGCTCCTAACAGCCCCACTTTCTAGGTACGCAGGCTCGTCGCACACCTGTCCTAGATCAGGGGCAAGATATCTGGCGATATTAAAATCTGCAAAGATTTTCGAAAGCTTTTTAGTCCTACAAAGAGTAGGTATATGGCATCGCAACTTCTTGCAATGTAGGTTACGTTTGGATTTTGGAAGACCTTATTCATCGAACGAACCTTCAGACGGGCGAGAACGCAAAAGCGTCTCGTTAGAGCTTTAATGAAATTGCTTTGGTCATTTTTAAGTGCTTTCGATGATGTATGCTACAGTTTCTTGATCAGTTAGTGAAGCGTATATTATACCATTCAGATTATCGTTTAACTATCAATAACCTTGCCAAAAAGGAATGTTATCGACACTCCATAATTGCCTAACATAGCAGAATTGGGCCCCTAGTCAGAGCTATATTTCCCAATCAGCTGTCGTTCCGACTGTACTAACCCGTTCCCTAGCGGCTTATGGAGCAAACCCCATTTTTGAGGCGGGAGAATCTGTTACGATGCCCAGGATCTAAGTTGGCTAGGCCACCCACTGGAGTGTGCCGTAGGACTCGGTTCATCAGCGAGTATTCCGCCGATATCCCCATACCCGGTTCACCAAACCACCCTCCGAATCCTTTCCGCCCACGATGGAGGTACGTTTGTGACCTGGAACGCCAATGAAGCATAACCCTACTAAATATTTGAATTGCTGGTAAAATCTAGCCAGGTCAAATGTTGAGGTTCAAAATGTTATTTGCCCTGTGGAAATAATTCATATAAATAAATTTGTCATTTCATAAAGTTTTGTTACCTGACTCGTTCTTTTTGCGATCCAGTATACTTTCAAAAGAGCGTCAGTGGCGCTGTGGACTCGGCACTTGCCTTCCTATCGGGAGGTCCGGGGTTCGAGACCGCCATGTACCAATATGTTTTGCGTTTCGAATTTCATATGTACATTTGTCTGACATTCCTACGGTGAAGAAAATCATCGTGAAGCAATCTGCATAGGTACACCTGCGAAGAAATTCAATGGTGTATGTGAAGTCGACCAATCCACAACAACCACAACCAAACCACACTGGGCCAGTGTGGTAAGCTAATCACCCCAATATAGGGTAGGCTCGAACCCCTCGGTGGGGACGTATATGACCTGTAATGATGATGATGATACTTTCAAAGTTCGATATCGAATATCGATATATAATTTCCATTTGATATCCTAGAAAATCGATATTAGCGACTTTTACCCGAATCATGGTGTACATCGAGCCTAAGCCCATAGCTTCCACCCTACGGTAGTCGCTCATTAACCATCCTAGCGGAGTAGCAGAGCTCAGATTACGCCGCGTATGATTTAGATTCAGTTCGAAGGAGGCGGTCCGACCGGCCGCTTAACGGGCGCCCACATCGCTGGCAAATTGTGCTTTCACGACAGGATTTACTATGGGACTTCTTGTACTTTTATGGCACCAGCGTCATTTTATTTGCATGTGAACTTTCACGATGTTATCTCAAGATATAAACGACAGCTTAAGATTGTATTGGGGTTTATTATCGTACCTATTAATGTTAATTATCTGTATTTATGAATGCTTTGGTGAGTGACTGACTGAGGTACCAACGTAGAGCGCAAAATCCTGGAGCTAGAAGCAAAAATTCGGTAAAGGGTTTCGGTGTCTTATGTAGGTATCCACTAAGAAGGGATTTTTCAAAATTCTCACAGGAAGCTGAGAAATTGCCATCCAAACATACCTATAGTGTTGAGCTTTATTATTATAGCAAAACGTAGTTAGCGAGCACAGCCAGTCTACACAGTATACATGGTAATTTTTTTTGTCACTCTGGAAAATTTAAGGGACGCTTCACGACATGGTATTAGAATTATTTAAATATGAATAAAAAAATAACTCACTTACTTAACTTTATATAAATTTTCTAAAATATCCAAAAAATGCTGCACTAGTTGACAGCAGCATTTTTAGAGATTTTTTTATTATATTTATTTATTTTTATTTTTATAGTTCTTTTTTTATTTTTTATATAATAATGGATGTGTCCTGAAGCGTCCCTAAAATTTTCCAGGGTGATAAAAAAATAACCGTTTATAAATAACTAGCTGTGCCCGCGAACTACGTATATTTTTTTCCGTTTTTGCAATATTTTCATTGATGCTCAGCTCCTATTAGTCGTAGCCTGTGTTATATAGCCTATAGCTTTCCTCGATAAATGGACTATCCAACACAAAAAGAAGTTTTCAATTTGAATCAGTAGTTCTTGAGATAAGCGCGTTCAACCAAACAAACTCTTCAGCTTTATAATATAAGTATAGATAATGGATCACCAAATTTTTGCTAAGCGCAAAATTCGGGAACGGATGGACCGATTGGGGAAATTTTTGACATATTTTCCTTAAGTTACAAGGAAGGCTCTTATGGAGAGAGAAAATACATAAAATTTGCGTGGAAAATAGTAAAAACAACACTTTTCTTTTCAAGATTGTTAGATAGTTTAAAAGATCTTTAAAGCTAGATTTTTTTTACTGACAGTTTTTAACGTTTTGTACTTGATTGTTTGAATGAAAAAACTGGTAAAAACAGGAGAAGCAAGATCATGATCCTTCACTCTTTTCTTTAAAAGTGAGAGAGTCTGAATATCTCATGTCTCTGGAGACAGCGAGTTCCACAATCTGACGGCATGGACTCTGATAGAATATTTGGAAAACTCCGTGTTAAAGGGGAGCTTAAGCTGCGAACGAAGGTGAGATCTACAAATTTTGTCAGGAGAATGAGATACTCGAAACGCTCACGAAGAATGTGGAAATGTTGGGTAATGTAAGATATTTAAAAGAAAACAAAGAATGCGCGAATTTCTGCGAAGTCGGATAGAACTCATTTAAAGCTGTGCACGAAATTGGGGGACGTGAACATACTTACGTATATAACGTACTGAAATATAAATTGAATGATTAAATTTTGTGTGTAAAATCCTGTAAATGTTGGAGTCTCTACACTAGCAGTTGTTAACGAATATACTTACCTGGGGCAAATCGTCCAACTCGGTAAGTTCAACTTTCAGACGGATCCAACTCGGTTGGACAGGGCTTGGGAAGCTCTGCAGCATATTCTAGGCCCATCTACCGCAATGTCGGAAGACGAAATTCTTAAATTCTTACGTGTTGCCAGTGATGACGTACGGAAACGGAACTGAGACGTGACCGATAACAATGGATCTCGTTAGCTCAAAGTCACTCAAAGAGCAATGGAGAGGACTATGCTCGGGGTTTTCCCTACGCGAATCAGAAATGGTGAGATCCGTAGAAGAACAAGAGTTACCGATATAGCCCAAATAATTGCAAACCTTAAGTGGCAGTAGGCAGGACACATCGCTCGCAGAGCTGACGGCCGGCCACGTATGACGGCCCCACACAAGGTGGACCGACGATCTGGTGAAGGTCGTGGGAAGCCGCTGGATGCAAGAGGCCCAGGACCGATCGGTTTGGAGACCCCTCTGGGAAGCGTATGTCCAACAGTGGGCGTCTCTTGGCTGAAATGATGATGATGACGATAGATTTTGTAGTCTCACGAACCTCACGAATATATTCAGTAATTACTCTTTGATATCTGAATAGCACACGTCGGCATTGTCTAAAATTGTTACTATAAGTGACTGGACAGATTCGTGTCTGAAGGGAAATCGTGTCGGAAATTCTGAAGAGATTTAAGGAATATTAAAAAAAAAGCAAATATTTTGGGACTAACTTCATAAATATAACTTATCAAAATAACCCTTTACAGGCAGTAAAGTTTGCAACTTGTCGCAAATTAGAAGAGCCACGCTTCACTACAAGAACTAATAACGGTATAGACAAACTTACAATATACTCCGGACAAAGCAAATGTTATCGTTTAAAATATCTAATTACGAACCGAGATAAAACGGCTTTGTCAATTTTATCTTTTGATTTATTTCGCGTTTCCCTTAAGCCAAGTGAATTATCGGGCAGACAGTCATTGCTCTACCGTTAGAGAGTCAATGTTTTATGGAGCAAGTCTTAGGACGACAGGCTCCGTCATCACAAGCCTAATGAGGCATGCCTTGTTTTTTGCTTTGAGACTTACGTTAATTGGCCGTCCAGATACTGTATAAGGAAAAGACCTTTTTATCTGGTACAAATAAAAAAATTTGGAAAGATAACCTAATTAAGGAATTCATTTCGAGTAACAGTCCTTAATGTGATTATTAAAAAAAGTTGAAAACAAAAACACAAACTATAGAAATAAATCTGTAATTAGTCTTATAAAATTCATATTTTTATTGTTTACTTTTGGAACTGTTTCATGAAATTCCTTCTCTAATTTTCGCAATTTCGCAAATGCATTGCTTTTCGGAACACTTTGAAAAACAGAACTTTTATTGAACCAGCCTTCCAAGGTCTAAGTGGAAAAAATACTTAACTACTTCTCACTCCCCTAATTGAGCCTTTAGCTAAGGATCAATTAGGTAGTTTCCAAATTCTCAGTTTTCAATCAATTCCAATTTCTCAGTTAACATACCATTTAACTTTGTATAAGCAATTAAGACATGCAATCTGATACTTAAAGGTTTTTAGGTCAAGCAGGATTGCAAGGAAGTTCAATGCGTGTCAATAAACGCATTAGATTTTAAGATTGCCTATTAATCAAGTCAAGTGGTCAATTACATAGATATAAGAGCCCTAAAAGATACACTTTACCGTGGCCACTAACGGGTCGTCTTCCTGTGGGCTTGCACCTTCATAGATACAACATTAAATATTGCTTTCTGCTACCACAATGTCCTTGCATAATCCTTATGTCTTTGTAATAGAGGTCATTTTAAATAACATTTGCTTATCGGAACTGCTAAGAGCATATGGCGTACCAGCACTTGCTGATGCACAGTAAAGACAAGGATTCCTAATGTAAATGAAATAAAGTTTAGATTGAGGATTTTTATTTATACCTACTTACCGAACCAATAAAATAGTTATGTCGGGAAAGTTATTGTTTAAGATTTTGATAGATAAAATCAAATTCAATTACCTCTTGTGTGTCATAGTCAAATAAATCTCTTATAATGGACATAACTTCGCAAATCGCAGTATTTTCATTAGACACTTTTATAACTGCGATTCAATCAAACTTGACAGGAGGTAGGTATATTGTTTTCAAATATTTTATTTCGTACAAGTTAATGCCGCGCATTTTATTGTATAACCAATTATGAACTTTCATTTAGCGTCTGTCAATTCGTCTCGGCAAATTAAAATCCGTCTTCAAAAACTAATCATTAAAATTAACCATGGTAATTGGCCATCACAAGCAGAAAGTTTGAACAATAAATGCAAATCCCACAAACCGCATTTCGCTCATTTTTTCTGACCTGCATCGTGCACGTGGCCTTGATACTGCATCATTATTTCAACATCCATCAGTGGTGATGTCCGTAAATATGATTATACCACCTAACAACCTCACGAAAATGGCCCCTATGTCACGGTAATAAGATCCCCCTCAAAATATAGATTCATAATGATCTTTTTGTTGGCCATGTAATAATATGAATAGTGTTGGCCGCGTAAACTTGGTCCGCATGTTTTTCACCGTCACGATGCAAAACAGCCGCCAACATCGGCGCCCGGCTATCGGGGATCACCTCAAATTGGATACTGTAATGATGACTCACTAAATTGAGATATGAACGCTTTCCAAGCGAAAGGTGGCGTCGCAATTATACGAGACGAGGCAATTATAATGTTTTTGCCTGGAAACCGTTAGTTTAGCTTAGGTGCGCGGGCATAGCGCATTGCGCGCAGTGTGGGAGCCGATAGCGGCGCGCGCGCACGCACCGACTGCAGCATGTCTCGAGTACTGGTCGTGCTGGTGACACTGGCGTGCGCGGGGCACGCCGTCGCGCGGCCCGTGCGGCGGACCCTCAACTTCAACATGTTCGTGCTGCAGCCGAAGCAGGACGCCCCCGACCGCGTGCTCCTCACCACCGACGGCGTCTCGAGATTCGGCCCGGTCCTCGAATACTTGGTGCAGCGCGTGCAGGGCTTGATGTCGGTGAGGCGCCCCATCCCTGAGAGCATCCACGCCGACTCACCAGTCCCTATAGCTGATGCGGCGGAAAATGAGATCGATGGAGTGCAAAAGGCTAAATCCCCTGGCGTCGTGGTCCGGCCTTCGCGGACGAAGCCTGGCACCTTTGAAGTGGAGATCGACGTCGTGGTAGACGACGGCCAGCCGGACGACAAGCAGCCCAGCCAACGAGAAGTTAAATGAATCGCGACCTGAGTAATGACGAATTTAAAATTCAATGGACATTTTACTAGTGCTGGACAGAAGGTTGCATTTACTATTTTAAATTGTAAGTTTATAGTGAATACGCTCATCGTATGCGCCTGTTATATTAATCTCTATTTATTCTTGCCATATGTTTAAGTTTATTATATGGAGTCTGTTTTTTAATTGATTTTGGTTTATATTAAATAAATAGGTAGTTCCCGAGTTCCAGATAAAGATCGCATCCATCTTCCTTATGCCTTAGCTATTATCTTCACTTGCCGTCAGATGAGATGAGATAAGGTTAATAAAAAAATACATTTAAAATTATGAAATTGGATGGACAGACTATGATAGTTTTCTATCACAATATAAATGATAATTATTGCCGTTTATTTGTTATTAATTAAACAACAAAAGCCCGATTGCGCAGTGACAAAGTCAACACGTTTCAGGTGAATACATTATTGATGTAGGTCACATATCGACATAAGTGTTACGTGAAGGTGTTATGTCATTTACTCTGCAACGACTACAGATTAAGCGGCCAATGGCTCAGTTAACAAAACAGAAGCACCGCGTTATAATGTAGTATTGTTAAATGCACACGAAAGTGTATCCTTGGATTTTTAACCCTCGACGCAAAAAGTGGGGTATTCTAGTAACGCTCCACGTATTCGGTCAGTAAGTAATTAAATAAATAGATATATTAATTGCGGTCCTCCGACGTGACGACTAAAGGGCCAACCAACACATTTTATTTTTTACTTTTTGGAGGTTTTTTGTTAACCAAGTTCACAAAAAAGAACAGCCCCCCTAGACAAGATGTCTTTCGATAATCGTAATCGCAATCGCTAAATGGGCAATGTATGAGTTTTGACAATTGCGCTCGAAAGCTTATGTCAAATCCCATATATTTCCTTTCTAGCGATTGCGATAGCGATTATCGAAATGCGTCTTGTCTAGGGGGGCAGGTTCTCAATTTGAGTGTATGTATTTTTATATGCTTGTTACCTCATAAGTCTGTCATTTATTAACATTTATTTGTTTGGATATCCTGCCCAATTGGTCCCATTGTCACCAAAGTCAGGATCTGGAGATGGGATCTCAGGAAAATCGAGGGAAACCCTTAAATTTGATAGGCACATCCGACATGTTTCGTGTTTTTCTGAAGCTTTTCAGATTTTTGAGTCTGGTACTTATGACCCAAGCTGATGGTGGAAGGATCCTCGACTTTTAGGTGTTAGAGGTTAGTTTTTTAAATACATTACGCACGTATTGATTCTCAGTGTATTCGTATATGTGAGCGATGGTATTAAAATCACAAAAAATATAAAACTATACTATTTAAACAAGCCGTGTGGTGTCGTGAGACATCCGATAGGAACGAAGTTCTTTATGCTATTCGACAAATGTTTTCTTAAATATATTTCATTTAAAGAATACTATTATTTTCCATTTTTAGGATCAATATGGCTTTTTATAAAAATTACAATCGAATCTCTAGAATTTTAAAAAAATCATACTCATCGTGTGTCGATCTCCGATGCGTCTATTTTTCGAGTTATTAAATAATAAATGCGCTGTAACGCTTATTTCTAACGTACAATTTTTGCCGGCTAGCCCCTGCCTCCATAACGTTCCACAAGGAACATCGTTCCAAAAATAGTAAAGAAAAGGTAAAAACCGACTTAACTCGGAATAAAAAGTAGACCATGCCTATCTCTAGCAAATTTCATAGAAATTGGTTCGCGGTTTGAGCGTGAAATCGTAACAGATAGACTGACAAAGATACTTTCGCAAATATAATATTAGGATGGATGTAAATTGCAAAGAATTTGTCATATATCGCAGCCAGTTATATCGTAAATATATATAACACACCGTATTACAATTTACAACTAGGAACTTGCTAGGAACGCCGAATTGAAAAACGTCACTGTGTTGTAATGCAGCTACCTCACGTTCAGGTATGTAACTTTCTTGGATGACATTTGACTGCCAATCTGCCAAATCGAAAACTATCGTGATAAAGGTTGATTCACATCGAGTTCAAGTTCGAGTTTGAGTGTGAAATAATGTTTTGTTATAGAGTTTTTGAAAATCTAAAGCAGCAAAATAATTTTTAATTTACTTAGATTTAGAAACTTTAACTTATTTAATATTTTTAATATAAAATAATATGTTGCTTTAAAAATACAAAAAAAAATACTTATATGTTTATTCTTTCTTAAGCAATATTTGCGAAATTTGATATTTTAACCGACTTCAAAAAAAGAGGAGGTTCTCAATTCGATGCGTATGTTTTTTTTTTGTGCCAGGCCTACTCACTACAATCTCCCGTGTTCTCCTTGCCCTTTAGGCCGCGTATAGAAGGGTCATACGCATGCGCCCGGGCTATCCCGACCAACTGTTCAGACTATAACCCAGCGCCCGGGCTATCCCGTCCCGACCAACTGGTCGGACTATTACCAAGGGGGGATTGCCTTAGGGGATTGCCCGACAACACCAGGGCAATTCCCAGACGGAGGGCCTTACGGCGGCGTGCACGGGGCCAACCGTGCACGCAGGCCTCCACGGCAGGGTTATTAGACAAGCATCGCTTGCGCGAATGCCCGTCTTCTCCTGAATTAAGGCGGGTGTCGATCACAATGAACGTCAATGGAGATCAATAAAGTTAAAGCTGGGGTTGGAAGTCCTCGGTGACACGGTAAGTTAAAGAGGCGCGTTCGAGTTCTGCCCAAGTTATACTTTTTACTGTATATTGATTTTAACATTACGACGTGACGGTTAGTGCAGAAGTCGAGTGATCGCCTACTGCGCAACGGGTCGCGGGTTCGATTCCCGTACGGGACAAATATTTTGTATGACCTACAAAAATTTGTTCCGGTCTAGGCGTGCATGTGATATTCTATGTTTGTAACTGCACCCACGACTCAGGAGAAGATCCTAGTGTGGGGCGACGTTTTTTTTTTTAAAAAATAACATTGTTTCCTACAACCACAATATCCTCGTGATTGTTGTAGGGTTGAGGAGTTCGAACACCTCACGAGACCCTAAGTGGTTATTAACTTTTTAGTAATGTGAGATTTTACAAAATATCTGTCTATAGCCGCTGACCACGAACTGCTTCATCATCATCATCATCATTTCAGCCAAAGACTGTTGGACAAAGGCTCAGGGATCTCCAAACCGATCGGTCCTGCGCCTCCTGCATCCAGCGGCTTCCGGCAACAAATAATATCGATGTTTGTCAAAAAAACGAATTGAAAAAACAGTCTGAAATCGAGAGCAGAGCTATAAAAGGCTAGTTAACTACTTAGAAAAGTTTCACCTACTCTCACCCTGTCAGTTTGGTTTTAGAAATAAATTATCCTCCGCACATGCTGTCCATGAACTATCCGACTTTTTGGCACACAATCTTGGAAAAGGGAAACAAACATTAGGAATATTCCTCGATTTGGCTAAAGCATTTGACACAATTTCAATTCCTATACTTTTGCGCAAATTAGAAGATTTGGGCATAAGAGGGACGCAACTAAAAATTTTCCAAAGTTATCTGAGCGAGCGATGTCAATGTGTTAAACTTGGTAATGTCATCAGCCATGATCAAAACAACACTGCTTTCGGTATTCCCCAAGGCAGTATACTCGGCCCGACGTTATTCTAGGTTTATATAAATGACCTCTTAAATATTAATATAAAACACGGTAAAATAATATCTTACGCCGATGACACAGCCTTAGTTTTTACTGCTCAAACCAGCACAGACTTGTATTATAATGCACAGCAAGGTTTTAATGTTGTAAATAATTGGCTTCGCACTAATTTCCTAACTTTAAATGCTGACAAAACAAAATATATTCACTTTGTCATGCGGAAACCTCATATGGATCAATATCACCCATACATACAGGGTGTCCCAAAAAATAGTGTCAAGCGAAAGTCCAGAGTTAGAGCCCCTCTTGGAGTACCCGAATCACCCCCATGTATGTTCCGCGATTATTCGTAGTTTTAGAGTAATAATTTTTTTCTGACTTTTTGAAAATTTCGATCTAAAGAACTTAAAAATTTTTAATAAAAAAAAGTTTAACATATTTTAATGTTTTTATTTATGCCACTGAATTATCTTTAGTGCTTCTTTTATGTCTAAAAAAATCAGCTTCGTAACTTTAGTGGAAATTTAGAAAACAGTAGTGTAAAGTCAAAATTTAAATGTTAGTGAATAATTACTTAAAAATTCATCTTTAAATTAAAAATCTAAACAGGCGAATTCATGGTTTCTAAGTATGTGTAAAAACTTCTCTAGACTCTCTGCTTTCATAATAATTTAAAAAAAAAGTACTTAATAGGGCTACTTTGGCTTAAATCGGCCATCAAAGACAGCAAGGTGAAAATTTCATAAAACTCGACTTCTGAATATTTTTTTTTTTAATTCCAATTATTTATTAATAAACCAAAAATGATTGTAGAAAAGCTAAAAATTTATTATTTGAAGGTGAAATATAACTGTTCCTGCTGCCATCTTTAATAACCTTTGAAGGTTTATTATAACTTAATAAATGAAACAAAACATTATTTTCAAAGTATTTATTATTCGATCGCTTAAAGAAAGTTTTCAAAATGACGACCTTCGTGCTCAATACATATTCTACATCGTCTAAAAAAGTTTTCTTTTAAATTTATAAATGTAATTCTGTTATTTTTTATTGTTTCTTCCGCTTGTCTTAATATTGTTCTTAACACTGTGACGTTTGTAATGTCCTTGGCGTATACTAATTCCTTGTAGTATCCCCAGACGAAAAAATCTATGGGGTTCAAGTCGGGGGACCGTGGCGGCCACGCAATGGGCCCTCCACGACCGATCCATCTGCCTGGAAATGTTTCAGACAAATGTTGTCTAACATTTCTAGCAAAATGGCATGGAGCGCCGTCGTTTTGAAAAATCATATTTCTCCGCGTTAATAGGTCTACATCTTCTAATAAGACGCTGAAATCACGTCGTAGAAATTGCAAGTAGGCCTCGCTGTTCAGTCGGTCCGGTAGTTCGAACGGACCAATCAGCTGTCCGTTTAGGATGCCTGACCACAAATTGATACTAAATTGTTCTTGGAAATTAGATTCCCTTGTGAGGTGTGGATTTTCAATACTCCACGAATGGTAGTTATGCTCATTAAACACCCCACATCGCTTAAAATGTGATTCATCAGTCCATAGAATATTTTTAAAGAAATTTTCGTTTTCAGCTTGTCTCCGTAACATTTCCTGACAAAATGCCACCCTTCTCGGGTAGTCTGCGGGCTTGAGCTGCTGAACTTTCTGGATGTGATATGGGTGAAAACGCTCTTGATGAAGTATTCGATGTGCTTGTGATTTCGGAATTCCGATTCGACGTTCTATTGTTCTTACACTAACTGATGGATCTCTCACCACTTCTTCGACCACTGATTGGACAGTATCTGGGTCACTCATTTCAGATGGGCGCCCCGATCTTCTACCTGGTAGGCGTCCTTCCATGTAAGAGTTATGTACTCTTAAAATCATGCGATGATCAGGCCAAGTTTTAGGCTGAGGTCCACCTCCATTTTGTACTTGCTGCCGGAACAACCTGGCTGCTTCAGAAGCATTTCCTCTTGCATATCCATAAAAGTAATGCATAAGAGCATATTCTTGCGATGAAAAAGACATCACAAAATGAAGAGCTTGAAAAGTCCGTTAAGAATGCCAAATTTGTCAAAATCCCGTATTCACACAAAACCAAAACGTAATCGCACTCAAGGTCCGTAAAGAAAGCAAAGTTCGTCAAATAATCACAAATGAGCGTATCGTACGTAAGGCGCAAACAAAAGCAGGCAAACGACTGGCGCCAAAACACAATAGGCGCTCGGACTACACCCCCCGCCTCATCCCCTTGTCACAAAGAATAGCATTCCTCAGTTACAGTTATCCATTTCGCCAATGAGAGTGAGAGAGATAGCAATAATGCGGTCTCTTTCATATCCTCTCACTCGGGCAATTTTTTAGCAGGTAAGTACTGCGTTACATCCAACACTACAACCGATGTGATCCGCGAGAAAAATATTTAAATATGGGTTTCATGTAGTTAATTTTTGCTAAATTGTAATTAATCTGAACCCTAGAAATTATAAAATGACCAGATATTTTTTTTTATCATCTGATAGGAATTTGGTAAATTTTATGAAATTTTCACCTCGCTGTCTTTGATGGCCGATTTAAGCCAAAGTAGCCCTATTAAGTACTTCTTTTTTTAAATGATTATGAAAGCAGAGAGTCTAGAGAAGTTTTTACACATACTTAGAAACCATGAATTCGCCTGTTTAGATTTTTAATTTAAAGATGAATTTTTAAGTAATTATTCACTAACATTCAAATTTTGACATTACACTACTGTTTTCTAAATTTCCACTAAAGTTACGAAGCTGATTATTTTAGACATAAAAGAAGCACTAAAGATGATTCAGTGGCAAAAAGAAAAACATTAAAATATGTTCTACTTTTTTTTATTTAAAATTTTTAAGTTCTTTGGATCAAAATTTTCAAAAAGTCAGAAAAAAAATTATTACTCGAAAACTACGAATAATCGCGGAACATACATGGGGGTGATTCGGGTACTCCAAGAGGTGCTCTAACTCTGGACTTACGCTTGACACTATTTTTTGAGACACCCTGTATATGCACATCAATGTAATAACATTTCAGTCAACACATGCGTCTGTCCCACTATTCAAAAATCTAGCAGCCTAAAATATCTCGGTATTGTCTTTGATGAGACACTTTCCGTTAAACAACATATAGAAAATTTAGTAAACCGAGTTCGTAAGCTTATGTTCGTTTTTAAAAAA
Organism: Schoenobius gigantellus; assembly: GCA_963935595.1. Taxonomy (NCBI): domain Eukaryota; kingdom Metazoa; phylum Arthropoda; class Insecta; order Lepidoptera; family Crambidae; genus Schoenobius; species Schoenobius gigantellus. The sequence goes on from OZ012549.1 coordinate 39,557,889, forward strand.
CTTAGATCCATAGGAGACCAAAAATTAGTTAAACAAATCTACCTAGCCCTATGCCAGTCTATAATCCAATACTGCATTACTACTTGGGGTGGAGCACTAAAAACCATTCTACTTCCCTTAGAAAGAGCCCAGCGAGCAATTTTAAAAATATACAATTTCCTTCCTTTTTACTATCCTACGCGTCTGTTATATAAACAATGCAATGTGTTGACTGTTCGCCAGCTTTACATAATGCACTCAGTATTAAAACAGCATACCATTCTTCCCTATGATGTAAATATTGTTAATAAAAGACGGAGAGATATAGTCTGCAATACAAATATTACCTCAAAATATACATTCATAAATAGATTTTTTTCATTTCTTGGTCCTTTTCTTTATAATAGGTTAAATACAGTTTTACATATTTATGATTTTAATTATTTTACTATTTCTCTGCCATTTCTCAGTTTTGAGTATTTATAACATAGGTACCTATAATAATAGGTATTGAAATGGCAGAGAAATAGTAAAATAAATGATTAAAACTAATATTTTCATTTCATTTTAATGAAAGATGTGTTATTTTTTTATACAACAAAGTTGGCAATCAACAAGCATACTGCCCACCTGAGGGTGAGTGGTAACAGTCATCTATAACACATGTGGCTCCTGTGAGATTCGCAGCAAACCTCTAACCCCCACAAGAACCACAGTGTACGTTGCCACCTTGTGACATAAGATGTAAAGTCACGGCACACAGTAATATCCCTGACATTATCTTACCTTTCAAACCAGAACACAACAAGCACTGCTGCTTTACGGCAGAAATAGGTAAGTCGGAGGTACCCAATCAAAACAAAAACAAAATGATGTACAAGGGCGAGCTTATCTCTTTAAGAGATCTTAGTATAATTATAAATAAATAAATAAATAAATGTTTATTTAAAACACACTGGTCAAGTAGGTTACATACAAAATTCTTACATTTTAAATAATATAGTAAAATATTGTTAATGATACCTGAACTAGGTTGAACCTGTGTTTCAGGCGAAGAAATGCTTACATGTTAAATATGTATATAGGTACAATGCTTAATTTACAATAAATCTTAACAAACTACATAAAAGTGAGAGTGATGACTAATCAATTGAGCTAACCTAAGATACGTAAAGAACCAATTTTTGGCTTACTACAACTAGGTGATAAATAATTACACAATACAAAGTTTCAATACTATTTACACACAACGAGTAGCTCTTCTGTCTCTTCGTAGGACAAGTTTTGAATATGATTATACATAATATGTTTGCACTTAAAATAATTAAAATCATAAATATGTAAAACTGTATTTAACCTATTATAAAGAAAAGGACCAAGAAATGAAAAAAATCTATTTATGAATGTATATTTTGAGGTAATATTTGTATTGCAGACTATATCTCTCCGTCTTTTATTAACAATATTTACATCATAGGGAAGAATGGTATGCTGTTTTAATACTGAGTGCATTATGTAAAGCTGGCGAACAGTCAACACATTGCATTGTTTATATAACAGACGCGTAGGATAGTAAAAAGGAAGGAAATTGTATATTTTTAAAATTGCTCGCTGGGCTCTTTCTAAGGGAAGTAGAATGGTTTTTAGTGCTCCACCCCAAGTAGTAATGCAGTATTGGATTATAGACTGGCATAGGGCTAGGTAGATTTGTTTAACTAATTTTTGGTCTCCTATGGATCTAAGTTTTTTAAAAACGAACATAAGCTTACGAACTCGGTTTACTAAATTTTCTATATGTTGTTTAACGGAAAGTGTCTCATCAAAGACAATACCGAGATATTTTAGGCTGCTAGATTTTTGAATAGTGGGACAGACGCATGTGTTGACTGAAATGTTATTACATTGATGTGCATATACAGGGTGTCTCAAAAAATAGTGTCAAGCGTAAGTCCAGAGTTAGAGCACCTCTTGGAGTACCCGAATCACCCCCATGTATGTTCCGCGATTATTCGTAGTTTTCGAGTAATAATTTTTTTTCTGACTTTTTGAAAATTTTGATCCAAAGAACTTAAAAATTTTAAATAAAAAAAAGTAGAACATATTTTAATGTTTTTCTTTTTGCCACTGAATCATCTTTAGTGCTTCTTTTATGTCTAAAATAATCAGCTTCGTAACTTTAGTGGAAATTTAGAAAACAGTAGTGTAATGTCAAAATTTGAATGTTAGTGAATAATTACTTAAAAATTCATCTTTAAATTAAAAATCTAAACAGGCGAATTCATGGTTTCTAAGTATGTGTAAAAACTTCTCTAGACTCTCTGCTTTCATAATCATTTAAAAAAAGAAGTACTTAATAGGGCTACTTTGGCTTAAATCGGCCATCAAAGACAGCGAGGTGAAAATTTCATAAAATTTACCAAATTCCTATCAGATGATAAAAAAAAATATCTGGTCATTTTATAATTTCTAGGGTTCAGATTAATTACAATTTAGCAAAAATTAACTACATGAAACCCATATTTAAATATTTTTCTCGCGGATCACATCGGTTGTAGTGTTGGATGTAACGCAGTACTTACCTGCTAAAAAATTGCCCGAGTGAGAGGATATGAAAGAGACCGCATTATTGCTATCTCTCTCACTCTCATTGGCGAAATGGATAACTGTAACTGAGGAATGCTATTCTTTGTGACAAGGGGATGAGGCGGGGGGTGTAGTCCGAGCGCCTATTGTGTTTTGGCGCCAGTCGTTTGCCTGCTTTTGTTTGCGCCTTACGTACGATACGCTCATTTGTGATTATTTGACGAACTTTGCTTTCTTTACGGACCTTGAGTGCGATTACGTTTTGGTTTTGTGTGAATACGGGATTTTGACAAATTTGGCATTCTTAACGGACTTTTCAAGCTCTTCATTTTGTGATGTCTTTTTCATCGCAAGAATATGCTCTTATGCATTACTTTTATGGATATGCAAGAGGAAATGCTTCTGAAGCAGCCAGGTTGTTCCGGCAGCAAGTACAAAATGGAGGTGGACCTCAGCCTAAAACTTGGCCTGATCATCGCATGATTTTAAGAGTACATAACTCTTACATGGAAGGACGCCTACCAGGTAGAAGATCGGGGCGCCCATCTGAAATGAGTGACCCAGATACTGTCCAATCAGTGGTCGAAGAAGTGGTGAGAGATCCATCAGTTAGTGTAAGAACAATAGAACGTCGAATCGGAATTCCGAAATCACAAGCACATCGAATACTTCATCAAGAGCGTTTTCACCCATATCACATCCAGAAAGTTCAGCAGCTCAAGCCCGCAGACTACCCGAGAAGGGTGGCATTTTGTCAGGAAATGTTACGGAGACAAGCTGAAAACGAAAATTTCTTTAAAAATATTCTATGGACTGATGAATCACATTTTAAGCGATGTGGGGTGTTTAATGAGCATAACTACCATTCGTGGAGTATTGAAAATCCACACCTCACAAGGGAATCTAATTTCCAAGAACAATTTAGTATCAATTTGTGGTCAGGCATCCTAAACGGACAGCTGATTGGTCCGTTCGAACTACCGGACCGACTGAACAGCGAGGCCTACTTGCAATTTCTACGACGTGATTTCAGCGTCTTATTAGAAGATGTAGACCTATTAACGCGGAGAAATATGATTTTTCAAAACGACGGCGCTCCATGCCATTTTGCTAGAAATGTTAGACAACATTTGTCTGAAACATTTCCAGGCAGATGGATCGGTCGTGGAGGGCCCATTGCGTGACCGCCACGGTCCCCCGACTTGAACCCCATAGATTTTTTCGTCTGGGGATACTACAAGGAATTAGTATACGCCAAGGACATTACAAACGTCACAGTGTTAAGAACAAAATTAAGACAAGCGGAAGAAACAATAAAAAATAACAGAATTACATTTATAAATTTAAAAGAAAACTTTTTTAGACGATGTAGAATATGTATTGAGCACGAAGGTCGTCATTTTGAAAACTTTCTTTAAGCGATCGAATAATAAATACTTTGAAAATAATGTTTTGTTTCATTTATTAAGTTATAATAAACCTTCAAAGGTTATTAAAGATGGCAGCAGGAACAGTTATATTTCACCTTCAAATAATAAATTTTTAGCTTTTCTACAATCATTTTTGGTTTATTAATAAATAATTGGAGTTAAAAAAAAAATTATTCAGAAGTCGAGTTTTATGAAATTTTCACCTTGCTGTCTTTGATGGCCGATTTAAGCCAAAGTAGCCCTATTACGTACTTTTTTTTTAATTATTATGAAAGCAGAGAGTCTAGAGAAGTTTTTACACATACTTAGAAACCATGAATTCGCCTGTTTAGATTTTTAATTTAAAGATGAATTTTTAAGTAATTATTCACTAACATTTAAATTTTGACTTTACACTACTGTTTTCTAAATTTCCACTAAAGTTACGAAGCTGATTATTTTAGACATAAAAGAAGCACTAAAGATAATTCAGTGGCATAAATAAAAACATTAAAATATGTTAAACTTTTTTTTATTAAAAATTTTTAAGTTCTTTAGATCGAAATTTTCAAAAAGTCAGAAAAAAATTATTACTTTAAAACTACGAATAATCGCGGAACATACATGGGGGTGATTCGGGTACTCCAAGAGGGGCTCTAACTCTGGACTTTCGCTTGACACTATTTTTTGGGACACCCTGTATGTATGGGTGATATTGATCCATATGAGGTTTCCGCATGACAAAGTGAATATATTTTGTTTTGTCAGCATTTAAAGTTAGGAAATTAGTGCGAAGCCAATTATTTACAACATTAAAACCTTGCTGTGCATTATAATACAAGTCTGTGCTGGTTTGAGCAGTAAAAACTAAGGCTGTGTCATCGGCGTAAGATATTATTTTACCGTGTTTTATATTAATATTTAAGAGGTCATTTATATAAACCTAGAATAACGTCGGGCCGAGTATACTGCCTTGGGGAATACCGAAAGCAGTGTTGTTTTGATCATGGCTGATGACATTACCAAGTTTAACACATTGACATCGCTCGCTCAGATAACTTTGGAAAATTTTTAGTTGCGTCCCTCTTATGCCCAAATCTTCTAATTTGCGCAAAAGTATAGGAATTGAAATTGTGTCAAATGCTTTAGCCAAATCGAGGAATATTCCTAATGTTTGTTTCCCTTTTCCAAGATTGTGTGCCAAAAAGTCGGATAGTTCATGGACAGCATGTGCGGAGGATAATTTATTTCTAAAACCAAACTGACAGGGTGAGAGTAGGTGAAACTTTTCTAAGTAGTTAACTAGCCTTTTATTAATAATTTTTTCTAAAATTTTTGATATTGAAGATAGTATTGAGATTGGTCTATAATTGGTAACGAGATTCCTGTTTCCTGATTTAAAAATAGGTGTAACGACTGCCTTTTTTAAATATTTTGGAAAAATGCCTTGCGAAAGACAATTTTTAAAAATATGTGTTAGTGGTGGTACAAATATATGCTTAAAACGCTTAAGGGGCTTATTGCTTATGTTATCCCAGTCAACTGCACAGTCATCTTTTAGCCCAGAAACTATCTGACTAATTTCTTGCTCGTCTGTATCTAGCATAACAAAAGTGTTTAAGCTGTAACTGTGATTTAACTTTTTAAAAGGCTCAGCTTGGTTGTTAGTTGAATTTGGATGAAGTATTTGGTCCGAGAGGTTTTTTCCAATATTCACGAAAAAGTTGTTGATGTTATTGGCAGATAAAAGTGGTGAAGAATCACTAAGCAGCAAGCTTGTTGTTGGCTCTGATTTTTTCGTAGTATATGTAACATGTTTGATGTATTTCCACAATTGCTTTGTGTTTTTTCCTGCCTTAAGCAACTCATTTTTATCGTAGTTCTGTTTTATCTTTTTTAGTAGATTATTACAGAAATTCCTGTATCTTTTGTAAGTCATTTGTAGAACTACGTTATCCGGATAACGTTTTGCTCTTTGGTGAAGTTTATCCCTATGTTTTATACATCGAATAAGACCAGGAGTAATCCACGGTTTAATAATCTGGTATTTTTTATTAGTTGACATTAACTGCGTATTTATTAATATAACACGCTGAATTTTGTTTATGAGAAATGAAAGAGATTCGTTAGCGTCAGCGATTTTGTAAACTGGGCTCAAGTCAATTTCGCTTAAATCACGTTCGAGTTGAGTCATGTTTAGTTTTGATCTAGCATGGTTATTGTTTTGTTTAGGCAGCTCTAAATTTAAGGTTAGTAAAACAGCAAGATGATCAGTAATGGACGAGTTAGTTACAAGTGTGTTACATACGGATGCACATTTTACCATCATATGGTCGAGACACGAGCCACTTTGATGCGTAGGCAGAGTGTGCGCGGGTAAAAGTCCGAAATATGAACACAGATTAAGATATTCATGCGTCCCCGTATCAGATATATCTGATCTTATGTTTATATTTAAGTCACCTGTTAACACAATGTTTTTGTAATTAGATAAAGTTAGCAAAATTTCGTTTAATGAACTGTGAAAGGAATTTAAGTTTCGCTGAGCTGGCGATCTATAAATCGCTACTATGGCAATATTTTCCGCTACTTTTATTATTAAACAGCTGCAATCTTCGAAATTAGGCTCTTTGACTATGACTTTTAACGTTTGCTTACTATACACGACTATTATGAAAGTTACAAAAAAAACAATTCGCTAGTAAATCGATTCGTTATGAATCAATGTGTCTACCAACTTACTTATCGATGACTTTGATCGATTCGCCACGTTTTTAGCAATGTCATAATAATATGTCAATCCCATTCATTTTGTTCTTATCAAACTTCGTTATCGTTGTTGAATTCAGTTTGTCTAGGCTTTGTGGTTGTGTCAGACACATATCTCCGGCACAAGTGGTTTGCTCAACAGCTGAGCAACTGACTTTCTTACTTATAATTATCGTAACACAACAACCCTATTTACACTGTTATCATGGTGAAAAACTGTATGTAAAATCAACTATTTTAGCATTAAAATATATCTAAACAGCACATTATTGTACAGTTCTATCTTATATTTTGATTCTGCATCTATTTGCCTGAGCAGTTGTTTAACAGAAATTTTTTCATTGAAAATTTATAATCTTCATTACATGATGTAATGGAAACACCGTTATAGTTGGGATTTCATGGTTTACTACCAGAATTGCCTGCTATAGAGAAATTTAGATAGATCCCGAGTTTTCTGCGATAGTATCTTACCTATTTCTGCCGCGAAGCAGGGGTACTTTCAGAGCCTTCGCGCTAGGTATAACTCTTCGCTGTAACTCCGTTCAATACCTTAGAGCGTAACGTTTGGGTTAACACCTGACCCGTTTTTTTACATATGACAGGAAAGCTCTTATCTTGGCCTTCATCTCACCTGGTGGCAGTGATCATGAGGCCGAAGGTGAAAGCGAACTTCACCTGGACTCCTCAATAACTGAGGAGCTGGCTTTCTTACCTAAACGCTAATTATCGAGACACAATAATGCTATTAGCATTGTTACTACGCGGACAAAGGAGATGTTTAATTTTGTATGGGAAAATGCCAACACCTGTACACGGTATTAAAAAATAGGTAAATTAAGCCCTGATCCTATGGTACATGATTTTCATGAAACAAATGAAAAATGTTTATGTAGGAAGCGTTTGAAATATTCATAAAATAGCAATATTTATTAAGATGGCGGCAACTTGTCAAATGATTGCGAATGTCAATTTCAATCTAATTATGTTAGGGCGATTAGGCCTTAGTCAATCCACGCTGGCCCAGTGCGGATTGGTTGACTTCACATACACCTTTGAATTACTTCGCAAGTGTATGCAGATTTCCTCACGATGTTTTCCTTCGCCGTAGGAGCGTCAGATAAATGTACATATGAAATTCGTGAAACGAAAAATACATTGGTACATGGCAGGATCGATTATAGCGAGTGTCCCGATTATACTCGGGGCACAGACCAGTGCCGAGTCCACAGCGCCACCAACGCTCACAATACGGAAAATTAGCAACGTTCATTGGGCTCCTTATGGGGATTGTAGATTTGCAAGTCTTACAGGAGCCATGTGTGCTATAGGCGACTGTGTTCACTTATGTCATCTCGCAGAAGGAGGCTGCGGACAGAGAGCGGGAGGAAGATCTTCAAGCCGCATCCCCAACTCCACCACAGACGGATAGGTAGGCGAAAGCAGGCATTTGCTGAAGCAATGCCCGCCTAGTGACTCTGCCGTGGAGGGCTGCGTGCATGTTATGCTTCGTGTACGCCGCCGTGGTCGAGCTGGCCTGGGTGCGTAGGAAGTGGTATCGCATTGTGGACCCTACAACGCCCCATAAGGGCAGGGAGAACACCGGGGGGTTTTAGTGGGTAGGCCTGGCACCCTGCCGGGAGAGTCCCACACTCGTTCGTCGTCTAGCCAACGGCGGGTACGGTGCGGTCACGCATTCGCCTCGAAAAAAAGGCGACTATACCCACTTACCATGAGGTGGGTAGCCAGCTTTTTACCAACTTTGTTGTTGTATATTTTTTTCTTATAGATACATGATAATAATGCTAACATACACATAGAATTACACTTGCAAGTGACTGTCTTCGCGTTTGCCAGCTTTTGTTTATTGCTAGTTGTATAAAAAATTGTACAGACAATGTATTACTTAAAAAAAACATACCTACGCTTTCACTTTTTTAGCTCATGAAATCGTGTGAAACATTGATGTAGTTTTCACAGACAAGGAGTTCGCGTGACTTTCTTTCGCAAAATTAATTACAGTCGGTGAGAGTTGTGGCACGTCGTTGTTACGGACTTTAATCCTTGCGTGTGATGACGTACAGCCAACTGTCAATTTTCTCCGATTCCTTACTCTAAACGCCAAGATGTTAAGTTCAGAATCGCTTGAAGGAATCTTCTTTTCGGGTAAACTGATGTGCCGTTGCCGTGCGGATTGAGGACAGTAACATTTTTAATTTCAATCACATCTTGAAAGTTGTAGGATTCATTTCAATTTTTCTACCACTTAATATGTATTTTTATGAATTTGTCTTCTTCAATGGAACCTAGTATGGTTTCAATTTTGAAAACGTCCACAATGTTTTCAAAACCAATATACGCGTAAATCTGGAAAGTTTGTTTCATATAAAATATCATTTAGGTCTCATGTCTCGACTGTCATGAGATCCACAAGGACTTGATACTTGCAAAATTTGTTAATAGTAGATTATGCACCAAGGGATTAAAGCAGTGTCTAACGTCACGGGCGCCAATTTGAACCCCGAGCGTAACGAGGGACTCTAGAGTTAACTCCCGAGCGTAGCGAGGGTGTTAAAATTTAACTCCTGAGCGAAGCGAGGGAGTTATGTAGAGTCCTAAGTGAAGCGAGGGGTTCAAGTCGCCTAAGACGAAGACACTGCTTTATACCAGAGGTGAATACTCTACTTTTCATACCATCTGCGAGACAATAAAAACTCAGGGCTCAACCAATTACTTAGGTGGTAATTTTCATCATAAACACTGTTATCATCATTCACATCATTATCACTATCACTATAACTATGGTTAAAATTATGATATTATCATGAAAACCATAAAATACAAAAAAAAATATTTTTCCAAGCACGAACACGTCACGCAATAATGATATCTTAAGTAAAGCTTAAAACATTACAAAAACTTAAAACATATTTAATAATGATATAATAAGTATGAACTTAGTCTACATATCAATTTACAATACGATACGATCAGCTGCCTGGACCCTGTCAATGACCTTTAGTAGCACGCAGGACGAATATTAATTTGTTAACAATAAAATGGTATCAAATAAAATTCTTTTATTTTTCAACTTTTTTGTATATTTACTTTTGAAACAGCAATTAATTACTACACACAACTGTCGAAACAAATCTCAAATAGTCGACAACCTATTGACCCCAAAAAAAAAAGTTGAAGCAACTGGACATTTACTTACGTTTTTTAACTTTATCAATAAAACACTGAATAAACTTCTAAAAAGACTGTATTATTGATTGTCACAAAACACATTCCACTAAGCACTTTATTAACGTAAGCAACGAGATATTACAATTGTGAAATACGTAATGGCGTTGGCGGCAAAGTTTTAGCTATGAAAACAATACAACGGATTACTGTTGGTGCAAATTATGGAACAAATTGTAGAAACATTCTTTATTTTTAAATATGCCGCGTAATTCTTCCAAATGCTGTTTATCCGCTGGCAGCGTTAGTGTTCTTGCTTTACTCTGCTTTTATTCGTTTTTATCGACAGTTAATGGTGGCCGTCAAAAGATGGCGCTTTTTGCATAAAACGTATTTTATCAATAAAAATAAAGTGAAATGTAATTGTTTATTTTAGCTTGCAGTGTTATGTAGATAAATATTTTATAATTTTGGTAAAGAAATTATGTATTTAGATTTTATAAAAACATTATTTACACAGGTAGAATGTCTTTGTCTCTGGTGGATGCACGCTACTGCTGTATGGGCGTAGAACCTTTGCCTTCCTAAGCTAGCATCTATGCTAAATTTTCATACAAATTTTATGTTCCATATTTAAAACACTTTAATCCCTTGGGAGTTTCATACAAAATTATATCCCTTGGGATATAATGTCTTGCTTTACGTTGAAGTTAAGGGGGATCTAATTGAACATTGTCGAGCAGGTGGTATGAAAATAATTTTAATGTGTTTAAAAAGAATTAAAAAATATGTAATTAAATAGTGTGTGATCGATTTTAAATAAAAATGCGATGACTAGGAAAAAACAACAGACTATTAAGACACGTTCTATATTTGCGTGACTTCTGACTTGACTTCTTGACTTCTTGATCCCTCAAGGGTGGGAAGAATATCCTTCGGGCAGAGGAAGCCAAACAGCCTAGGGTCAGGGCAAGAAAGGGTCTGGTTGAAGAGACTACTCGTATGATCTCAGTGGACTCCACTTGCCACATGTAGCCCATGTAGTTAACCTTGTATTCAGATACATAATTTATCTATGTGATTCGGCTTTCACGGGGTTCTTGTCAAAAATCAAAAATGATAGTAACGTCCACTAAGATTATTATGAGAGTACTATTATTGTGGGAGTACAAAGTTTTTTTGGAAAAGTTTTCGTGACCTAATGTGTAGAGTTATTAAGATCAACATAATTACTTATTTCTGTTCTATTAAACGACATTAAGATGAGTAGGTTACCGTGTTATTGAAGTTGCGTCCTTGACTAATGGCGATGGTGATCTTGGAGATCTTGACTACTCTATTAACCATTTACCTACATACAACATAATTATGTAACAAAAATAACGCATATCCTGAATGTTGCTTGGAATTGGCTTCTGAATCAGTTTCTGCGAAAATAATAAAAATTAAAAATTTCGAAAAAAAATACTTAAAAAGTAATTGACGTTAATTTAATTAATCACTTCTAATCAATCAATCAACATTCTAAAAAAACAGCCATTTAGCTAACTGAAAATTTTTGGAAAATTATTCAATAGGGTATTAAAATCGCATTTTTAATCTAAACTTAAATCTTTTTCTTCTGAAAGAAAGTTAGAAATAAAAAACTAATTAATAAAAAAAACAAAGAAGTAATAAAAAAAAACAAAAAGCAATTAATAAACAAATTTATAAAAACATTACGCTCTACACCAGGATCGAACCACTGCCCTGCAGATTTAAAGTCGAGGATCTACCGCATATACCAATCCTGACCTATTTGAAATAGTAAAATTAAAGATTCATGTTTTTGTGTAATGCGACATGCTATAGAAAAAGAAGTTTCAAGAAGAGTTAGTTACTTAGGTCATTTACACGCCAGTCACGCTCTACTAGGCCACCCCGCGCGATGTGTAGACTACCCAGGCAAACGCACACGACCGACTTTTTGTAGGCCCGATAATTAATCGGTCCGATTTCTCCGCCGACTCTTATGACCGATTCAACGCACACTTCTGTCGCTTTGTCGATGGCTATCAAGAGAAGTGCGCGTCATGGATTAAATGAATTCGACAGGTGTTTAGTACATGTATCACCGAGCAGTGACACGTCCTTTCTTATTAAGCACTAGCTGACCGTACGGAACTTTGTTTGCATTATAACTAACTTTTCCCGTAGGAAAACTTTTCCCGTCAGGTTTTTCCCGTAGGAAAATTGCCCTATGTCCTTCCCCTGGTCTCGAAATATCCCTATAGAACCTTTCATCAAAATCTGTTCAGTCGTTTCGAAACCTATTCAATACAAACAAACAATCAATCAAATCTTTCCTCTTTATAATATTATAAGTAAGTATAGAAGTGCAAGCGACATTGACGTAACTATACAAGCCATCTCGTACCATCTGAGCCCGTGGCAATTTTTTTGGATGGGGCCCACCCAGTAAAATTGATCGACGTCTGTTTGTTTTGAATGTGTCGAAATCTTAATGATTAGTTTGAATTTTTATATGGTTGGTCTTTACAGTACCTACCTACATAACAAAAAAAATAAGATCCCAGGCACAAAATTTTGTTCAAAATGTAAGGTTATTTCTTAATTATTTGTTATTACAGTTATTTGTTAGGGCCCTCTCAGGTCGGGGGTCCGTGGTTTTTTGCCAGTCCTGCCGCCCTATAGCTACGCCACGGACAAGCGGCCAACTGTCGGTCGATGAGTAGACAGTCAGTGTGCGTTAACGCAGGTAATACATTTACGAACGTTACATTTTTCACAGATGATCGGGTCGGCCGGGGCCAGGATTAAACGATTTCTTCCGGCCGACTTTTTGTAGTTCATGTGCGTTGCAACCTCAGACTAAGTACACCAATGGACGCGCAATGTACTGTAATATATGTCCAGTTCAGTCCGCCATTACAAAGCACCGTGTTTGTTGTTGTGGTAAAATATCAGTCAGTGAGCATTATTTCTGAGTGAATTTTATAGTTCTATGTTTTTTATTGATTTTTTAATGAATTGTATAAAGAAAAACATAATAAGTGTGAAAAACTAATATTAATTCATTCTGTTCACTAAAAATACTTCCAATTTATCAATAAATTAATCAAAATACAAGTTATAAACTCAAAATGAATTTCCGTGTATTACGAAATTCCTAGGCCTCTATTAAGAAAACTGTCTTTACAACATAATTTCTTTACCATAGAGGTATTTGTTTTCATACAATTTATCTTTAGACATGATACTTCATTTTCAGGTTTTCCAATGTATGGAAAGTGGCCATTGTTCTTTTGGCATGCTTTTTTCGTAGGTATTTCATGTCTATTGGTATCTATAGTCTAAGGTTGCAACGTAGAACTGCATGTTTCTTTTTCCACCGGTAAAAAATCGGACACCCATAGTCGGTCATCTGCGTTCGCACTAATTCGTTCCTAATATCTCCTACTTTGAGGATGTGCTTTATTTCTGTTACACGTTGTATATATAAAACAACATTAAGTGGAAACACCAAGGTCGAGAGAATTCAAAAATAGGTTTTTGTAAAATGTATTGCTGTCACGCTGTGTCCGAACAACTGAACTGAGCGCGATAGGGACAACTGCAGCTGGGACCAAAAATACCTACGAAAAGTACACAAAATATACGTTTTGAAGTCCCCTGTTTTCTCCGCGAAAAATTGAGCGATTTTATTACTTCTTACGTTAAAAATTAAAGCAAGGCTTTTTCTGTATGCCTATGTTTTGCTTTTTTCATATAATCTTCTTCAATTTTTACAGCGAATAATACTGAAAATGCATTATTCAAATCAATATAAAATAATAAAATATTATTATTTATATGTCTAATTTATAATAATATCTTATTATTTTAGTGGATTAGCGTCGGTGGCGCTGTTGGACTCGGCACTTGCCTTCCAATCGGGAGGTCCATAGTTCGTGACGCCATATACCAATGTGTTTTTCGAATTTCATATCCTTTCGTCTGGTGCTCCAACGGTAAAGGAAAACATCGTGAGGCAACCTGCATATATCTGCGAAGAAATTCAATTGTGTATGAGAAGTCAACCAATCCGCACTGGACCAGCGTGTTTGTCTAAGACCTAATCACCCTAACATAGGGTAGGCTCGAGCCCCTTAGTGGGGATGTGTATGAGCCGTGATGATTATGATAATCTTATATATAAAATTCTCGTCTCACAGTGTTTGTTATCGAACTACTCCGATACGGCTTGACCGATGTTTATGGATTTTTTTGTTTATATTTGGTAGGTCTAAGAATAGGTCTTAGTTTTACCCCTATGTGATAAGGGTGGCCCTCATCAAATTTTGTTGGACAATTATTTTGGCGAAACATAGTTCGAAATGAAAGTGCATAAAATTGTAAGTAATTTTTAAACAACAATGCCATTCTTAAAGATTCCGGACGCAATAGAAATCGCAATCTCTGCGAAAGGATCATAAATCTAACTACGGATATGATGTACAGGGTGTTGCTTTACTTTTTATAATGACTATTGAATTGTATATTTTTTCGAACACAAAATTGTACTCGCCCCATTTGTAATTGGTTTTTTGAAGAGCAGTGCCTTTCAATAATTAAAATCAGGTATTACATAGATTTTATTAAGCGAAATCACTAGATACTATGACTTTACTTATTGTGGCACTAGTAGGAAACTTACCCTGTGTTACTTGTAGGAGTTGCAGATATGCAAACTTTATAAGAGCTAGAGTGTACAATCAATAAGTTGGGGAAACCGTCTTGTTTGTTACCTTTTATGTGTAATTATGAAGTAAAGAAAACGATATTCTGGAGGATAACAAACTTTTATTATAATTGTAACAATATATAAATTGTCCCAAGAGAATGTACTCAAATAAGTATTATTTGCACTTTAGTGATCCTATATACAAAATGTCTTATTTAATACAAATAATACTTCGTGATGCGGATTTTGAACAATCAGGATTGCTACTGTTACAACTTATTTAATATATCGCTAGCATGTACAAGAAGGAAGCAATATCTCTGCTACATTTCCACCAACACCTGAAGCCTACAAAGAGGCACTAATTAGTGAAAATGAGGATGAAACGGCAACACACCATACATAGCTGTGAAAAGACAGCGGATCAAGGTCAGGAGTCGACTGAGTGGGCCAATGTACTGTGCCCCGTGAATAATAACGCGAAGTGGGCACCAGTATCCTGGCCAGACCATGACAGGCGGCCCGACTGTGCATACATTACGAGGCTAAACAAAAGATATTTCGTGACATTAATTAACAAAACTATTACAATCTTATCAACGCCGAATAGTACAAATCCGTGAATGAGAAAGGAACTGAAGTAACTTCGAAGGGGTTTTAAAGATAGTGTATTCAGTGAAGTGAAATCAGTGTCGCCTGAAAATCTAAAGCTTTAGCACCCATACAAAAAGACAAGCCGAAAGTTCATTCTGTGAACAATGAAGTGCTATTTCCTCCTAGTTGTGTGCCTGCAAGTCGTCCCACTGCACTCGGCTCCACTGCTATTGCTCTGGCAAAATCAGATAATGATGCAACAGCAGGCGCAGGAGGAGATGCGGCAGCAAATGCAAGCGATAAGCGAGTGGAACAACCAAAATTATCCTCATACGCAGAAGTAAGTTTCGTGTCATTTGATAACTGATTTTGCAGATAGTATCAGATGCGCATGATAGTGCTAGATGTCAAATAGTTCTGTGAAAGTGATCTTATATAGTCCTGTAATACATATTCGATATAAAACATACGTATGTAAATAGACTTATAATATGCGCCAGTGCCTCAGAAGAATAACTAAAGCATAGAAACCTAGCAAAAATAGCTACTGAACTTAATATATTTGACTCACTTTGACATTAGGCGCTGCTAATAAAAAAAAAAAGAAATTTTGTAGGTCGTCACTAATTTTCGCTTGTCAGTTCTTCTCCCAGTGATGTCGTGCTCATCACTCACCTAGTTTCAACGTCGATAATTATATTATGTAGGTATTTAATAGATCCCTAATACTAAAATGTCTTTATTACGAAAAATATAACATAAATAATTAAGGGTAGATTTTCTTATGTAACTTATCCAGCTAATAGCTGCTGTGTCTCTTTAGTATGGTCAGGCTGGCCGTTCATGAGACTAAAAGCGGGAAGTGCGAGTCGGACTCGCCCACCGAGGGTCCCGTATAAAATTGTAGGTTATACTTTAAATAGAGACTAAATTTTTTATGATTTAATTACAAATGTGGAGTTTGAGATTTTCCCTGACTTGTAGTGTAAGACTATATAACTTCACAAATTTCATAGTTCTAGCTAGATCAACAAAAAGTACCCTATACATTTTGATGCCCGTGAGAATGTCGAAATATACGTTTTTGGCGACATAAACGGCCGTACCTTTTTTTGTTAACTTAGAAGTTTGATTTTTTCACATCTTCAAGGGACTAGAACTTGTTAGTGTAGAACTAAGTAATTATGTGGTTTTAATTTCAACTCGATACCTTCACGCGTTTCCAAGATAGTCTTGACAGACAAACGGACAATAAAGTGATTCTATAATGGTTCAGTGTTTCTTTTGAGGTACGGAACCCTAAAATTTGGACTATTTAAGTGACGGGTATTTCCCGTTATCTAAAATGTTGGAATTTTTCTATTGCAGAGATTCACAAATTCTATGGGAAGGAAATCGAAGACACACTGCTTTTATTTCATCGCTTAGATTTAATTCATTTTTTATCGCATCGCTTAAAGGTACTTGAGGTTAATCTCATATTTAATTTACTTACCCGAAAATTTAACCCTCATGGATTTTGAACCTTGGATAAATTCGTGAACGCTAAACTACTATTTGTACATATGCTTGGAAATAAAACTAAAAACATTAACATTTTATAATAATTTATTGTTAAGACATTTTTCGATAGATTTATTACGCTTGATGTGCGGCCGGGCTTAGAATGTAAATTTTCCGAAGGCGGCGTTTTGATATTTTACCTATTTGACTCTTTCAAGTTCTTTTCTTGATCTAATATTTTAATTCTTAGAAAAAAATTATCTGAACTGGTTGTTCTTGGCATCCGTGTCAAGGATTCCTTAAAGAAATAGTTAAGAAATTAAATACGTTTTTATTTTCATAAATAATATTTTAGTTTAAAGATTTCCTTTCATCAAATAACTTGACTTACGTCATGACGTCTCCATTTCATAGTTTTACTACTAAGTACATACAAAATTAATCTGATGGAAAATATCCGGAGCAAAGACTATGCTTTCTTGGACTCCAATTTCGTCTGACAATACACTTTATCCATATGTTTTTTATACATTGTCTTTAGGAAATCTGTAAAATAAAAATATCGACAAAATTTTACAACACTACGCATGATCAAGAAAACCTCAAAGTAATTTTCATAAAAGTGAAGTTAATATTACGTATTGTTTTTCTACAAAATGATTCAGCGATATTTCATAAGTGTACTTATTAGCTCACAATCAAGTAACAATATGAGAAAACATGCCAATTTAAGGTCAATAAATTTTGATTATTTTCCTTTCGCGACGAATGAGACTTGCAGCCCCAAACTACACAAGACATTGTGTTACGGAGTGCACAAACACACACTATTTGTAAATACCTAAAGAATTCTTGCGTTCTAATCACTTAAATATTAATAAAATATCATCAAAATATTACTAGCCACGGGACGCACAAACAAATATTATACGAACAATTCAAATAGTTCAAACTCGGATGGTCTATCTTCGATACAAGGTACTATAGAATTTAGCCGTGTTATATATTTTTAACCAATTTCAATTTTTAACCAAAATGACAATTCAATCAATTCATCTAGTGACCACCTTGTGATATGCCAAAAGACAAATATTACTCATCTCTTTATAATACCGGCTCCAGACTGACGCGAGAAAGCGCGAGAACCGAGAAGCTATCCACACTCAGCGATCTTCTCATTTACATTCTCGGTCGTGATCCGGAATGGACGACAGTGCTACTGCCTTGGTATTGTGTGCGTTAGCACATTATAATCTCGTTAACACGAAAATTAAAAATAATATTAAGAAAAAATGGCTCAAACGATGGTGGTTATTGTCAAAGTACTTTTTTATAGAAAACGTTTTGCTTCCCACAAAATGGGCTCTGTGTGAAAATATTATTTAAACTTTAACTCTGTTTCATTTTTCCACATTTTTTACTCGTATGTCTAAAATTACTGAACTATAAAGACTAACGAAATATCTCAAAACAATTAAAATCTTCGTGAATTTAAATTATTTTCTTAATATTTATCACACATTATTTTGTTAAGCACTGATAGCACAGATGAGAGACTATGTTAATGAAAGAGTATACAATAACTGTGAAGTTATCTAAATGATACTGATATGCATCAGACACCACAAAGTATTTTTTTTTATAGAATAATTGGCACGAGATAACATGCGATCTACGCCACGGTCGCAGTCGCACTGAGAACAAACGAGAGTGTGATAGTGTTCTCTTTTCTCGCCCGAGAAACCCTTTGAAGCGGGCAAAAAAACCGACACCGATCGGAGAACAGGCGAGCCCGAGAACGAGAAGCCGAGAAACCCATCACATTCACGCTTCTCGGGTGTTCTCGGGGGTTCTCGGCGTGAGTCTGGAGGCTCCTTTACACTTACACAGTTTTGTGCCGTATGATAGAAAGAGACAAATAACACATAATGAATTCTAATTTTAATGTTCCTTCTATGCTTTCGTTGTTATTCTGAGGCCAGTGCATTCTAAGTCTATGCATGTGTGCTATTGTAAAAACCGCAAAAGTGTTATACATTGACTAGTTGCTCTCTTTTTTATACATACGAGTATCTCCATATATAATAAAATCGTAGGGGTACAAATGTTTGTCCGGAAAGATCTCCGAAACTACTGGACAGAATTTGATATGGCTTACACCACAATGCTTAAAATTTTCCGGAAGAACATTTAGGCATAATTTCATTTGCTTAAATTAACTTTTTATTTTTATTCAAAAAATACCATATAAAATTTTTGATGACAAGTATGTAGAAAATCAACATGGCGCACGTGAAATTATTTTGACAAGTCTGTTACATATTGCAAAAAAAAAATCTTTTCTGTTATTGGCTGTGCCCATCTGAATTTTGCCAACCAAGAAATTTAAATTGTCTTTTTCTTATGTAGTACCGTGGTGGTAAGGAAAAAGGATCAAGCCATACAACCAATGTATATAGCATTTTTTATGACAATATCACGTCACAAATATAAAATTTGTAGGTTGGTTTAATTTTTGGCCAATTTTCACAAAATCGGTACAATATTTGAAATGTTGAAAAATGAAGATACCCTTTTCAAGGCATTTTGAAAGGTGTTATATTATGTTTTTACATTATGACTAAGGAATCAAACTCTTTCATCCATTTAAAACTATTAAAAGTATTACGCGTAGAGGGAGTACGGGACTCTTGATCCTAATGTAACATTGACGTAAATTCGCCGACATAGCTGATGCTCAAAAAAGGTGGATAAAAGTTCGTTTCCAAACCTAGCAATATAGGTATCAAGTGAAAGGCCTTGAAGCGTAGAACATTATGAACCTAGGAAAATCGCCTAAAATTCAACACGGCCGCCGCTCAAAAAAGGTGGATACAAGTTCGTTTCCAAACCCAGCAATATGGGTATCAAATGAAAGGACTTGATGTGTAGAGCACTATGAACCTAGCAACATTGACATAAATTCAACATGGCCGCCGCTCAAAAAAGGTGGATACAAGATCGTTTCCAAACCTAGCAATATGGGTATCAAATAAAAGGCCTAGAAGAGTAAAGCATTATGAACTTAGGAAAAATGCCCTAAATTAAACATGGCCGCCGCTCAAAAAAATGGATAAAAGTTCGTTTTCAAACCCAGCAATATGGTTATCAAATGAAAGGCCTTGAAGAGTAAAGCATTAGGTATCTAGAAAAATTGACCTAAATTCAACATGGCCGCGGCTCCAAAAAAACGGATAAAAGTTCGTTTCCAAACCCAGCAAAATGGGTATCAAATCAAAGGCTCTGATGAATAAAGCACTATGAACCTAGCAACATTGACATAAATTCAACATGGCCGCCGCTCAAAAAAAGGTGGATACAAATTCTTTTCCAAACCTAGCAATATGGGTATCAAATGAAAAGCCTTGAAAAGTAGAGCATTAGGTACCTAGAAAAATTGTCCTAAAGGATAAAAGTTCGTAAAAAAAGGATAAAAGTTCGTTTTCATACCCAGCAATATGGGTATCAAATGAAAGGCGTTGACGAGTAAAGCACTATGAACCTAGCAATATTGACATAAATTCAACATAGCCGCTGCTCGAAAAAGGTGGATAAAAGTTCCTTTCCAAACCTAGCAATATGGGTATCAAATGAAAGGCATCAAAGAGTAGAGCAATATGAACTTAGGAAAATTGGTCTAAATTAAACATGGCCACCGCTCAAAAAAAAAGGATAAAAGTTCGTTTTCAAACCCTGCAATATGGGTATCGAATCAAAAGCTTTGATGCATAAAGCACTATGAACCTAGCAACATTGACATAAATTCAACATGGCTGCCGCTCAAAAATGGTGGATGAAAGTTCGTTTCCAAACCTAGCAATATGGGTATCAAATGAAAGGCCTTGAAGGGTAAAGCATTAGGTAACTAGAAAAATCGATCTAAATTCAACATGGCCGCCGCTAAAAAAAGGATAAAAGTTCGTTTTCAAACGCAGCAATATGGGTATCAAATGAAAGGCCTTGACGAGTAAAGCACTATGAACTTAGCAAAATTGACATAAATTCAAAATAGCCGCTGCTCAAAAAAGGTGGATAAAAATTCGTTTCCAAACATAGCAATATGGGTATCAAATGAAAGGCCTCAAAGAGTAGAGCATTATGAACTTAGGAAAATTGTCCTAAATAAAACATGGCCGCCGCTCAAAAAAAATGGATAAAAGTTCGTTTCCAAACCTAGCAATATGGGTATCAAATGAAAGGCCTTGAAGAGTAGAGCATTAGGTATCTAGAAAAATTGACCTAAATTCAACATGGCCGCGGCTCCAAAAAAACGGATAAAAGTTCGTTTCCAAAGCCAGCAAAATGGGTATCAAATCAAAGGCTCTGATGAATAAAGCACTATGAACCTAGCAACATTGACATAAATTCAACATGGCCGCCGCTCAAAAAAAGGTGGATACAAATTCTTTTCCAAACCTAGCAATATGGGTATCAAATGAAAAGCCTTGAAAAGTAGAGCATTAGGTACCTAGAAAAATTGTCCTAAAGGATAAAAGTTCGTAAAAAAAGGATAAAAGTTCGTTTTCATACCCAGCAATATGGGTATCAAATGAAAGGCGTTGACGAGTAAAGCACTATGAACCTAGCAATATTGACATAAATTCAACATAGCCGCTGCTCGAAAAAGGTGGATAAAAGTTCCTTTCCAAACCTAGCAATATGGGTATCAAATGAAAGGCATCAAAGAGTAGAGCAATATGAACTTAGGAAAATTGGTCTAAATTAAACATGGCCACCGCTCAAAAAAAAAGGATAAAAGTTCGTTTTCAAACCCTGCAATATGGGTATCGAATCAAAAGCTTTGATGCATAAAGCACTATGAACCTAGCAACATTGACATAAATTCAACATGGCTGCCGCTCAAAAATGGTGGATGAAAGTTCGTTTTCAAACGCAGCAATATGGGTATCAAATGAAAGGCCTTGATAAGTAAAGCACTATGAACCTAGAAACATTGACATAAATTCAACATAGCCGCTGCTCAAAAAAGGTGGATAAAAGTTCGTTTCCAAACCTAGCAATATGGGTATCAAATAAAAGGTCTCAAAGAGTAGCGCATTATGAACTTAGGAAAATTGCCCTAAATTAAACATGGCCGCCGTTCAAAAAATGGATTAAAGATCGTTTTCAAACCCAGCAATATGGGTATTAAATGAAAGGCCCTGAAGAGTACCTAGAGCATTACGAACCTACGATAATTGTCTTAATTTGTTAATTTCCAAATGGCCGCTGCTCAAGAAAGGCAGAATAAAGTTGAATCATTATGGAATAAAATGGAGGAAAAATCTAAACACTGTTTCAAGCATTTTGATGGCGAAACGGAGTTCGCGGGCACAGCTAGTAATTGAATATTTGTTATTAGAAAATTTATTATTAGAAGATTTTTTTTAATTTTATGTGAATTTTGATTTATACTTTTTCGACAATTATACAATTTCATCTGTTCCATAAATATAAAAAAAAATAATAATTAGAATGTAATTTTTTTTGTGTTCCGTACCTCAAAGGATAAAACTTACCTATATGTAGACCTTTGCATTTTCTTTAAAAATGCAAAATCATATGAAAAATGAATAAACAGTATGTCAAAGACGCGGGTTCAACCCCCGCCCGCGCGTCTAAATTTTTTCTTCATTGAAAAAAGATTCATCTTTTCTTTTAGGATCACTTTGTAGTTCATCTGTGCGTTTGTCTGTCAGTCTGTCGGTCAAGACCTTTTTCGGAAATTTATATCAAATACTCGGGGTCTATGGCCTCTTTCAGGTGTAAAAAAAATCATACTTGTAAATCGACACGTTCGAAAGATACGACCGTTTATGTCGCATATTTTGCGATTTCACGAGGGAATCGAATCATGTAATTTGACAAGAAGCAAGGTCTTATAGAAAAGATCTGAGAACCCTAAATAGAAATACGAACTTTATATATTATAGATAGATAGATAAGTTTATACGGAACCCTCGGTGCCCACCCACTTGGACGGGTTATTATTATTATTATTTTATTGATCAAACATTACAAACATACGAGTACATTACATGATTTTCGACGAATGTGACATAAATCCACGGGATTTTTTCGTACATTCGATATTACTTTACTTTGGCATTCGGTTTTGCTTTGTTATCATGACATTTGGGACCCTGAAAGTTCTTTTCCTTTTCCAGCTTAGTTATACTTACTTATAATTGCATCCAATAAGCCATGTACCTACTTACAAAAATCAATGTTTCTTTTTTCAGGCCAAACGAACCACAAATAATGCTAATATTATCAGAGGCTCAGCTATACAAATTATTAGAAAATGCGGGCAATCTCAAGATGGGAAGTGATAACAGTAATCAGATCGCCGGTACTACAGTCAGCAACTTTGGTGATGAAAATTCTGACGCCGTCATAATCGATGCTGCTACTGCATCCGATGGCAAAGCATCCAACACCGTCACCATCACTCCGAAAAAAGAAAAGCTTTTAATAGGAAACCTCATATCAGCAATACCGTTTCTACCTATTGAAATCAACGTTCCCGATACTATATCGTGGATATACAACGGGATCGCCAGTATCATTGGAAATATTGGACAAAGGCTGCCACTTTACAGACCATCAGCTCCTGTGATAGCGCAAGAAAACTTGAGAGTACTTCTTCAGAAGCTGCAAGCGCACAATAAAAACCAAGCGCCGATTTTAGTATTACCAGACGTGGCACAAATGTACCCGTTCCAATTTTGAGATTGTTTAAAGCTACTATTATTTAAGTGCAAGGATGCCAATAAAATCAATTGTTTGGTAAAATGAGAGTATCCTTTAGTTTACTCGGGGTCCGCCGTCTGGTAGATAATAGCCGGAGATTGTTTTATCCTGCGTTGGGAACAACGTACTCCGCCATTCATGATTGCCCTACGTAATTGCCATTGTTCATTTAATATTGGCAATATCTGGGTTATTCGCTGGATTGTTTTCGTTTAGTCCACAAGTGCTTATCAAATCAAATCACTGTATTTGCATTAAATAGGATTAAAATATGCTTTATATTAATGGTCATGGTCAATTTGACTTACCTTGTCTTAACTGAAGACAATCTTAAGTGGCACGCTGTTACATTATTTTTATTAAGGACAAGAAGAAATCACAGCATACACTAAGGATTGTCCTAAACTAAGGTTAGTGAACATGAACACTGTAAAAATTATGAAAAAAAAACGTAAAAACTAATCAGCAGGCCAATTGTGGATCTTTCATCGTATGACATGGTATAAATTTGAGAAAAAAAAAGTCATGAAATGCTGCATTTCGTATTATCGATATCCAATGATATCATCACTAGTATGGCATAATTTCAATGATGTCATCATTAAATAATGAACAAATGATCAAAAATCTGACCGGGGATCGTATTTTTCGTTTTGCACTATGATATCATATGATATCATGTGCAAAATCATGAAATCGGTAATAGGCCCTCAGTTTGTGGTTAGCACTTGTATGTAACAAGAGTCCCAAGAGTACTTTAACAGGAAACTTATAGGAGTCAGTTTATTACTTACTCATAATGAGTATCTAAAAATAATATTGAAGAAAGCTATATTCTTGTGTTATTTACAGCATTTAAGTACCAACATTGAATTATGCTTACGGAGCATAAGTAAAGTTTCTCTTAATTCTTGGGATGAATGTTTTCCTAATAAGCGATTTTGTGAGTTTGTTTTATTCTTAAGTAATTTACAAGAAATCTGTAAAAAATTGGGTGTTGATAGATACGCCTTCCGGATCGCAGCCGCTACTCGAGGAACTTTTCTGCCCTAACAGCCGTCAGTCCTGAGACTACGTAGAGCGTTCAATAAACAGTAAGAATGCGAATGTTGCCGGTAACTTTTATTTAATGTAATTTTATTTTTTTAAATAGTCGCCTTATAGCATACCTAATCCACTTGGAATTAACTTAAAATTCCTTGTTAAAAAACTCTTCATCCTGCACACCTAAAATTCATGGACTCCAGCGCATACGGCTTCCTAAAAATTCATGCACCCCAGCGAATTCTGCTTCATCATCTTCGAATCTCTGTCCTTTCAAATAATCCTACAACCTTGAAAATAGATAGAAATCACTGGTCGGAAGAATATGGAGGATGCTCAAGTATTTTGAAGCCAGCATCTTGAATGGTAGCCATTGCAACTGCAGACCCGTGAGCCGGGGCATTATCTTGATAGAACAAAACAACTTTTTGCGTTACCCAATTCTTTTATTTGTTCTGCACACAAAGAGCCAGTAACAATAGCTTCATGATCAAGATATTCAAATATGACCACCTCTTTACTATCCTAGAAAAAAGAGCCCATGCTCTCCAGGTCCAGGTCATATGCTGTAATTTTGTTTCTGATCATAATGTTCATCA
Organism: Schoenobius gigantellus; assembly: GCA_963935595.1. Lineage (NCBI taxonomy): Eukaryota > Metazoa > Arthropoda > Insecta > Lepidoptera > Crambidae > Schoenobius > Schoenobius gigantellus. Next base: position 39,583,070 of record OZ012549.1, read on the forward strand.
CGTCACGTTTCATCTATGGTTATAATAAGCTAAGAAATGCTCAGCATCTTGTTGTAACAATTCCAAAGAAGATGGAGATTTGTTTTTGTGCATATCTAGTAACGCTTTAAGTATTCGGTCTGAAATAGTTAAATAAATAGATAATAATTAGATATTTAATAGTGGTCCCTAGACGCGAGTGATTAAAAATGTTAGAAAATACAAGTAGGGAGACCTAGGAGATTTGTGACAGAGGTGAGTTGTGACAGGAACGATTTCTCCCTATCTATAATAGTTAGTGAGCTTGCAACATCGCACATTTGTCGATTTAGAGACGCGTTACTTGACTCAATACCCACCGGCAGCGCACGAGGAGCGGTTTGGTAATTACGACGTCAGCGTGCAAAAAAATTCGAAAAGTAAGTTTTTCTTCAAAATTTTGATTCAGTTTATATCTTATTTTATTACATGTGCAATGTTGTGTTATTTTTTCTTAAGTTGTGTGGTTATTTAAGTCTCTAGGCGTTGCATTTATCTTTCATGTTTGCATTGTGTTTTGAAATTATGAATTATTATTCCGGCCAAGTCGTATTTTTGAGCACCTAGGAGAGTTGTGACAGGTTGTCACAACTCTCCTAAGTGCTCAAAAATGCTCTGAGGAACTGTTTGCAATGGTGCCTTAGTCACCTTTTTATCATCGCACCACCCGCCACCGTAATAGAGTTCATCCGTACCACCTGGAACCGATCTTGTCTAGCACAGTTCGGTTTCAGCGTTCATTTCTTCCACGTACGTGCAGACTCTGGAACGAGCTCCCAGCTGCGGTGTTTCCTGAGCGCTAAGATATGTCCAACTTCAAACGAGGTTTAAAAAGAGCACTTCTCTCCAGGTAGGCAGCAACTGAGCTTTGCCCCTGGCATTACAGATGTCCATGAGCGGTGGTTACCACTTACCGACAGGTGGGGCCACTTCCTCGTCTGCCACCTTTAGCAATAAAAACAGCAGATCGAATGAGGAGTGGGTGCAATGCCTAAAATGCAAAGGCTGGTCACACGCAGGTTGTACTGAAGGCGTGCTGCAATACATTTGCCATAATTGCCTATCAGATTAGTTTAAAATTTTCGAGTGATTGTAATGTGATTGATCTCAAAGTGATGCCATAATTACTGATAAGATATAATTAATTGTTATGAGAATGTTATACATTGTTTTTGTTGGTACTTAATATATAAAAAGATAATTAAACTACTTTTTGCATTAAAAACATGTTTTATTTACTTACTTATTATATGTGTACCTAATGGTAATTTTTAATACTCAAATAGTCTAAATACAAAGCTGTCACAACTTACCTCTGTACCTGTCACAACTTACCTCGGTGATAGGGGAGTTGTGACAGAGGGAATAGTCTTCCTTTTTGTTGATTTTCTCGGAAACCACAATACTGTTATTAATTTTGATGATTGTTTTGGAAAGAGAAGGCATGGTGCTACATTAATACATATAGTTCATAACTGTCGAATGTTTCCTGAGTGAGATATGTCGCATAAATTAAAAATTGTCACAACTCTCCTAGGTCTCCCCTAAAGCAAAGTTAAAGGGCCAACCAACATATTTTATTTTTTACATTTTGGAGGTTTTTGTGTCAGGAGTTTTTTTAGTATTTAATTTTCTCCTCTAAAACTAGACCGATTTAATAACTTTTTATATTTAAAATTAAAGAAAGGCTTTGGCTGCTTCTCCATGTTTTGCTTTTTTCATATAAACTCGTCAAATTTGTTTGCTGGACGTTTGAAAACATCCCAAAATCTAGCCATTTTTTAAGTTATTTGAATAGGTTTAAATCTCTATTTAATAATGAACTCAACAAAAAAAGGAAGTTAAATCCGAGGAAATATTGACGATCGTTGTGTGAGATAAGCGATATTAAACGGCAGTTGATACCCGCTATGTCGTTCGATCACAAAATTATACTTCTTTTATGCATCCTTGCAATTGATATATACCTTCACGTACACTTTACTTATTCTCGCACTACACTACACATACATACTTACACACACACACGTTACACTGAAGAAGCGCTGTATTTTTATTCCGTTCGTTTATGTTAAATATTTCTCATATATTGTAATTAATTAATTCAAAGTAAGTTATATATATGCATATTGTGTCTCACTAGTTATTATTATTATTTTTGTTATAGCCGGTAAGTATGGAATTATTTCCCGTCATTTGACAACCACAAGTCAGGCCTAGCCTTGTGTGGATGTTAGTGATGTCTATTTGTATTTCGGCTGTGTTTTGGTAAATAAATATTTATTATTATCCATTTATTTAAAAATATTCTTAAATTTAAGTTTTTTACAATATATACTATATACTAGCTTTTGCCCGTGGCTTCGCTCGCGTTAAATTCGAGGTAACATCGAAGATTAAAAAAAAAAAATAAGGCAGGTATTTTTCGTTGGTAACAAAGAGTATGTGTACCGATTTTTAGTTTCCTACCTTGAAATCTGCAAAAAGTCCCATATAAAATTTCACCCCCTCTTTTAAGGAGTTGGGGGCGGATTTCCAAAAAAAAATGGATGCACGATTTTTTTGTTAGTCACAAATAGTTCGCATACCAATTTTTAGCTTTCTACCTTAAAAATTGCGGAATGCTCCATACAATCTTCCACCCCCCATTTTAGGGAAGTGGGGGGTTAGAAAGAGACAAAAAGTAGCCTATGTCACTCTCCATCCGTTCAACTATCTCCACTTAAAAAAATCACGTCAATCCGTCGCTTCGTTTTGCCGTGAAAGACGGACAAACAAACACACACACACACTTTCCCATTTATAATATTATATATATATATATATATAGTATGGATATAAAACAAAATATTATAAAAAAACTTATTATTATTAAGTCATACTAATAGTGATGACAGATTTTTTCGAAAAAAATAGAACAGCTTTTGTCATTATCCAGGAAGGAAACAGGGGACTACGTTTGTATGAAAAACGGCCCGTGTAATATCCTCTTAAGTGTTGCAATTCTTTGGGCTAACTATGATGTTTTAAAAGGTTTTAAATATTCTAGGAGTCTTATTCTTAAAACCAATTGCGATCGATCGATATGGATATAATGGTTTAGAACCGATTGTAAAGTTCGATTTTGGAAACGAAACTCGCCTGGATCGTGTAACTATGGCAGCACCTACTGTGAATAAAATTGTCTTAAAAATTATTCACAGTAGGTGCTATTGTTGATTCTACGTAACTTAATGCTTAATGTGTACCCCTTGTAATTGTGACAATCCACATTATTGGCCTTACTAATAAACATTGTATAAAGTCTGAATAGTTACACAGTGCTTTGTCTTTTTCATGAAAGTCAAATCAGTCATGACAGAAAGAGACTACCTATGCATAACTATTCCGAAGTTCACAACGATTAGGAGGCCTATATTTCACCCCAGATTTATTTTTAAATCAAAACCTACTAGATATACGGTTTAAAATGGTTTTTGAGGTGCCAAATAAAACACAATTCAGAGGCAAGGAGCTTTATTAAAAACTGAAAGTCTACATTAATTTACAAGGCAAGACTTTACAGAAAATCCGTCATCGTGAAGAAGCTGATCGTTAGAATGTCGAACAGCACAAATCTTAATTACCCGATCGGGCTCAAGAGTTTAACCAACATATTTGAACGCTGCTCGAATGCACTCTCGTATATATCTCGTTATCTTTCTCGTTTTTATTTTTAGGTTACACTTTCAAACCACGATCAAGTGAGTAGAATGTTCGCATTATAATAATATTATATTTTGACTTGACATTGATGATAGAATTCTTAAAGGAACTATACATATAAACAATGAAAGTCACACAGAGTCTAATACTAGACGCCATGTTGATAAAAACATGAAATCAATTAACATTCCACTTTCTAATGACAACGGAACTAATAAATCTTTGAATAAATCAAACATTATAGCTTAAACGGTGACAACGGGCTACATACATGAGCTTATTAATAATTTACCGACTAGCCTTAAGCGATCACATATTACTAACATTCCGTCTCGAGTTTGGCTCGAATTGAGGCACAGAATTCTTGGAGACAAAAACCAAACAATAGAACTTAGACTCGTACTAAAGCTTGAAACTAATTGAACATAAGAACTAAATAGACACGTAAATATTTTATTTACGTTCAATGTAAACTCACACAGAGTTTAAGAAATTTTAAGTGATAATAATGGCACTGTAGAACGATAATTTCAAATGTAAAAGTTACTAAGCCTAAGTTCTTTAATACTAGGTGTAAGACGACGGCTAATACGGCTTGTTGACAGCAACTGTGTCGTGGTCTACGGGTTGGCCAGGGTCCTGCAGCTCCTTCTTCGGCACGATAATGGACACCGGGTAGTTGAAGCTATAGAAGAAACCTCGTGGAGGGCCCTAGGGAATGAGAATATTGTTATTAATCCAACGGAAAATCGTGTTTATCGACGCATGATTTATGGGATGGATCCAAGGTTGAACATGAATGAAAAATTATAAGCCAACACTTTTGAGGTAAGTTAATCTGTAAAAAAAATGTCAAAATTTGCAAGAAACTTGGATTAAATATAAAAACTTTCATCGTCTGTTACACATCAAGTTTTTTATTCGATTCACCCCAGGCAAATATAATATGTGAAGCCATGAATATACCTACTCATTATTACACTTAAACCCTCTTGGGAAACCAAGAATACTATACGGTAATCAAAATTAGTCTTCCTTCATGAGCAATGGAGCGCATTGTCACGAGAATGACAATGCAATGAGAAGAAACTTTAATTTTGTTAAACAATAATTAATCAAGATATATAGTTTTTTCATTTGATACCCATATTGGGGAGGGTTGTACAAAAACATTTAATCTGTCAATTTGTGATAGCGGCCACTTTGGATTTACAACAATATTAATTATGCATAATTCCATTGTTATCAGAACTAAACGTGTATCAACTCAGTCGGACACTGGCTTATAATGGATTTCATCATACCTAATTCGTTGCGCAGCTTACATTTAATCATTGCAACGCCCAACTGCTGCGACACGGTGATAAACCAAATCGGACATAATCGCACAATACTAATGTGTATATTTGTACGTGTTTCAAAGTGTTTTTCTGACTTACAGTAGGCTCAGGCTCGGTGGTGGTCTGGTACTGCTGTTGGTACTGGGGCTGGTTGTACTGCTTGCCCTGGAAGCTGCTCTGGGCCTGCGCGTACGCCTTGCCCTCCCTGGCCGGCGCTCCGGCCACCACGGACTGCACTTCGGACGCCTGGGGCTGGTACTCTTGGTACTTGGCGGAGTTGTCTTGGCTGAAATAATAATGACTTGTTTAATATACACCGTGTTTGGTCAACACTCTATCAAGCCGAAACCTACCCATGTAGGTGAAGATTCCAGGAACCTATCTGTTGTGTGTTAAAAATGACGATCTACTTACTGTGTTCATAGCTTGACGTTGTCACGTATCCCGTTTTAATGAATTACGTTCCGTTTGGCATATGATGAGACGCATAGGTATTGTTTTCACTAGATTTAGTTTCTGAGCTGGATGGCACCCACCACGCTATCCATATCCGACCAACGGACCTACCTACCTCATGAGGCTGAATGTCAGATCCTATACATATTTTCTTGTATTTTTAATGAATCTTGTTCTCAGAAATAACATTATTAAGTATTATCTTCCACTGCTTCTTTGGTTAACTATTACTATCAAACCTTCGTTAGAAGACTCAGAGCATCTTGATGAGCATAATAAAAAAATAATCACTGCGCATTAGGGTGGAGGCTGGCTTCAGCGGCTTCCTTCCAGGCCTTCTCGTGGGCAAGTCTTGCCTGCCTCACCTCCTCCGTCTCCTGCACTGGCTGCAGCTGGATCTTGGGAAGGTTGTCTTCCTGGTGAAAACCTTCGCTGTCAGCCCAGTAGCGAACCTGGAATTGAAAAAACAAATTCAATGATGAACATACCAGTCTTCCCTATCCGACCTAAAATTATTTTCACTTCTATTGCAACAACAAGAATTTTCTACAAAATCCATGCGACGCATGAACTGAGTTATGGAAACTTGTGAAATAAAAACTAGTAGATTGAGTGAATAAGTAGTTATTTGTTTCTTTGTTGAGATAAGCACCAACCGGTAATAGAACAGATCGAGATCCTTACTTTGACAGATATTGTACGAGTAGCAGTTACAATTATATGCCTTTTTGCCGACTCTGTCGAAGTAGGAACCGGTGAAGTCTTTGTTTGTATTTTATTGCAAGAACTTACCACAGGCATGTGCATACTAAGTCAATCTGATATACAAATGTAGCACGATCGTCAACATACAGAGAAGCAAGCGCTCATTATCGAAGAACGTCATAGGGAGTTGCGTCAGGAAGGTAACCAGTGGGGCTAGCACGCAGGAGAATCGAAAATCGAATCGAAATCCGAATCGAGGAGTTTGTATGGCAATTTTATTAGCGCTACGGCGGTGAGTAGCAGAACTAATAAAATTTCCATAGAAACTCCTCGATTCGGATTTCGATTGGATTTTCGATTCTCCTGCGTGCTAGCCCCACAGAATTCAGCAGGGAAACAGTGTTAATCCGGTGTTAGTGATGTTGCGTTTTGGGTCATATGGCAAGGTATAGGGAACTCTTTGGTCGGTCATAGGCTATGTTATCACTAGACAACACGCCGACTGTACAGTAAGCTCCTTAACAAGCTATACTGTATGACCTTTGGACCGTTGTAATGTCGCTCGTAATAGCGGCGGTTTTCGTAGAGTAAATGTAAAGCTTGAATTGGAGCTTGTTTACAGTAGTAATTTAATAAGCGGTAATTTAAATCTGTGAATATTTTTTACGTGAGCTCTACCATGGAGGCCTGAGGGACCTTTATCTTAACACAACGGTTTCTACGAACCATATGGCTTTATCAGTAGGTAAGTATACTTATTTATTTACATAACTATTATTTTAAACAGACGTATTTTATTATGACATAAATTTTCCTTAATCGCGAATGTAGTAAAACCTTTTTGCTGAGTAAAGAGACGAAAGACCCATTATCCTCAACGTCGCTGCCTGCTTTGACGTCAGTTAGTCAAACGTACCTTGACGAGGTCGTTGTTGCCATCCTTGTAGGCGTAGGAGCCGGTGACGTCACCGGAGTGCACGCGGTTCTCCACTTTGGCAGACTCGGGCGCTTGGTACCCGTACGCGTATGCGCCGAGGCCGTCTTGCCCATGGAACTGGGCTGCTTCGTACACCTGGAATAAATTATTGAATTTAAATCAAAACCTCCATTTAAACTTCCAATTTTTTATATAGCATTCATTACGTTTTTTGGTGGATAAGAAGAATGGGCGCAATCCTACGCTTAAAAGTTATTAGTTGCCGCCCGCTACTTCGTCTGTACCGCCAGGGAACTTATAAAGTTTCAGGATAAAAAGTAGCGTATGTTATTCCCAAAGGCTTAAGCTATGCCTATACCAAATATAATTAAAATTTGTTCAGTGGTTTAGGCGTGATAGAGTAACAAACAAACTCACTTTCGCATTAATAATATTAGTTGAGAACACACTTTGGGGAACTTTGTTGTGGAAAGCTATTACACGTCCTCTTAAAAGTGCCTCTAATTTATTTAAAGTCTGTACATTGAAAATAACCGTTGTAAAGTCAATCATCATATCACAATTAAATACTTTGTTATTTATTAAATCAATAAATAGTTTGAATGCGTTTCAACTTACTTCTTCGACGTAGTCATCAGGGTTTTCGATTTCGTGTCCGTTCTTCCAATAATGACCCAGGGTGGGGCCAGCTTCTGCAGTACGGAACCTGGCATCATTCCATTTCACCTGGAAATTGTAATTATTGTTGGAAAACGTCTAACATTTCAGATCAAAATCATCATAATAAAATCACCAGAGGTATACTCAATACTAGAGTCGTCTGCGCAGGATCCTCTGTCCCAGATAATATACTACAATACTCTGCCTTACCTATGTCAGCCGCCTAACAATAGTGCTTACATAGCTGTGTTCCGACTTGAAGTGTAGGACAGGCAGTAAAATTACAGAATAGGTAATGCCACTTCACATCTTATGTCGCATGTAGGCAATACACAATAGTCCTTGCAGGGGTTACATGTTTGCGTAACTTACAAGAACCGTAATTGTGACTGTATCCATTTACCATCAGGTGAATAGTCTACTAGTTTGACAATATTGTTGTATAGGAAAAATAATAATAATAATAATATTTTATTTCTCACCATAATCAAAAATACATCAACTTATAATAGCTACAGACAGTTCAGGTTACAATGGGGTTTACGAAACAAGGCTTTCACATAAAATTTAACTTAGATTATGGCGGATTAATATCTGTACTAGAAATGATCCTGTATCACAGGCGATCAACCCTCCACCCGCTTCAATAAACACTATATCAGGTACCTAGGTACCTACATAAGTTGGTAAAGAAAAAGTAAAACAATGTTAAAGAATTGCAAGAAGCATAAGAGGGAATTTTTTTAACGAAATCGAAACGTGCGTGCGCGCGTATAAATGTATGTGTGATTGTGTTTGTGTGTGTATGTGTGTGTGGGTGTGTGTGTGTGTAAATGACACTAAGGGCTGGTGTTTACAATCATCATTTCAGCCAAAAGACGCCCACTATTGGACATAGAATTCCTAAAGTATCTCCAAACAGATCGGTCCCGCGCGCCAGATCGTCGTCGGTCCACCTTATGGAGGTCTACCAAAACCGCGTCTCCCGGTACCTGGCCGCCACTCCAGGACATTTCCACCCCAACGACCATCAGTCCTGCGAGCGATGCGATCTGCCCACTGTCATTGAGATTCGCAATCCTTTGGGTTATGTTGTAACGTCGCTCTGCGCACTGTCTAGAACAGTTCAAGGTCTCATAATCATTGATAGGAAATTTCACTCTTTTGTAAATATAAATCTGTCCATCTTTAAGCTTGGGTACCTCCGTCTTACCTATTTCTGCCGCAAAGCAACAGTGCTTGCATTGCTGTGTTCCGGTTTGAAGGGTAAGATATGGCAAGGAAATTACTGGGCACAGTGACTTTACAACTTATGTCACAAGTTGGCAACGTACGGTTCTTGTGGGGGTTGCAATTTTGCTGCGAATCTCACAGGAACCACATGTATTACAGGTGACTGTTACCACTTACCAGCAGGTGGGCAGTATGCTTGTTTGCCAACTTCGTTGTATTAAAAAAAACTACACTTGTACTACTCTGTAATTCAGTGTAATACATGTATAGAGTTCAAGTTAAAGAAGCGTGTACGTTTACTTACTCGTATATACGAGTACAAACCAAAAAAAGTTACAATTTCCAAAAAAAATGACCAAAAAATGTCTACTGTCAGATTGTTTTTAAAGAAATGTTTCTAACATCAGTATTTACAAGTTATCAATTAAAGCATAGTTGCCGCCAGTGCAAAAAAGGGTGAGCAATCGGTGTTACTTTTTAAATATAAATTAATAAACATTTATTTTGATTTTCTTATTGAAGACATTTTAAAAATTACCCATATAGAAACAATCGTATATTGATTCGTAACATGTCCCTAAAAGGTTCACAGGGTTTTGTTATACACTGTATAAACGAAGTAAACGAACTAAAAGATGGACAGATTTATATTTACAACTAATAGTGACACAAAGCGACGTTACAATGTCGGAGAATTTATTTCTTCTATAAATGTGATCATTTTTGATTCAATCACGTAAAGAAGCCCTTTCCATTGTCCTTTGAATGGCCTGAACAGTTTAATGAGGTCCATTGGTCACCCATCATAGGACTGACCACAGCCAATGTTGCTTAATCTTAGCAATCGTTCGCTGAGTGCATGCGCCAATGCGCCACCAAGCTCGAGAATTCGAGAATACTAATATGCTGCGTAGCTTGCCGAACACTGCTCATCCGAATTGGTATTTACAATGTGATTAGATTAAAAAATTAAAAACAAATTTGCAGTTAATTCTTACCAGTGGCAAGATAGCAGTCCTCGCTGAGAGCTGAGGTACTGTGAAGGGGGGGCTGTTGAGATACTTCTGCGCCTCCTCGGGAGTGATGTCGAGCTCGAAGACGTTTGACACCGGCTGCGGCGCTCCAGCCGCCAATGCCACCTTGAAACAAAGAAAATCATTATTAAAATCTAAGTCGATTGTGCTATTCGCCCATATTACAAGACTGAAAATACAAAAAAAAATCTTTAGAGATTTCTTCGTTGATAGAATTAGATAGCCTCATATTTTATACGTAGGAACATGACTGTATTACATAAAAATTTAGGTTCCAAAATAAACTCCACTCCACTCATGACATACATAGATTGCCACGACACTGATTTTCTGTAGAATCTGATGGCAAATAGATAGATAGATAGATAAAACGTTTATTTACATCACACAAACACACATACATTATACATATAAAAACAGTCGATTACTACTAAATCAACAAACGGGAACAGTTACTTAACAACAGTCATTAACTCTGTCGTATGTGTGTGTGACACAGTGATGTAAAAGGGTGCGAGCTCAGTGGGTTCTTCACTGATTTTCAGCTCTTGCCCGAGGAGAGCCGTAACGGCGCGCCCAGCTACGGGCGTCCGCGATCGATCCCATGCGTTCACACCGCATGTAGAGATCTTTAATAAAAATTATTAGGGTATATTTAAAAAATCTTTAAACGTGTATTGATATTTTTGAATAATTAGGGATCTGCAGTAGTCATATATTTATAAAGAATATAACTTATATTCTTTCTATTATTAAAAAATATTCTATTAATAAAGAAAATATTAACTTGGTTTTATTACAGTAAATTCAGCTCTACATTTACCATCAGATTCTGGTCCACCTAAAGAAACCTTTTTCAGGCGCGAAATGGGCTGAGCTGGACGCTCAGAACAATGAGGCTAGATGAATAGAAGTCGGTTAATAACATAGTTATGACTGAGTCCTCTAGAGATGATACTAAATATAATTTAATGTGACGTCGCATGACCTATGACAATCAAACCAGCAACATGATGCCTTATTGATCAAATTATGATAATTAATTCAATTCTTATTGAGGAAAACATGAACATACATACATCATACATCATCATCATCATCACAGCTCACATACGTCCCCACCGATGCATGGGTTCGAGCCTACCCTATGTTAGGGTGATTAGGCCTTAGTCAACCACGCTGGCCCAGTGCGGATTGGTCGACTTCACATACATCATTGAATTTCTTCGCAGATGTATGCAGGTTGCCTCACGATGTTTTCCTTCACCGTAAGAGCGTCAGACAAATGTACATATGAAATTCGAAACGAAAAACACATTGGTACATGGCGGGTCTCGAACCCCGACCTCCCGATTGGAAGGCAAGTGCCGAGTCCACAGCGCCACCGACGCTCTTTTTATCTTTTTTTACATCATACATACATACATTTTACTTCGTATTTATAAAAAGACTAGCTTTCCGCTCGCGGCTTCGCCCGCGTTATTATTGTTTTCCCGTGGGAATTTTATATTTTCCCGTAAAATAATTTTGTAGCCTATTATACAGTGTGTAAAAAAACCCTGTCCGATCCATTAGGGTAGTTTTAGGTATCAAGATTTGGTTCTATTTATGTAATCATTTTCATTAAATGAAAGAAAAAAATTACCCTGTTGAAAAAAGTAAAAAAATTGAAACAGATTGAAAACTAAATTATAAAAGCTTACATACCGTGCATAAAAAGAACCGCTTGCTTACCACTGTATAATGCAGAGAAAAATTTCTCCAATTTTATGGGTAAATAGTATTCAATAGGTGACAAAAATGCAAACTTTAAAAATCGATAGCAAAGTTATTTTCTTGAATTAAGAAAATTGGATATTTATTTTGGCGATTTTAATTAGATACCTATATGCCCCTGTCAGATCTGACAGGGTTTTTTTACACACTGTATAGAAGACTGTTATTTATATTTAGTAGCTCGAATAATAAATTTCATTGAAATTGGAAATATTTGAAATATTTTCCATTTTTGAAACTTTCAACCACTATTCTGCACCCTAAGGGGGTGAATTCCAATAAACCATGAAACACGTATTCAATGAATTTTTAAGAGCATAAATCTCAAGTTTTATCAAAATCGTTGCTAATTTAAAGAATTTTCCATACAAACTTGCAACCCCTATTTCATTCCTTTAGGGTAATTTTTTTTTAAATCCCTTCTTAGTGTGCGTCCGCATTTTGAATTAAAATAACTGTCCAAATTTCACGTTTCTACCATTAGCGGTTACGGCAATGCGTGCGTCTATAGATGGGAACATCTCCTTTTATCTACATATATAGATTTCATCTTAAATGAAATAACGTAAGGATTCAGATGTTGCAACAATATTCGTCTTCGAAAAACAGAAAATTATTTAGTGAAGATTTTTCACTAAAAGTTTTGTTTTATTTATTTACAATAATGTTACGATCGTTGACTAACTAGCCATTTGATAACGGATGTGGGTAGAGATGCATAAATGATTGTAGAGATGCATAAATGATTGTAGAGATGCGTTTACGCAATCAATTCTATTTGCCGGCGAATTCATCGATTTCACGGAATCAAATCGTGACCCTTGACCTCCTCACCTTCCGAATCATGAATGATGGTGCACGTTGACTCATCTGAGGCCGCGCGCTAACCGGACTTCGTGGATTGACATAAATCATTGTTTAACGCGCCATTTACTAGGACGGTGCGATCATCTTTATAATTGTCTCAGATCGCGTACGCCAATATGCGTATTTGCAATACCTACACACCCAATTTAATAAGATTGCTCAAATGAAAAACAATCCGCAGAAACTTTAGTCTTAAAATAATATTATTGATGCAGATATGTGGTGCAGTTTATTATATTTTTTTGCTATAAAAAAAATTAAATGTATTTAGCAATGAGTAAAGTCGGTGACGCTGTGGACTCGGCACTGGCCTTCTAATCGGGAGGTCGGGGTTCGAAACCGCCATGTACCAATGGGTTTTTTATTTTCCGAATCTCTTATGTACATTTGCCGATGCTCCTACGGTGAAGGAAAACATCGTGAGCATACACCTGCGAAGAAATTCAAAGGTGTATGTGAAGTGGTTAAGGCCTAAACAACCTAAATTAGGGTAGGCTCGAGCCCCGGGAACGTACCTACGTTCCCGGGGAGTATGTATGAGCTGTGAGTGATGATGATGAGAAATATGAAGATTGCCGATGTAAGTACGTTGCCAATTTTGAAGAGCATATGGCATTAAAATAACTGGGTACCGTGACTTTACATCCTAAGTCACAAGTTGGCAACGTTCTCTGAGGTTGCAGTTTTGCTGCGAATCTCACAGGAGCCACATGCATTATAGGTGACTGTTACCACTTACCATCAGGTGGGCCAGTTTGCTTGTTAGCCAACTTCATTGCAATAAAAAAAACATAAGATATCAAGTCACAATACCCAGTAATTTCGCTGCTTGTCTTATTTACCCTTCAGACCGGAACACAGCAATGCAAGCACCGCTGCGTGGTGGCAGAAACCATGTAGTACCATGCCACAGATTAGATAATAGTTACTACGTTATTTGGTACAGTCAAAATCAAAATCATTTATTCATTCACAATAGTCTTCCCTAGGCTGGTAAATAAAATAAAATTAATGAGACTTACTGAAGAAGAAATGTCAATCTTTACTAATATTAGAAAGCCGAAGAGTTTGTTTGGTTGAACGCGGTAATCTGAGGAGCTACTGATTCAAATTGAAAAAATATTTTTGTGTTGGATAGTCCATTTATCGAGGAAGGCTATAGGCTATATAACACAGGCTACGACTAATAGGAGCTGAGCATCAATGAAAAATGTTTCAAAAACGGGAAAAAAATGTACGAAATGTTGTTATTTTCCGACATCCACGCGAACGAAGTCGCGGGCACAGCTAGTGTTATATAATATTCAATGTTAATTTGATCGAGGGCTAACGCAATTTAGTCGGACGACATACTGACCTAATAATTTCACGGAAGCGAGAAGCAACAAACATATTAGCAATACAGTAGATGTATCGTCAAATTAATAAATTAGCATCGAATGACGCATCTCATTCTAACTTTAGCTATTTTTGTTTCGTTAGCGACTTGTTTTAACGTTTCTGAAAACCTTTTATTAGCACTATTACAGCTAATCGGCACATCTATTTATGGTCACAACTTTGAAGCGTGCATAAGATAACTGACACTCGGTCTGTTTAGTACTCGTAAAATGTACAGTTTAAATAAAACATTTAATGTAAACTTCTTTTTTATAGAAAAAAGAATGAATGTGAATATGAAAAATATTATAAAAGAGAAACATTTATGTTTGTGTGTAATCGAAAATATCTTGGATAATCCTTAGCAGATTAAGATAATTCTTTCACTGTTAAACAAACACAAAATACAAATGGAAGACATCATCAAAGTTTTGCACAAAATTTCCAATGGAAATACGTGAACAAAATCGCAATTGAACATCACTCTAACTTCTTGTCTAATTCATTCACTGTAACAGCAGTGCGGCTCTGGAACACGCTTTCGCAAGACATTCACAGTTCTTCCAACAAAGCCAGGTTTAAAAAATCTTTGCGTGAACAGTTCCTTAGTTCTTTGGAAGGATGATTATCTCGGTAATATTAGTAGATTATTATATATGTATATACCTATATGTATGTAATGTGTGTATTCTCAACACCCAAAAGTAATTGCAAATGTCCCAAAAATACCCCTAATCAGTCAGTCAGTCAGTGAGTGGTAATCCAGCTTTATATAGTATAGATATATTTGTGTGCGTGTGTGTGTGTGTGAGAGAGTGTGTATGTGTGGTTATGTATCTTTATTTTTTATTTTGCCTGTATAACAACCCATTACAGTAAATAGTTATAAAGTTTTTTTTTCGGCTAGTTTTTTTTATGTGTTTCTTGCACCGCCTCGAGATTTTCTACCCTACCTTCACGGTTGACTGGTAGAGAATGCCTTAAGGCATTAAGTCCGCCAATTGTACTGTTTAATTTTGTGCAATAAAGTATTAAATAAATAAATAAATAAAATAAATATGTAATCTAATGTATCAAATATGTAATCTTTATGAATTTTTTTGTGTATGTTCGATAGGTCTGAGAATAGGTCGTAAACTATTTTTTATTATGACGAAACGTATTTCGCGGACACAGCTAGAAATATTATTTTAATTATTTTCAATCCCAACCCTAAGTCGTAAAATCATATAATTCCTAGGAACTTATTTGCCTACTTAAATAAGTTTATATAGAACCTTCGGTGCGCGAGTCCAATTCACACTTGACCGGTTTATTAGAGCGGGGTCCACTGAGAGGTAAACTAAATTTTTAGGTACCAGTAGTTCGATTGTACACATCAAATTTTATTGTACTTCCAGTTGAAGAATCTTGACATTCTAGGTACAACACAGATCATTCAAATAACAAACGCGTGAGAAACAGTGAATATCTTCGACATTGTCAAATAAGTACCTACGGTTGTTTCCATACGCCGCAAGGCCATATGTTACGGGTATTACTTATTACATAATATGTACGCATAAACAAAATTAGCGCTTGTCTGAAACTGGACACTGTAAATGCATTGCCTATAACACAAAGTAACCACTTAGGAATGTGGCTTTAACTAAGTTAAGCTAAAGCTAGATTTGTTAGGTCAGTTAGTAAAATAAAAATGTGAGAGCGGCTTAAAAAAATAATGCACTTTGCAATTTTATGGGCACCATTGCAGTATTTCGCCTTGATCATCATAATTTTTATTACGTTACGACTGAGTTGGCACACAAACTGACTGCCTCCCTGATAGTTAATCGCAACCATCACTTAATACTACATGTCATCATTATCATCATCATCACAGCTCATATACGTCCCCAACAAGGGGCCTACCCTTTTTTTAACGTTGGGAAATGCATTACGCATACCCCGCGCTCGGGAATGCGCGGGGTTATGTCGGACTCTCCGCGGCCCTTGGGGGCAGAGTGTCAGCCAGAAACCGCGTCATACCGACTAAAACCCAACGATGCCCCCTCACAAACGCCTTGGCACGAGAACGCCCATCACCGCCGCATCCTCCCCGTCATCTGACGAAGAGGATACGTCGGGGAGGGTCGCCCCGCTGACGGACAAGGCCATGGGAATCCTTACGGACACTTCCATGACCTCGTCAGCGTCAGCTCGCCTACAGCGAACCCCTCTCACCTTCCCAAAGTGGGAAGGCCGGCGATGCTCCTGAGCATTAGGAGCATCGACGACTGGCAGTGACTTGTGCAATGCAGGACTCGGGCTTGCTGGAGCCTACACTTTTTTTTTTTTGGAAAATGCTTTACTTATCCCTCGTGGCCGAGCCAAACCACGAGGGTATGTGGGACTCCCCGGACCGGATTCGGTCCAGGCCTACCCACTAAAACTCCCCGCAGCTCCTCCGTCCGTCACAGGACAGGGGGAATGGGACAACAGCGAGGCCTTGTTCCCGCTGACCCCCTGACCGTGAGTGGTCCGTTGCCAGACTCGCGCTACGCCAAAAGGCGCGTGGCTCTGCTGCTTTGTGAGCGGCGCAGGTGTTGTGCGCCGCTTTACACCCCGAAAAACGTCCCGACACTAGGTGCCTTGGGGCTGGGGGCTATTTGTAGCGCGGGGCACTTCCCCTCCCGCGGTGCTGGAGCCTACCCTATGTTATGGTGATTAGGCCTTAGTCAACCACGCTGCGCTGGGCCAGTGCGGATCGGTCGACTTCACATACATCATTGAATTTCTTCGCAGATGTATGCAGTTTGCCTCACGATGTTTTCCTTCACCGTAAGAGCGTCAGACAAATGTACATATGAAATTCGAAAATCGAAAAACACATTCGTACATGGCGGTCTCGAATTTCGGACCTCCCGATTGGAAGGCATGTGCCGAGTCCACAGCGCCACTGACGCTCTATATGAATACCCCCTCCTCTTATTAATGTTATGATATGAGCAACCTCAATGAATGTTTTCACTTATTTTTCAACTAGCTTTCCGCTCGCGGCTTCGCCCTCTTTATTATTGTTTTCCCGTGGGAATTTTATACTTTCCTGTAAATCAAATTGTAACCTAATAGACAGGGTGTAACTGAACACCCCAATAACATTTAAGGGTATGTATCCATCAGAAGTAGAGATTATGTAGGAAAAATTTTAGGGCTAACAAACCTACTTTATTTTCCCATACAAACTAAATAAATTATTTTTTGGTATTAAGTGCCGACAACCCTACGTAAGCCTACGAAGAATACTACGCTCACGTCATACAAACTAAATAAATTATTTTTTGGTATTAAGTGCCGACAGCCCTACGTAAGCGTAGGAGGAATACTACGCTCACGTCTGTCACGTGTCATTTTGTGTTTAATTTTTTTTGTACTAAGAGCTGATTATGGTTGTCACTTGAAAGTTTTTGCTTTCAGTTTAAAATCAAATAACTCTGAAAGTATTGGGGTCCCAGGTCTCAGACAAGCACCGAAGGTCCATTTAGTATCTAACTTATATGCCCCTTAAATGTTATTGGGGTGTTCAGTTACACCCGGTATAGAAGGCTGTTATTTATATTTAGGAGCTCGAATAATAAAATTCATAGAAATTGGAGCAGATTTTAAATATTTTCTATAGAAACTTTCAACCCCTATTTTGCGCCCTAAGAGGGTGAATCCCAATAAACCATGAAACACGTGTTTAATAAAATGTTTTTAAGAACACGAATCTCAAGCTCCATCAAAAAAGTTGCTAATTTTAAAAAAATCCATACAAACTTGCAATCCCTATTTCACTCCTTCAGGGCAAATTTTTTTTAAATCCCTTCTTGTGCGTCTGCATTTTGAATGAAAACAACTGTCCAAATTTCACGTTTCTACTATTAGCGGTTACGGCTGTGCGTGCGTCTATAGATGGGAACTTCTCCTTTTATATATATAGATATAGATACCCTGCTCTTTTAAGTTTGTTTCAAATTCATAAGAACATAAACTAAAAAAAATTGTTCCTCATCTTCTGTTTTTTTTCTATAGGCAAAATCCACACTTTAGAAATTAAGAAAACTCACATGTGAATTTTCTAAAGAGCTCACCACCCAACTCTACCTTTTTGGACATTGAGTTTCCGAACACGAGGATTAGAAATTTTCAAGTCATACAAAAGACCCATGAATATCTCTCATTGTTCAAAAATGAGTTCATATTGTACCATTCATAATTTGCTGACCTCTACTACATTTGCTAAACACACCTCTCGTGGAGCCAAAGAAACTCCATATATCTCGATGACCGATTCGCTACGTGTTCGAATGGTCTTGAATAAAATTTACATTATAATACCGTCTAAGTCCACACAACGGAAAACAATGTCACGTTTACTGTGTACCGTCCAACGGTCTCAACTCGTGTCAACGATTAGAGGAATACTTCCGGACAGTTAGTTACTCTAACATTTTCTACGGGGAACCTCCTGGTCTTTACGTCACATGGTGAAGATTAAAGCACGCTTTACCTTCCTGGATTCCTCAATATTTTTTTCCTAAATCATTAAATTTGGCGCTGACAATGCAACTCGAGAGTACGAAAAATCACAACACTCTCAATCTCAATGTGATGAACAAACAACGTGACAAACTCTTGCAATCGAGTGATTGCAAGAGTTTGTCACAACATGCAAGTTCAATCAAAAAACACTGAATGACTCTGAGATGATTGGCATAACAAATTTTTGAGTTTCCTCTTAAATCGAGAATACAGCTTTTAATCTATCCATTTTCCCCTTGACAACGTCTAAATCAAGAAATCTCATGTTAGAATTTAAGGAAGATTTTCCAAACATAATTCTGCCTTTTAAGCATTGAAATTTCTAACATCAATTGATCAGAAGACTCCACGCCTATAAATGGAAACCAATTCCTTGTCCTAAATTTTCTTGTCCGATTATCACTTGACCGAAAACGGTTGACGGATGTATTGTTTGCCATATTTTTAGACCATTGACATATCATTTGGCACACGTATTATTTTACCGAACTACGTTTTACCCATTTACAAAATATATTTTTTTCTATTGGCCGAAGTCATCTGGTAAATGAAAAAAGTTTAAAAGAACTTTTTTCATTTACCAGATGATTTGCTCGACAGAAAAAGCTTATTGGATAAAACAATAAGTTAGGTTAAGTAAAACATTGTGACCACTTACAGCGGATCGAGCAAAACGAGCGGAAACGATAAATTTGAATTTATAATAGGTCAACTGATACAGCAGCAAATATGATTTGGATGATGTAAGAACGGAATGACAATAGTCAAAAAGTTTTTAAGAAATCTATCAACAGGTTAAGTTTTAAAAATAAACTGCGGAAAGATGTGCAACAGAACTGTATGTCACAACGTCGCTTATTTGTTGGCTGTATTATTGTTGTAACTTGTTAATGTTGGGGAATAATAATATGTATAAGTTTATTTCTGTTATATTTATTTATTAGGTTTTAAATATTTTTAAATGATTTCGATGTAAAATTGTTAATTTTGTTTTTGGTACATCTACCACAGTTGCTGTCTGCACCATCCAAAGGTCGACTGGTAGAAAATTCCTCAGACATTAAGTCCGCCGTTATATACAACACAATGTGAAGCATTAATAAAATAAATAAATAAAAAGTAGTAAAACGAAATTCTGTCAACAAATTATCGGTCTAATCATAGGTAACCTTTATAAATACTACTTTTTAATCTTCTTTATGTAATTGGGTGCTACAGTGACCGTGTCTCAATTGCGTTAAATGGTGTATTGTGATGAATCAGTAGTCAGTCGAGATATTATCTTTAGTATTGTTATTTTTTCCTTTACACCGATTTAATTGAAATCTTTAAATCTCGTTGGCGTCATAGGTGGCTAAGCTAAACGTATTTGGTTAACTTTTTGCGGCTGGATGTCGCTGAAGATTTATAATGTGATGCGGAGACAAGGTCTCGACTAATGGCATCGTCATCGAGGACCTGAAGTCACGACTCTCGTCCGGTCATTGGTGATTGGTGTTTCGATCGGGTGTGCCAACATTGACATATAGGTACACACGTTTCGAAATCAAAGTCATTCTTTTTTATATTTCATTACAATAACATGTTTTAGCTTGTTAAGGTGCAAACATAAACTACTTATATACTAGGTAACTAATTGCAATTATCACTGATGTGCGGTGGTGGTATAATTTTAATCGAACCAAATTTTAAGGGAACGATCTACAATAAAATACGTTCTAAGTAGATTTAGTTTAGTACATTGTTTAATGCAACACTACGTCCGTATTTTTTGTAGGTCCATGATCTGTAGAACAAATAAACAAAGGATGATTGTGTCAGTGGTAGATAATGAATGATATTTTCACACTATATCAGAAACCATAAACTAAGTGAAAATAAGCCATACCATAAATCATTCAAACCATAAGACTATAGCAGTTGATACCTAGTTACGCCTTTATTTGCTTTTATTCCGATTTATACCAAATTGAAAAATTGGCATAGTTTTAATAAAGATCTAATTTTAATTTTATGAACTAAGTGCTGATTTTATTATACATAATCAATATTATTGGACTCTATAATTTTTAATTGAATTTATTCTAACTAATATTATAAATGCAAAAGTAAGTTTGTTTGTTTTTTCTTTTGTTACTCTTTCACGTCTCAACCACTGAACTTATTTCGATGATTTTTGTCACAGAGATAGCTTAAGCCCTAGGGAAGGAGATAGGATTCTTTTATCCCGAATGTTAATGTCTTCCCTGGGGACGCAGACGCAGTCGCGGGCAGCAGCTAGTATAAAATATTTTCACGTCGATTAACGACAGAATACATTGGACCCGATTATATAATTTATTTATTTAATGCTTTAGGTACATAAAGTGTACATAAGTGGACTAAATGCCATTAAGCATTTTCTGCGTGTTTTATTAACCATTGCACCAAGTTCTGGCAAATACAATATGGTGAAATTAAAAGCACTAGAAACAAATTATCAATATAATCAAAGAGCGATTTAAATCGTTCATGCAAACACAATTCCATTGTTCTTCTTTGTCAGCTGGTGAAAAAAATATTCAAAGGATCTATGTCGTACTTCCTAAGGTAATCTACCTATTGTTGTTTTAACTAGATCGTATCTTTGAGAAACATTTAACAGAGTGAAAATAAGCAATTTACTTTCCGGTAACACGGTACCTAAAGTATTTGAATTAGTATTGAAATACGAACAAGGACAATACGCAAAGGAATATTGTCTCTACTAATTGGCAAATGAAATTGTCATATAGAATGCGAAGGCGGAAATATATAAATGTTATTGTTTTTCTAAAAAAAAGTTGTAATTAATGGTATCAGGCGTTATTTTTGGGAAGTTCATTATTAATTGTTAGGTAATGAGTTGAGTAGGTATATAGCAAGTTTAAAATATATCTAAGTATGATGGTATTGGTACTGATTTAGTGACTAGCTGTGCCCGCGAACTACGTTTCGCTTTAATAAATCTCAATACACGAAAATTTAAGGAGAGGTCATCTAGGGGTATAAAAATAGCCTACGACCTATTCTCCAAATATACACAAAAATGTTTATAAAAATCGGTGAAGATGTTTCGGAGGAGTTCTATACATAGTAACAAACACTGTGACACGAGATTTTTATATATTAGATATTCCCTTGTCGCATTCGATTGAGGGAGGGCGGTGCACCATTGGCCCGGTACCAATTAGTGACAATTTTGTCGAAAGCTTTGCCATTTAGGTACCTCATCATCATCATCACAGCTCATATACGTGCCCACCGAGGGGCTCGAGCCTACTCTATATTAGGGTGATTAGGCCTTAGTCAACCACGCTGGCCCAGTGCGGATTAGTCGACTTCACATACATCATTAAATTTCTTCGCAGATGTATGCAGGTTTCCTCACGATGTTTTCCTTCACCGTAGGAGCGTCAGACAAATGTACGTATGAAATTCGAAAACGAAAAACACATTGGTACATGGCGGTCTCGAACCCGGACCTCCCGATTGGAAGGCAAGTGCCGAGACCACAGCGCCACAGCTTCTTTTTAATTGCTATTGATTAGGTACCTAATCAATAGCAATTAAAAAGAAGCTAGCTTTAAGTCTGCTCTTGTTAGCTACGATCGTCTTTCCTATAGATCTGTGAGTACAACAATAAAGCAACTTTGTTGTGTTCTGAAATATAGAGTGAGATAATAGCTATATAGTTTATCTGTTGGCAAATTTAAGTCCTCTAGAATCTAGAGGACTTGAATTCGCCAACAGATTCTAGATCTAGACTATTTTGCTGACCTTTATCGATGGCGCTTTAATAAATTTGCTTTTTATGGGCATAATAGCTTTCCAGTTTTAATTACACAAAGGCATCTAAATAAATAATTAAAGATTTTTTTAAACTATTTAGCAACAATTGACACTTGGTCAGTAAATGTTGCGTTGCTAAGTCGCTGTAACTGCTTTTACAAAATGTGTTTTTATGTTTCATCTCATATCGCTTAAATGAACATGAGTTTTCCTGTTGCAAATTAAAAACAGACTTATTTTTATATGATACTAGCTATAAGTATATCCGCTTTAGCAGTATGAAGAAAATATTAATTCTAACTCTATTCTGCTTTTGCTCATCAACAACTTTAAAGGTAGGTAGGTATATAATTCTCAGTAGGAAAATTGATTATCTTCCTCGGGAATATTAATATTACTCTTCTTAAAGGTCAGAAGGAAATTTATAGATAAAATAAACATTATATGTTCACGTTTCAAATGGATATATTCAATTGAATATGGAAATATTTCCTTAGCACAACATATTAACGTGCTGACGATATCATCTGAACTGCGCATTAAATATAAGTGGATAATATAAAAATACATTATAAGAAACAGAGAAATCATCATTGGCCTGATTCTAAATTATTGCGTTGCAAAATTTTCTTCTATATTTTGTATTCGATCAACTAAATGAAACAGCACTAAAGTTACCAACTATTAAATTTGGCTTAAAAGTAAACGCCGTATTGGTTATTTTTATCATTTATCAAGATTTAAAAGGTTATGTTACAATTGATAGGGAGCTTAGAACCAGGAAACAGACATAGGATAGCTTTTATCGCAGAAATCACCCCTTAAGAGGCAGAAAAGGGGGGTGTAAGTTTGTATGGTGATTCAATAACCGCTGAACCGATTTAGATGAAATTTGGTGTGGAGAAAGTATGAGTTGTGGGGAAGGATAAAAGGTGTAAAATGAGTGGGGAGGGGGGGGGGGGGGATATGTAAGGGAATCAATAAAAAAGGATTTCCCACGCGCAATAGTTATATAGAGTGTAGAGCTTCTCAATTGCATTGGCTTTTGCAATATTCGTGAAACGTTTAACTTATTTCTTTCAGTTGTGTCTGCAAATCTGCGCCTTAGAAAGCTCTAAGGTCTGCACAAAGATATGTTAATTTCAAGATGCGTCCGGAATAATGGTAGCCATACCTAAAGCTACGTCATTGTGAGGAATTAAACAATCATAACATTATAGCGTTTGCTTCTAATCGCGCGTTTACGTGAATACCAGTAATTAACATCACAGCAAAAAGTTATTATAAATAAAAAAGCTCTCAAGTTGACTTTTTGTGGACTCTAAATAGCTTCATAATTATTCTGTAATTGGTTGTTGAGATACACGTGTCAAATCTTCACTTAAAAATAATGATCGTTTTAACTGATTCCAAAAATGGAGGAAATTCTCAAATTCGACGCGTATGCTTTATTCGTGTGTATGTTATGTACTCCGCCAATTGGGGACCGATTTTCAAAATTCTTTTTGTATTCGATAGAGTATACCTTGGGTGGTCCTATTGTCACCAAAGTCAGGATCTGATAATGGGCTCCCATGAAAATAGAGAGAAACCCTTAAATTATCCAACGTTTTTCATGTTTCTTCCAAAGCTATTCAGGTATTTGCGTCTGGTAGTCATAAGCCGATCTGATGGTGGAAGTATTCATTACTTTTAGAAGCTAGAGGTTAATATTTTTTTAAATACAACAGACACGTATTGACCCCTTGTCGCATTCTTTCAAGTTATTTCGGTGAGCTGGTATTAAATTCACAAAAAATCTATGGGCGCAACACGCAAGCGCATATAGGGTGACTATGATAACTGCAAAACTGTAGATTTTTGTGCGAAAAATTTCAGATATTTTTATTTGGAATATGTAAAATAAAAGAAATAAGATGTATGTTTATATCGACTTTCATTTGCATATTCATGAGTTTTGCGCACCAAATAACTAACCCTAATGCGCCTTTAGTCATCATCAGCAAAAAAGCAATATAGAGACAGAGACACAGCTATTACAGCGTAGTGCCTCTCGCTCTCATGCGGTTTAATACTATTAAGCGGTCATGTGAAGGGGCTGATGATATGTGGGTAAATCCACTCCTCCCGGTTACCAGGCCAACGTTCCTCGTTGATATTCCGGAAGCATGCGGCTACACTCAGAACCGGACAGAACAAGGTATTTGCCCATCCAAAGATTCGCCGCATACCCTAATTATGATAATTTCGATTCAGCGCGGAACCTTGACTGTGACCGAGAACTCACGAGAATGCGACTTACCTGTTTCTCGTGAATTCTCGGATAAACGACTACAAGCAGACTCCTAAATAAGAGGATGTCGCATTTGATATATTTTCGTATTGTCAATTAAATGTTTTTTTTTTTTGGTTAATCGAATTTACGAAGCAATACGATTAGTTTGTTATTTAATTCCGAAAGCAACTGTTTTAGAAAACAAATTATGACTGAAAACAAATTATTGACTAAAATAAATAATTTTTTTTTCATCCCCCCATCTCGGAAAGAGTATTTTTGCTATTCGATATCTGATCGCCAAAGCCGTTTTTATCCGCTTGAGGTTAAAGTAAATTTGAATTTAGAAAATCGCGTGCACTAGGTATGTGATTTCAAAACATCATTAAACCTATTTACTTCCATCTCCATGGTGCCGAATTTATCATACAACTTTTTTTAAATTTATTAAAAACTCAGACTCTCAACCTCCTTGGTGTACTTTTGTTATTAATTCGCTTTGCGCGCGTCATTTTGTTTTGACGTCGTATTGTTATAAATAAGAAATTTGAAAACAAGTAAAAAAAAACTGAAATGAGTGATTCCAGCGACGAAGAAGTTTATTTTAATGTTATAGTAAATATGTACCAAAACTGAAATAAAAGTATCTTGTGATTGTTAATGTTTTATTTTGCATTTAGTCGTTTCCTCGCTGAGGGGGGGTGAAAAGTTACGTGTTGCACTCGAGTGCAAAGATTTTTCACCTTGTGCTTTTTTGATGCCCTCGCCTAATTTTTGAATCCTTCGCTTGCTCGGTTATCAAAATTGAGCACGCGGTTAAAAAGCAACTTTGCACTCATGTATAACAAATAACTATTATTACGAACGAATAATATACGGACGTATTTGGAATAATTTAATATCACCTCACTCTTTTGTTAGGTTCCTTATATCTTAGATTCTATAAGTGTATTTTGCTGCATTGATATGTATGTATTGCTTTTTAAAGATTTCTTTTATAGTTCGTTCAGTGATAATAACAACAAATCAATAACATATTTTTTCTGGATGGCATTTAATGTTTGAAAAAATATATTATGAAATAAGAAAGACAAGTGTCAGTAGAATAATGGTATGGTAGGATGTAATACCAGAAAGCACAGCGAAGTAATTTTCAGCTTTGAATTGCCAATTTCTATCTACCGTTTAATGTTGTAACGAGCAACACTGTAATCATATCAACACGGATTCAAATATCGCAAAGGTCAACCTTTTGTACGAATCCATTATTATTCTTTTTTACAAACGTTAATTAGGTAATATCTAAGCTTCATAATCCTCCAAATTGTTGTGGCAATATATGATGATATTGATGCGTTTTTGTCGATATCCTGCTTCATTGCTATTTGATATTGAAATGTAGTTAATTATGATGGCGCATGTGCAAAAAGAGTTCAATGCGACTAATCAGCAATCTTTTTTATGTTTTCATGAGATTAGCTTCAGTTTAGTACAATGCATATGTTAGCTGACACGTATAACTTGTAACTGGTTATTTGCATCCTTACATATTATAAAACAAAGTCCCCCGCCGCGTCTGTCTGTCTGTTCGCGATAAACTCATAAACTACTGCACCGATTTTCAAGCGGTTTTCACCACTCGATAGCTTGATTCTCGAGGAAGGTTTTAGTATATAATTTGGTTAGTTTTTGTATTTATTTCTGTGTACATTAACGATATTTGTTGAAGGCTGCCCACCCACGTCAGACTTTTTATAATAAGTCCAATAATCGGGCCAATTTTGGAACATACAGTTGCAATCAGTATGTTCTATGTTTGTTTTACAAAAATCTGAAAACCGGTAATATGTACATAGTTAGAAAATTATATAGATAAGTTTGTACGGAACCTTCGGTGCTCGAGTCGAACTCGCACTTGGCCGGGTTTTTTTATTAAGAGGACTGTGAAGTGCCAATTTATGGCTCGAGTATACACTTACAAAACTGCAGTTTATTGCACACCGCTTAGAGTTGAAAGTCCGAGGCAAGTGCCTACATTTCTTATTGAAATATTGTTTCGGGCGATAACTGTTTTACCCCCCTAAACCTTTACGAAATTATGGTCGATTTCACCAACCATTACTTAGCTTAGGTAGCCCCTAAGACGCATGCTGTCACTTTTTATCTTTAATGAAAAGAATGTGACAGCATGCCAATTAAGAGCCCCCTAAGCTAAGAAGAGGTTGGTGAAAATGGCCATTAGTCTCATTAGATTCTGAATACTTTAATCTATGTTTGTACGTTTTACTTTTTTTTGTAATTCAGTATAATTTAGTCAAAAAAGATAAAAATGCTCGAGGTAGTTTTTAAGTCTAAAATATGGATATTTAAATGATAATAATTTATATTCTGAGCAATATTTCCTCAAAATCAAAACGTACAATCCTAGATCTTTAGTTTATCTACAACATTACAAAAATTATGAAAATTGGATCATGTAAAGAGGGAGAAAAGCATTATCGCTTTTTGTATGAAAATTTAAAGCGTCACAATCCTCTTAAGGACTCGTCCCTTGAGCCCTTTGAGGAAGGTTATACATACTGCCTAGCGAAGTCTTTGCATTTTAAAGTTATTTTACATATAGCATACTGCCCACCTGATGGTAAGTGGTAACAGTCACCTATAGTACATGTGGCTCTTTTGAAATTCGCAGCAAATCTGCAACCCCCACAAGAACCACAGTGTACGTTGCCAACTTGTTACATAAGATGTAAAGTCACGGTACCTACCCAGTAATTTCACTGCCATATCTTACCCTTCAAACCGGAACACAGCAATGCAAGCACTGCTGCTATGAGCCAGAAATAAGTAAGACAGAGGTACCCAAGCATTGATTTACTACCAAACGTTTGGTAGTAAATCAATGTACCCAAGCGACCCTGGTACAGAGTCTCCCTCCGTGGTAGACCGGTTTCATAATTACTATATATAATTACATTATTGTTAACAAAGTTTTGATAAGTTACATTTACTCTGCAAGCTTTATATTATTTTTTTAACCATCTTTTATTTGTAAGTAATATATGGTAATATCAACACTAACGAGTTCCTATAATTTTAACTGCATCGCTGCAAAATGGTTGTAAAGTTTATTATGTCACACTTAAAATGTCGTCGACAGAAGCAGTAATTTTTGTTTTCTTCGTAATTTTATACGCAAATACTATGTAGCTGTGCCCGCGAACTGCGATTCGCTTTTATAAAGCTCAACACTCAAAAATTTCCGGAGAGGGTCACGCTTATCACCTAGGGGTACAAAAAATGGCCTACGACCTATTCTCAGACCTACCAAATATACCTACACAAAAAAAAATCATAAAAACGAGTCAAGCCGCTTCGGAGGATTTCGATAACAAACACGAGATATAAATAGTATAGGTCAAATGAAGTGTTATTATTTTAATTTTTTTAATATAAAAAATGTTCCTCATAGGTACCTACTATTTCTGATGAATATTAATTAAATCGTAATTTTCTTTGTTGTGGAGATGTTGGTGTCAATTTTTTAGGGTGAAGGTCTCGATTTACGACGAGATAGCAATTCTTTGTACTGACGACAAAAGGCCTTAAACTTTTATATAAGTAGGTACTATTATGTTTCAAAACTTATTTTTGATGAAGAAGGTCATAAAGTCATAATAATACCTAAATTAACATCTTGCACTATACTATATCTACTGCAAAAAATCACGTACATATTATGTATGAGAAACAGTTTGACATTCATTCAAATTATTCAAAAAACTAAATTACATTTTGATGTAATTTTCTATAGATACAAATGAACGAGTTGTTTGTCAGATATATTCACATTAACATATTGGATTTTTTTTAATTTTTCGATACTATACATAAAATTCTAATACATTACCTATATATTTTAAATCTACTTTAAATTATGCTATTTGAATATTTCTAGTCTATAATTTACATAAATTAGTGCGTATTTTTATTTTACACGTTTATTGCCTACGCATTTACTAAACTTTAAAGTATTCATCTAATGTCTATTATCATACAAATATCTAATCCTTTATTGTAAATTTGTGAACATTCTCTTTACAACTTATGATAATAGCCAATGACATGCATTTATTTGATAAATTGATAATGTATTAACTTTACAATGATCTAGTTTTGATCACTGACGTTGACTGTGCAAAGTTTATAGATTCCTATACAAACTGCCACTGCATAGGAGGAAAAAAAGATTTGCATCGCTTACTTCTGACATAATAACTATTTATTTATTATTAAGCAGTCAATGCTTATAAAGTCAAAAATAAATATAAAAATATCTTTATAAAAATCATTTTGTAGTTTTATGAAACCACGATGCAAGTGAAACTTTTTTTCGGGTCGTAGGCATTTAACTGAAAATTGTCGGAAAATTATTCAAATTAGGGTACCTATTAAAATCCCATTTTCAATCTTAACTTTTTCTTCCGTAAAGAAAACTATAAATAAAAATAATAATTTATAAAAAACAAAAAAGGATTAATACATTAAAAACAAATTAATAAAAAAAAACAATTTGTGAAATAAAATAACGCTCTATGTACACAGCTGCCCTACCGCCTATCTCAAAGGGATCACTTGCTTTCGCTTTCGTGACATTAGAACAATAGTTTTAATGTTACAGGTGACATTAAAACTATTGTCCTTATGTCACAAAAGCGATAGCGAATGATCGCTATGAGTTAAGCGATAGCCCCCCAGGATCGAACCACTGCCTCACAGATTTAAAGTCAAAGATCTAACGTATAGGCATACCAATCCCGACGTATATGATTATGAAGTAGTGAAATTAAAGATCTCATATTTTTGTGTAATGCGACATGCGATATATGGATGAAAAAATTGAGGGGATGTAAAAAAAGTTTCACTTTAATAAAATCAATCAGTCAATCAAAATATAATTACATATATAACATTACCAATAACATCAAAAAATAACTACGGAACTATATAGAAGAAACCCAATATTAGTTCCTTTAATTCTCACAGCCTTTAACTCTCTGCCTATTTAAACAATTTAAATAGGAAAAGAGGAAAAGGTTTTATGCAGAAGAATCGCTGAGCTGAGGTACCTATGTCAACTGACTTTCTTCTTTCAATCAATCTTGTCAAGAATTCAATATTTACAAAATTACTGAGTTGTAAATCTCAAGAATTTCGAAAAAAATGCTTATTATTTAAACTGTGGTCATTTAATTGTTGCAGCCAAATCCTAAAAATTATTTGTCAATTTGCGTGGTAAGTCGGCTTACGTTAGATACCTAGTAGAATAATATACATTGTTGTACATTTTTCAAAAACTGATTCTGGTTGGAGACAGAAAGTCTCTTAGGCAACTTGTATTTATGTGTATATGTATACAGGATAATGTAATGTTGGAGTCAGTGCGCAAAAATTACATTATGTAGTCCATGAAAAATAAAAAGATTCTCAACTTTTTGAAAATTCTACATTTTGGGATCAACATTCTACAAATGCAACTCTTTAGCAACTCAACATTTCAGGGATTCATCCTTCTGTTTCGAAAGGGTATTTTTTGTTTTTGTTCTTACAGAAAATATTTAAATAGCTTTACTCGAAATTATTCCTAGTATTTCAGTAATCATAGCAAATAAGGTATTTGCCTTTGCATGACGCCTTGCGCCCTGTACCGTAAGCAGACTTGAGCCTCCTCCCTAACACTTCCCGTACCTGTAGCACAGTTTAACACATACAATGTTAAACTGTGCCTGTAGCATAGCAAGATGAATTTAAAACCGGCCAAGTGCGAGGCGAGTTTTACTCGCGCACCGAGAGGATTCCGTACAAAATTATCTAAGTAAGTATATAAGTTCCTAACCATAGGTACCTACATATTTACTGTTTTCACATTTTGACATTGATCAGAACATGTGCTATAAGGTCGTGTTTTTTTGTCAAATTTCATGATTCTAGATCAACGGGATGTATCCTATACCCTATAGGTTTTACATACGACATAAAATATGGTCATCGACATATTATCTTATGATCGCGTTCACATACAAGTTTGATTTTTTAAAATGAAAAAGGGAAACAGAGGTTGAATGCGTATTTGTATTTGCGCTAATAAATAAAAATCTGTAAGCACATTTTTTTTTGCTTTTTGAGAATTCCATACCCCTAAAGAGACCGTCGGTGGCGCTGTGGACTCGGCACTTGCCTTCCAATCGGGAGGTCCGGGTTCGAGACCGCCTTGTACCAATGTGTTTTTCGTTTTCGAATTTCATATGTACATTTGTCTGATGCTCCTACGGTGAAGGAAAACATCGTGAGGAAACCTGCATACATCTGCGTAGAAATTCAATGGTGTATGTGAAGTCGACCAATCCGCACTGGGCCAGCGTGGTTGACTAAGGCCTAATAACCCTAACATAGGGTAGGCTCGAGCCCCTCGGTGGGGACGTGTATGAGCTGTGATGATGATGATGATACCCCTAAAGAGTGAAATGCGCACTGGACCAGCGTGGTTTGACAAAGGCCTAATCGCCCTAACTAGTTAGGGTATGCTCGTGCCCCTCGGTGGGGACGTATATGAGCTGTGATGATGATGATGAAGAATGAAATGGGGGTTGAAAGTATTCTATATTTGCGTATCACACAAAAACTACTTAACGTATTTCAGGAGGTCTTTTTCGAAAGCTTGTGTATTAGGGTCACGGGAAAATATAGAGATCCCACGGGTGAATCGAAAATAACTTAGGTAAGACTGCATGCGCAAAGCTAGTACTTATATTCTAAATATTATAAATCCTCATCAGGAGCTCCGGACCTCCGTCTCACCTGATTGTCAAGCCAAAGGAAGCGAGCTTTACCTCCAAAACAACAATAGAGCAATGCAACAATTGTTCTCTTTCAGACTCTTACAACAATGTTGTCACAACGATATATAAGGCTGGTAAAGAGTTGATAGTAAAGCTGTGTAAAATGTAAAGTAGCGATTTTCGCCAATAAAATTGAAACAAATTTTACAGCCACCGTTAGGATTCAAACCTGACAACCATACTGCGAAAATTACGATTACTAATAATAAAAATCATGTTGTTTTTCTCCTTTATAAACTTATTAAAATTCCAATCCGCTTATTTGGAAAACTGCGTGTGAATCAACAGATTAAATGCAATTATTTTTATCATTCGATTGTAATAAAACAACGTTGTTGAAAAAATCTTCCTTATTCGTCTTTGAACAATTTAGAATGACGTATGAACGTCTTCAGACATTTTTTTCCATATTTAGTATGTTATTAGACGCGATTGATGATAATAATAAGTGAATAATTTCAATAGCAAATCATGCTTGTGAATGTTATACTTGGTATGCTGATAGTTCTTGACTTTGTTTAAAAATAAAAATGTGGTATTCTTATATAAATAGTACCAGTTACAATGTGTTAACTATTAATAACAGCAATTAACTTATTTGAAAGGAGCAACCCCACAGTTTCTGGTCCTCTTTTTTCGGAGAAGTCCAGCATTAGAGGCGAATGGTAGATTAAAATTTTATTGAATCAATTTTGACGTTTTCAAATGTATGCTTCATAACAACGAATTAATTACTTATTATCTCTTTCGATAACAACAATTAAAATATCACAATTTATAATATTACAATAGTCAACAAATAATTGTAATTCTATCATTATGATATTCTAAAATTATGTACGAAGCACCAAGTTAACTTAATTACTTAACTTAAAACACAGGATTATGTAAAACATTACTAACGGACTAAATATTGAACCAGAAGTCCAATTTCTATTAAAGTTAATGCGAATAGGATAGAAATTGTCAGGTCCCAAGTGCCAATATGAAATGATAAAAAAAACTCACCACAGCGGCGAGAAGTGTCACAAATCGAAACATGTCGTATCACAGGAACGCTGACACGTTTACTTTAAACAAATGCCGGCGCCGCCCGCGCATCTCATATATAACACAGCCTCCGATGACGTCACGCCCCGCACCCCGCCATCAGCAAACCCGTTTGTGTCATCTTCACAATTTTAAACATATTCGTCATACATTACCCATTCGGTTGAAGCTCTAAACGACCGCCCAACTATGACGTTTGGTCAGTTCGCAATGAATTCGCAACTTCAATATTTGCCTTGTTCGTTCTATGGCGGTATGGAGACGCCGACGCCGGCTGGTCTTCGTCTGTCATGACAATTTATCTTCGATCATCGAATTTCCACGGTACATTTAGGTGTAAGCGTATCTCGCGATCAAACTGAATACTAATTTAATTTGGATATATGGAGTTCGAAAATTAATCATGTTTAGCCACGCTCTATCGTGTAGTTGTTATTCAATGAAAATTTTAAAAAGCACAGTTGATAAATTAACTTTTCAAAACGATGAACGCACAGAGCGTTTTTTGTTTTTTTAACTTTCGTATTTGTTGGTTTTACTTCTGGATTTTAATAAATTTAATAAGAACTCTTATAAGACAAAGGGAAAAGTTATGCGTCGTATCGTATTTATCTATAAGCCGAAAAAGCAAGGGGGCCTATTTATGAATCACTGACTGCGCCCGCAACTTCAGTCGCGTGGATTGTATATTTTATTTTCCGTTTATGCAACATTTTTCTTTGATGCTCAGCTCCGTTGGTCGGTCGTAGCCTTCCTCGCTAAATGGACTATCCAACACAAAAATAAATTAGATTAGGCTGTGGATCAAACTACCCCTACACATAAAACGATCCAGCAGCAAAAACGTGTTTAAAAAATCACTATACGTTTTGAACTTTTAAAGTCATGTACCTAGCTCATCATCATCGAACGATATTGTCTATGTATGTTACTTTCTTTATATATATTTATTGTAATTATTTTATATTCATTTATTGTATATATTATATATACAGGGTGTAACAGAACACCCCAATAACATTTAAGGGTATGTATCCGTCAGAAGTAGAGATTCTGTAGGAAAAATATTAGGGCTAACAAACCTACTTTTTTTCCCATACAAATTAAATAAATTATTTTTTGGTATTAAGTGTCGACAACCCTACGTAAGCGTACGAGGAATACTACGCTCACGTCATACAAACTAAATAAATTATTTTTTGGTATTAAGTGCCGACATCCCTACGTAAGCGTAGGAGGAATACTACGCTCACGTCTGTCACGTGTCATTTTGTGTTTAAATTTATTTTGTGTTAAGAGCTGATTATGGTTGTCACTTGAAAGTTTTTGCTTTCAGTTTAAAATCAAATAACTCTGAAAGTATTGGGGTTCCAGGTCTCAGACAAGCACTGAAGGTCCATTTAGTATCTAACTTATATGCCCCTTAAATGTTATTGGGGTGTTCAGTTAGACCCGGTATATTTATTATAAATCCAATTATATATTTATATGTGAAGGTTATGTTTATATTATCAACAAAATTTTAATTAATACTTATATGTTTCTAGAAGCACCGCCACGAACTCTCTGTTGGATCCAATGGTTGACTGGTAGAGAATGCCATATGGCATTAAGTCCGCCAATTGTACATTTGTTTTTATTGTGCAATAAAGTTATAATAAATAAATTAGTATAGATTCGTATGGCAATGAGAGTTCATCGTGGAAATCGAGCGAAGACGACGTTTGACGAGCGCTCGACATCAGACGAACGATTCAAAATAGACCCCCCAGTTAACATTCAACGCAGATGTTTGTGAAGCAATATGAAGCTTAATATACACAGAATATGCTTGCGGTCTGCTATGTAGGATATCTTGCGGTGAGGATGACGAGACACACTTCACATTTGCTATGCTCTCATCCACACCAGAAGTCCAAGCTCTGAATAGACTTAGAATGCCGCCCTTCATCGTCGACAAGGTTCACCTTTTGCATCATTGGCTTACTGTATTATATAATCTATGACTCCTTTCTTCAACAGATAGATAGAAAAATCGTTTTAGTATAAGAAAGCATAAAACCCGGCCAAGAGCGAGTTGGACTCGCGTACTGAAGGTTCCGTATTAACTTATCTACATAATATCCTAACTACATAATATTTACATTTTCAAAATTTTCTTTAAACTGTGCTGTAAAACCTATAGGTTTTGAATACCTTATTGGGAAATCGCAAAATTTACGAAAGCATGCGACTAAACGATCATAATAATATGTTTTATCGCGTTTATTTACAAGATAGATTTTTTCACAGCCGAAAACCCGAAAATTTAATATGAATTTCAGTTTGATATCTCTACGTATTCCTGATAAGAAAGGTATTGATAGACAGATCGACAACGAAGTTATCCTATAAGACTTTCGATTATCCTTCTAAGGTACGAAATTCTAAAAGTGTGAGCGGCATCTAAAGTTTTTTAACCGACTTCAAAAAAGGAGGAGGTTCTCAATTCGATGCGTATGTTTTTTTTTTGTGTGTATGTTACGTGATTACGCCGCCAATTATAGACCGATTTTCAAAATTCTTTTTGTATTCGATAGAATATACTCCAAGAGTGGTCTCATGGTCACCAAAGTTAGGATCTGATGATGGGATCCTATGAAAATCGAGGAAAACCCTTAAATTTTAAGGTGTGTCCAACGTGTTTTGTGTGTATGTTACGCGATTACTCCGTCAACTGTTGACCGATTTTCAAATTTCTTTTTGTATTCGATAGAGTATACTTCTGGGGTGGTCCCAAGGTCACCAAAGTCAGGATCTGATAATGGAATCTAATAAAAATTGAGCAAAACCTTAATTTAATACCAATACCAGCTCACCTTCGGTGAGCCGGTATTAAGTTAAGGTTTCTCAATGCACTAAAAAGATTTCATTCGCTAAAAAGATTATTTTACAAAAAATAAAAACCGACTTCAAAAGCACTGAAAAGTTAAAAATAATATAAGAATAGGTACAGACAACATCACACTTCTATGGCTCTCTATTTCTAGGCATAAAAATTATTGTCATAAAATCATATTCCATAATTTCGATTGTAATAATGGTCAAGACGCATAATAATCAGGAAGCAGAATAGTAATAAGCATAATATTGTGTAGCAGAAAATCATTTGTCATAAGTATTAAAACCCATAAACTCGAAACACAGAACAACTTCACGCATATTTTTTCAAAGCATAATTAATGTTTAGCATATTAATCACAACGAACAATACAATTACGCAGAATTTCTCTAGGCATAAAAGGCGCGCAAGCATGCAGCAATGTAAGGAAACATGCAGTATGCATGCAAGCAAGCATGCAACATGCAAGCAAGCATGCAACATGCAAGCAAGTATGCACAGTGCAAGCAAGCATGTACCACGCAAGCAAGCATGCACCTTGCAAGCAAGCATGTACATGCATGGTTTCTGTCACGGCTCCGACGCTGCGGGGCTCCGGCGGTCCCACGCGAGCTTATCGTCACAGATGGTTTTCGCTCACCACCTGCTCCTCAGCTCGCGGGCCGCCTCGCCCCTCCGCGCCTACGCGGGTTTGAATTACACTCTAGGGGTAGGACAAACAAGACTACGTGGAGTCGGTTTCGCAGCGATTCGTTTCTGTCACTAGTAGCATGAATGAATTACTTTCAAATCAATATATACTATGAAAAAAATATATCAAATGAAAATATAGAATATTCGAGTATCATATTTGAATAAAATAATATATGAAATGTTATTATAAAAAGTTTAGTAAAACAGAGAGTAAACATTGTATCTAATGAACGTGATATCCCTTAAAATAAAATCATTTCTAATTATAAGAAATGCCCCAAAATATTAGGGATATCATTAATTATGACACTTAAAATTATGGCAAAACATTTTAGGACTACCAATATTATGTAAAAAGAAATTAGGGATTTCATTAATTATGCTTCATGAAATTATGCCTTTGGATAATTGTGCCTTATACAAATTATGCAAAGAAAAAATTATGTGACGTTAATGTTATGCTTTTCGATTATTATGCTTAGTGATTTATGCCAAGCGCCTTTATGACAAACAACATTATGCCAAATGAAAGGTCCCCCACTTCTATATTGAAGTCGGTGCCAAACGATGATCTCCTAGAAAGTCTTAAAATTTGGCACCGACTTCAATATAGAAGTGTGGTGTTGCCTGTACCTATTCGTATATTATTTTTTACATTTCAGTGTTTTTGAAGTCGGTTTTTATTTTTTACACTAAAGTTTGAATCTAATGTTTACAAATAAGTAGGTATACTAACCCAGACATCAGCATCAAAACTTACAATTAAAATGGATTGTAAGTTTTGATATATTATCATCATCATCACTTCAGCCAAGTGAGGCTCATTGTTGGATAGGAGACCTATCCAAGGATCTTCACACCTATCGGTCGGTTTTGGAATAACGATCCTTACGATTTCCTCTTAACTTTCATTGTGGCCATGGTGGAGTTGCCCTCTCTATTAATTTTTAGTGACTTTGAACCTTCTAATGAGGCCCAGTGTATTCGATTGCTATATAATAATATGACCAGAAAGAAATCCTATTGGGAAATTATACAATACCCAAAATCTTCCATATAAGAGAATGTTTAATTAATCACTTGTACGAACCTAATTACAAAAAAAAACTTATAAATATTCGAAGGGTTTTATGTACAAACCAGAAAACCGTATCTAGTTATACCTTTTTTTCCGGGAGGAAATGCGTTACCGCACCGTACCCGCCCTTGGCTAGACGGCGGGCGTGTCCGCGTGTCCCGGCAGAGTGCCAGGCCTACTCACTAAAACCCCCCAGGTGTACTCCCTACCCTTATGGGCGCATATGGTAAGGTCCACACTGCGACACCACTACCAGCGCTCCCGGATGGTTAGTTATACCTAGTTACAAAGAAAAATTCTTAAATATACAGCTTCGAGAAATCGAGATAAATAGATATTGATGTGATGCGAGGTCAATTTCAAAAAACAGATCTTAATTAAAAGATCTACGCTAGACCAACATTTACTTACACTTGTATCCAAAGTCAAAACGGGTTTGTCCAACTAGTTTTACTATTAGTTATACGATATAACAAAATGGACAAAAAACTATATGAACTATGTAGTTTCCACCCTATCTTAATATGTTTAATTGTATCATGAAAATTTTCTATCATGTTATAAATCTGTGATGGTTTAATATTTAGGCGATGAGCGTATATAGGGAAATGGTGAATGCTATAATAATATAGTCCCCTGGGGGACTGAGCTAGGGGATTCTAGTCGAAAGAATCGGCGATTGTGACAAATCTTAAAGTTTCACAGTAAGGTGGCATTACTACTTAGCTGAGATGAAGGCTTGAGAACATCACTTCCTATAATTATATCGAAATTAATTGTGACATCACAATTGCGTATCACTTAAACCGAACCGGTAAATTTGTGAATCACCTTTTTATTCCTAATATACAAAAAGAACATCGTGGAAAACAATAACATTATAACAACAAATTGATTGTTCTCAACTACGCAAATTATACGGATTTTTTCTGCAAACAAAACATTTATTTTACGGATCTAATGATTTACATTTAAAAGCTATTAAAAGATGGCAGCTCTCAATCATGCCGTGGCCGAGTCGGTACCAAGCTCTTTTTATGAGTCCGATATAAAAACAGTATCAACTGCTCGTCAATTTATATCACTGATATATCCCTTTATTGTTATCTCTTTAGAAATTTGAAAAACAATGTTTTTCTATGTATATAGTAGAGGGAGAGGAGCGTGGAGCGTCGGTGGCGCTGTGGACTTGCCTGCCAATCAGGGGAGTTATTGTCTAAGAAAAAATCTATTGCGATCGCTTACAATTTGACAGTCGCCGTCGTTCCATCGCTTCTGTATAAAAGTATGTCAGCGCAGAGTCTTGTGTTCACGGCGCAATGGTTGTCAAATTGAAGGCGATCGTGATAGATTTTTTCTTAGGCAATAATCCACCTGGAGGTCCGGGATTCGAGACCGCCATGTGGTTACCGATGTGTTTTTCGTTTTCGAATTTTATATGTACATTTGTCTGACGCTCCTGCGATGAAGGAAAACATCGTGAGGCAACCTGCATACACCTGGCGAAGAAATTCAAAGATGAATGTGAAGTCGGCCAATCCGCACTGGGCCAGCGTGGATGACTAAGACCTACAGACTTACAGCTGTGAAAAAATCCGACTTATAAATCAACGCGATCAAAAGATACAGCCGTTTATGTCGCATTTTATCGCATAGGTACTTTGCGATTTCACAAGGAAACTAAAACTTCCGTTCACCTAGAGTCGTCAAGTTTGCCAAAAATCAATATCTGCAGCACATCTACCTAAGGAAAAATCTGAAAACCGTAAATATGTATATGTAGGCAAATTAAACTTTTCTTAAGAATAAAATTTTAATTATTAAAGCGCAGAACAGAAAAAAAATATTCATTTATAAATTTAGTTATGATTTTGATTATACTATATTGGTTTTATTTTTTACTATATTTTTTGAGATAACAGTCTCAAAAATATTATATTACTAGCTATGCCCGCGAACTACGTTTCGCATCAATTAAGCGCAACACTCAAAAATTTCTGAAGGTGCCACCTTTATCACCTAGGTGTATTAGGGGTATTAGGGGTATATAAAAAATAGCCTATAACTACATTCTTAGACCCACCAAATATACACCAATTTTTTGATAAAAATCGGTCAAGCCGTTTCGGAGGAGTTCGATAACAAACACTGTGACACGAGATTTTTATATATTAGATGATTCAAAATGGTCGGCAACCCTATTCAGTCCGCCTGTTTGCTGCTGGCTTGCAGCCGGCCTGCCTGCTACTTGCTGGTTACCTGGCCTGTCTGCAAACAGTACTAAAATCCGCAGTAATAACAAAATGGCATTAAAGTCTGCAATAACGGAGGTTCAAGATTATTTTGAAGATGTGAAGATGTGAAGTGGCTACCGTATAGTCGTTGGACGCTTGCCACTAGATTCCAAAACCCCACGCCCAAAGATGAACGATCTCATATCACACGCTTCGGCAAACGCATTACCTGCAATCCGGTATTCCCGCACATCCGGTTACAAAGATACAGTCGAAATGGATGCAAATTTTATGCCATGACTCGCGGCTCGATTACCAGCGGTCGCCGCGATCATATCACGAAAGGCCAAGGCTGAGGAGCAGCGCGGGTCACCGGCATCGGATGAGCGAGGGACAATGAAGGATTGCTTGGAAGCTTTTCGAGTGAACACTGATTTGACGGCTGATAAGGATTGGGTAACGTTCATTGGTTCGAAGGAGTGCGTGTTCTACCGTCTGTACAAATGGGGAATGTTCTGAAGAGCTTTTTAAACTGATTCCTCCATCGCTGTTTCGCCATCGCTCCGCACGCCAAGGAAGTAGAACTCACCCCAACCACCCCTACATGTCGGACGCCTGGCATCAGCGTACCTTGCGAGTGTCTCGTTCGTTTCTCCCGCGAACTTGCAAAATGTGGAATGAGCTCCCTCCGGGAGGTGCTTCCAACGCGCTACAACATGACATTCTTCAAGCGGAAAGTAAATAGGGTCCTCAAACTCGAGGCAAGCGACGCATAAGCGACACCCATGATGTCGCAGATGTCCATGGGCGACGACGACTACTTACCATCAGGTGGCTCGTCTGCTCGTTCACCGCCTTTGATGACATAAAAAAATCACAATATTTACGAATGTTTTAACCAAAACCAAATCGTAACTGTTCCCATATAATTTGAGATCTGACTGTCAAAATGTATGGGAAGTCTACAAGCCCTTCCTTACATCACAAACTCTATACCATATTCAAAACATGTAGCTTGGCCGTTTCGTTATTGCAAGAACTATTGTGAAACGGAAAAGTAATAAGCCGTGAATAAATTTTTCACCTTGCGCCCTGTAACGAAATGGTAGCGAAACGGCAAACCCATATATTTTGACTGAGGTGTAGAGTTTTGGAAGTTAGGGCGTGTAGAGTTAGAATGAGATCTAACAACTTGTGACAGTGCGAACCATATCGTCTCGTATTGGCTACATTTTCAAGCAGTTATGGATGCATTTCGACTGTCTAATGGGAAAAAGATAGTAATTTTGAAGTCACATGTTCAATTCACAGTCAATACTCAATATTATTGACCACAGATCAATAAGAGTTCGAAAAGATTTGCAAAAGCCTTGTTGACCTCACCTGACGATAAGTAACGATGAGGCCAAAGATGTCCAGGCGAAGCAAGCTTCGCCTGCACCCCTCAACAATTGAGGAACTGACTATCTTACCTCTAATTGTCAAAGCACAACGAGTAATAACATTGTTGTTATGGCGACAAATTTAGGTAAGTAGCTAGCCAGCAAACTAAGCAGAGCAACTTCTGTCCCCATGGGAATCAAACCCCGGACCTACGGATCAATACCGGACCGTATTGACCACGATACCACGGTTAAAGTATTGTTCTCAATGCTTCCTTATACTCACAAAACGTTCATTCCATTCGTGATTTCAGCATTATTCCTATTTTGTAATTATAATCCGTAACTCCACACACATTCCACAAGAGTCTTCTTAGGAGGCTTACGTAACCTTAACCTTAACGCATCAAAGAGATACTTTAATAAATAGTTAATAAAAGTTATATGAAAAAACACTCGTAATGGAAAATGTCAGATAGGTACCTTAAATTCCTTGTGGCTTACCACGACAACAATTTGTTTGATTATTTCGTCAGCGTCCGGATAGAGACGTTTAGTGTGTACGATTCCATAAATCAGCGATTACACAATAGGACTTTCGGATTAAAAGTGATAATTAAAAGATTACTTCATTATTCCCTAGCGTTAACAGTTCAAGAAGGGTCGATGAGTGTGGCCCTCGGGGCTACACGGCCTGCGTTGTTGCGTCAGAAGTAATCAGAACGCAAGCTATCTTCCCATGATGTAATTTTTAATTGGTGCGTGTGAGGTCCGACGGAAATTCGTATTTGACTCTTCAAAGTCTGATGCTTATAGCGTTTACCAAAATCACTTAGTACCTATTGTCTCGTCTTTTTGGAAATCGGGAGACAGATATACTTAGCTACGGTTACCCAAGGCACTATTGGTAGTGTGAAAGTGTTGTGCCACGGGTAAGCTACTAAGCTACAATATTGTAAACATATCTACATGGTTAAGTATGAATATTAAGTATGAAATTTACTTAACTTTACAAAATTGTGTATCTAGCCACCACCACCAAAAAATAAATCGAACCTCCAAGACAGTCTAAACTTTAATAATCAAAGTACTAACATAACGGTCCTTCGAGCCGGATACATGCCAACAGACTATAGATTGCTAATTATTGTATTGTCACCATAATTGTTTTCATTGTTAATATAGGTAATTTGAAGATGGGAAGCGGGCCATCCAGTCGCACGGCTGAATTTCAGAACACGACGAGACAAGACCGAAACGTGGAAATAGAGCAGCATATCAGCATATCCAATAAAATGGTATGTTATTATTATGTATTTACCTATTTATTTATAAATAGACCACAAACAAGCTCACACTAATACACAATACAGACTTACATTAATAGGCTACATTACAAGTGCAAACTTAATTGGCAGCAACCACGTGACACGACAAATAACAACTTTAGAATCAAAAAGAAAGTAAAAATAAACGTTGGACGTTCAATCAAATCAAATTGCATCCCACTCGCATCCATTGCCACAAACCAAACGTAGGATCTTCAGTCTACCGGAAACGATGCCATGCTCAATCGGTAATTTAGATTTTTTTGTATTGTAAGCGTACATTTACATGTAGGTAATGTGGATTTGAATTTGGACAAAGAATCGAAATAAATGTAAATATTTCAAGATTTCGAAACTGAATTGTATTGTTAAATGTGTTCTCACCCTGCCCCTGTATAGTCGACCAAAAAAGTGGTGACCACTTTTGACCATACTTCGCGTATAAACAAAACATGGTTAAGGTCCCCTTAGTAACTGTCGGTATGACATTAAAAATGAAAATCAACTGTGTTGTCTTATGACGCAATATTGAATTTCAACCATAGGGCAGTTATCCAGTTATGGTAGACTTTACCTAATCAAATAGGTAATTTGTAATGGGTATTCATCGCCGTACTAGAAATTTGGTGAAAGCAGTCCTTGCAAATACTTCATTAACTTTGTATTTGCAATATTTGAGTTTCTTCTCTTCTTCTTCTTATAATATAAAAACTAGTTGTGCCCGCGAACTACGTTTCGCCATATATTTTTTCGCCGTTTTTGCTACATTTTTCATTGATGCTCAGCTCCTATAAGTCATAGCGTGATGTCATTATATAGCCTAAAGCCTTCCTCGATAAATTGACTATCCAACACAAAAGAATTTTTCAATTTGAATCAGTAGTTCCTGAGATTAGCGCGTTCAAGCATGCAAACGACCAAACAAACAAACTCTTCAGCTTTATAATATGAGTAAGTATATGAGAATAGATGATTTTTCTGTTTGTTTGAATAGGTCCAAGGAAGGTTTATACGTACAATTAGACCCGGTAGGTGGCGCTGTAGTCGGGCGGGACAACGTCTGCCAGGGCCACTAGTTATCGATAAAAACATTATATACCTATAGGATATCAATAATCGAAAATATCGAACATTTTTATAGAATTTATCGATATTTTTTTGAATATTATTATAGAACGCTATTTATACTTTTAAAGAATAGACAGAATTGATAATTAATATAATTAAATTAGTAGACGCTAGATTTTTAAGTAGACCACAATAACCTGTTTGGCCGTTTGATACTGCGATTTATTAAAATGACGGCAAAATCTCAAAGAACATAAACACCTGCGCCGACCAGATAGATGAAATCCGTCACAAATTAGTCATTTATATAATAAGTCCAAAAAGACCTAAG
Organism: Schoenobius gigantellus; assembly: GCA_963935595.1. Lineage (NCBI taxonomy): Eukaryota > Metazoa > Arthropoda > Insecta > Lepidoptera > Crambidae > Schoenobius > Schoenobius gigantellus. The sequence goes on from OZ012549.1 coordinate 39,626,773, forward strand.
TACTTATACAAAAAAAATCTTAAATACTAATTAAACTGCTAAATGGATAACTCAATTCAAAATTATAATGTCGACGAGAAATAAAATTCCCTCACTCTCTTCTTATAACAGGAGAGTCTGTATATCTCGTATGTGAGGAGGCAGCGAGTTCCATAATCTAACGGCGGGCGGCATGGTCAGTAAAGGATAGCTTGCGTACGAACGAAGGTGTGATCTACAAATAGCTTAACGTACCTATTTGTTATAAATGTTTAGGCAATTTAAATGTTGTTTTCAAAAAATTTAATAACATTAGACTATTAGACTTTATAATGTTAATGTGTATGAATTTGAAAATTTGTACCAAAGTGCGGAGTCTTATTCTACTTAAAATCAAAATGTATAAATAATGATGTCATTCAATTTAAAAAATATTCATAATACAATATGAAGGTCAAAGCTGATGATTAACTCGAATTACAAAGAATCTGTCTATTTCTCCAAACAATATACAAGGATGTAGCCGTCGACGCCTCAACCTCATAAATCTTGCAAAAGTCAACAAAAATTTATAAATTTTTGTAGCAGACTTTAGGTATGAAGGACTTTTCATGTCCGGAGATTATCTGACTTTATGTCTATCCGTTATGGCTCACGAAACCGATGGCATACCTCATCGATCATGGCTTTATGGCAGATTTAAAGAAGAAATGGCATGCTTTCTGCACTTGTATCGAAATGTACTACATACTATTATTTGACAATTTATTTCAATTTAATTATGATCTAATTTAATTTTGTTTGTGTTTGATTTTGCAATTAATTGATTTTAATATAATGTGAATTTGGTATAAGTTTTATTCCATTAATTTAATACTATAATAATTTCTATTTGTTCATTCTACGTTGTGCTTTGGTAAATATTTTCTACATATTTGTAAATCACATGATTGCAATACAAATACCTACTTTGACTTTAACTATCCAAGTCGGAGGGGATCGTGATTGGGATCGTTTTCTTGTACTTTACCTTCCATTTACATTGTGTCAGCAGTACAATCAGCAGTGATTCAACGCTATCACGACAACACTATACTGATTTGGAACCAGTTTACATGAAGCCAGCATCATTGAAATCCGACTGGGACCAGTAACTTGACCAATATAAATCAGCCTCGAGTTCACCGCTGAAATGCCTTGTTCACTCTATAAGGCAAACACACACGCTGTCACCTTTTTCCAGATAGAAAGGCTGGTGGAAGATGCCGCTCTCGCCAACGAAGTATACCTGGCGACGGCGCCTCGACGCGACTTCAGGGATAAAATATACACGGAGAAGCTGAAGTGCTTGGATGAAAGTCACTCTGAGCAATGCGGGTGATATTTTTTAGCTTTTATCTTTTCTTACAGCTTATATCTTTTACTACAGATAATATAATACTACAGTATTTTTACTACTTTTAGTACTATTATTTATTCTGTGCTTTTATGAAGTTTCATATCTATAGGTACTTACTTACTAATATTATAAAGCTGAAGAGTTTCTTTGTTTGTTTGGTTGAACGCGCTAATCTCAGAAACTACTGATTCAAATTGAAAAAATATTTTTGTATTAGATAGTCTATTTATCGAGGAAGGCTTATCACGATGTTGTTATTTTCCAAGATTTAGGCGAACGAAGTCGCGGGCACAGCCAGTGTTTCGTAAGTTTACATTGGTTGTCATCATAGGTGGATAGCCTAATTCTCGTATTGGAATCCAACAAATAAACAAACTGTTAGACATGGGCATCCCCCTAGATCTCCAACCAGATCGGTGCTGCGCTTCTGGCATCCAACAGCTTCCCGAGACCTTTACAAGATCGTCATTTCATCTTGTGGGGAACTGCATATGCAGCCCCAGATTTACGATTCCAAGTGTTTGAGAAAAATTGTTAAAACTGACAAATGGGTAGCATTTTTTGTGACTATTTGTGCAAAAAATAAGATAAATATTAAGATTCGATTACTTGATAAAAACCTATGAGATTGAAGGAAAAGAGGCTTCACTTGTTTCGATATTTCGAATTCTTTTCTCAAGGATTTGGCGCCCCCATGAAACTGCCGCCCGGGGCAAGTGCCCCCAGTTGCCCCCCCTTAGATCCGGGGCTGACTGCATGTCCCTGTACGCGGCCGTCACTCGAGGACCTTTCAGTCCCAACAGCCGTCAGTCCTGCGAGCGATGTGTACTGCTCACAACTGCCACTTAACGTTCGCAATTTTTTGGGCTATAACGGTGGCTATTGTTCTTCTACGGATATCATCATTTCTGGTTCGATCACGTAGAGAAACTCTGAGTATAGCCCTCTTCATTGCCCTTGGAGTGCCCTTGGGTGATAGGTGACCAAAAATAGGTACTCGGGCTCCTGCTCCTAATCTCGCTCAGTCGAATCAGACTATGTGAGTATGGGAACTAGTACACCTATAGCGTAGACATGCATGCATATATCTCTCGCGCTGATGACCGATAATTATCTCAAAAGACGGTGCTCTATATGAGATTGGCAGCCGAGAGTCATCATCATCACAGCTCATATACGTCCCCACCGAGAGGAACGAGCCTACCTTAACTAGTTGTGTTAGTGCGATTAGGCCTTAGTCAAACCACGCTGGTTCAGTGCGGATTGGTTTACTTCACATACACCTCTGAATTACTTCGCATGTGTATGTAGCTTTTCTCACGATGTTTTCCTTCACCGTAGGAGCGTCAGATAAATGTACATAAGAAATTCGTGAAACGAAAAACACATTGGTACATGGCAGGATCGATCGCGGGCCTCCCAATTCTACTCGGGGTACAGTCCAGTGCCGAGGCCACAGCGCCACCGACGCTCCTACAGCCGAGAGTGACATTCGCTAAACAGAGACATGATAGAACACTCCAGCAACTCTTAATTTTCCTATTCAGACTCACAGTGGACGATCTGCGCGCGACCGCGAACCGCATACAATTGCGCACAGCCAACATGGTCAGCCCTGAGCCCGTGTGCCAGGAGTGCAGGGACCGGGTCATTGACTGCTACGTCACTTCGGAGACGCCTGCCGACATCGTCCAGTGCTCGGATACTGTTGGTGAGAAGTTGACCTGGCTATAGGGCATGGATACCGTTATACCGAAATACCGGTATACCGATAAAAAAATTCGGTATTTTGATACCGGTAGGTATATGAGGTTAAAATACCGTTATTTCGGTATTTCAAAAAAATATTTTGAAATACCGAAATGGTGATAGTGTATGAAGTCATGAACTCTAGTTTTGCCAAATTTTAGATTTTTTAAATCCTACTCTGGAGTCAAGCCACCGTTACTTATACGGAAATGCTGATAGAGTCATTAACCCTAAATTCCTCCAAATTATGATATATGGCTTGCTTTTACTAGGTTTCCTCGAATTCTGAAATTGTTTCCCTCTACTGATCCGTAAGTTGTTCCAAATAAGGCTGCTAGTATTTCATCATCATCATCATTATCATAACAGCTCCTATACGTCCCCACCAAGGGGCTCGATCCTACCCTAAGTACCCACAAAACAATATACTTATCCCTCATACTCACAGGTTGGCTGTAAGAAATCTCTATGAGAGCCAAGTCCACCTTTGTGTACATTATCTGTTCAAATTTTCTACTGTAAGTTACTATGCGCAATAAAGTGTATTATAAGTTAGGGTGTTTAGGCCTTAGTCAACCACGCTGTCCCAGTGCAGATTGGTCGACTTAACATACACCTTTGAATTTCTTCGCAGATGTATGCAGGTTGCCTCACGATGTTTTCCTTCGCCGTAGGAGCGTCAGACTTTACTTAAGTAGGTAATTCAAAAACGAAAAACACATTGGTACATAGTGGTCTCAAACCCCGACAACCCAATTGGGAGGCAAATGAATGCCGAGTCCACAGCGCCACCGACGCACCTGCTGCACGCGTAGCACAAGGATCGCGAGAATACCTATTTTCTCGGCCTATTTCTCTACACCGAAATGTCACTTTTGACAGTTGCAAATGAGATAGCTATTGTTTGGTGTCGAGAAAGTGAGGCAGACTATCCCTGCGTTCCAGATAAAGCACTGCTACTTTCTGAGGCTAACATCAGAGGCGCGTTCAGAGCCTCTGGGTGTAGTTGTCCGGTTGTTTTTTAACTCGCTCAAAGGCGTTGAACGCATTGCAGCAACCAAATCTTTTATCTCCCTCTTTCACATTAATTTTTATTTCTCTCTCTTTCTATCAGATGACATTTTAGATTATGGCCGCCAATATCATCCAATCACGTAAGAGTATTTCAGTAATAAACGTCAGAGCGTTTTACAACCATCAAATTCGATGGTTGTTCGGTTGTAACCATTGTAACTCGCGCCGACACTCTAAGGTCTTGAACGGGCCGGGCCATACCTACTATAAATATCTGTCAATAATTTTTTTAAATCCGCTGAAAATCCTTTTTGATTCATGAAAAAAAGATTCCAAATGTCAAATTGTCAAGCTGTTAAAAAGTGGTATCAGAGGACCCATCTACTAACATGGGTATTTGATGCTAGCATTTCGTGTTAAAAATGCTTAAATGAAACGCATGACAACCAGCAAGAAAAATTAGCATCACCGGCTAATGAAACGCAGATGCTAAAAATGTTGGTATTTATGGCTAAAAATGCTTATCTGGAACGGGCGGTATATATCCTGACAGTTAATGATAGACATATTTATATGTCGAGGTCCTTGTGCTACGCGTCCTGATATTTGAGCGAGGTCAACTTATTACTTACTGTGGTCGAATTTTTTATATCTGCTTTGTGGTTGGAATAGGAACCACAGTTGTGGGGATGAACTGGTGACTTGAGTCACCCAAATCCCAGGACACCCCATGACTGGAGTGACGGAACACCCCAGAAGTTGAAATTTTTAGTTTTAGTGCCGTGGGTATTACCCGATTAGCAGAGGAGTCCGATATAACCACAAAAAAGGAACCAACCAAAACCAAGCAATTTTAAGGTTTTTCGTTAACTTACTAGATTACATTTTGAAATATGACATCACAAAGCTTGGGATTCCTACCACACCTTGACACACAACGTCACACTTCGTCGATCCCCTTCCCCCATAAACTGTGACGTAATTTATGGATGGCCCCTTATCACGTTGTCGCAGGTGCGTTCAGGCAGTGCGTACAAGAAGAGGCGACGGGCCGCATGCGCGACCGGCACTTGAAGGACAGTCGCGACGCAGCTCGCCGCGCGCGCCGCGTTAGGATTGCCAGATTGGATCTGCCTTCGCCCTAATATCGCAGGATAACCCTTCTGTTCAGGATTACTGGAGAATATTATGTTAAGATCAACGCAAGTGCACTCATTTACCAGATTTTTTTTCATATAAAACCATAGATAATATAATACTACAGTAATAAAACTGAATGCACATAATTATGTCCGCTCCGTACAAGACGCATTTACTGATGGCGTCGTACATAATATGTCTGCACGCACCATGCACGCCGTAAGGAAATCTTTAGTATTGCCCACAACAACCTTACAAGTTGGGACTGTGAAAAAAAATGTATGAGGGGGATATAATAAACTCATTTGCAAAAAAAACCGGGCACCTAAGCAATGAACCATTTCAAATGTTAATATTGCTTTGTTTGATAATTATAGGTAGTTTTATCCTCACAATTTGGTAAATTAATAAGAATATAATCGTTTTCAACAGTATTTCATGAAATTTTGATACAATTTATGGGAAATAATGCTAAACCTCACTAGTAGTGTATGTTCGCTAGTAGTGCATATGCTCATGAAGTAAAAATAAAAAAGTTTTTTTGTTTGTTTTTCTTTAATAAAGTAAAAGTAGATAAATGTTTAGTATCGAGAGTGAACCCCTTCTAGCTAAAATCACAGCTTGAATTCGTCTGGGCATGCTAGCGAGTATATCCCGGATACTTGCTTGCGGAATACGTTCCCACTCCGCAGTATTCACATTCTTCAGCTCTCTGATGGTCTGCGGAGCGGTCTCGCGCCCACTCATAACCAAAAATCTCATAACCAATACGTAAAAGTCCCACTCATAACTGCTGATGTGAGAAGACGAAACTCATAACCAACACAACTACACAATTATGTACAGTCGCTTTAATAATTATTAACAAAAAAGGGTGAATAATATTTTAAATCAAAGTAAAAAGCTTGGTATAAAAAAAAATTACAAAAAATAAAACCGACTTCAAAAACACTAAAAACTTAAAAATAATATAAGAATAGGTACAGACAACATCACACTTCTATATTGAAGTCGGTGACAAATTTTAACACTTTCTAGGAGATCATCGTTTGGCGCTGACTTTAATATAGAAGTGTGATGTCTGTACCTATTATTTTTTTTAGTGAATGAAATCTTTTCAGTTAAAGAAACCCTAATTTATTAAAATAGTGTTTTCCTCTATTTTCTATGGGATCCCATCATCAGATCCTGACTTTGGTGACCATGGGACCACACTTGCAGTATACTCTATCGAATACAAAAAGAATTTTGGAAATCGGTTTAAAAATGACGAAGATATGAGGTTACAAACATAAAAAAAACAACCGAATTGATAACCTCCTCCTTTTTTGAAGTCGGTTAAAAAAAGGTGTAAAGAGGCATCTTGCAGGTCGGCAAGGTGAGGGTGGCTATTGCGGTGTGTAATCTCTCTCCCGCATTAATATTAGACAGCACAAACAATACAGAAGACAAAATGTAATTTATTTTTACAAAAAATTAAACCGACTTCAAAAACACCAAAAAGTTATAAATAATATAAGAATACAAACAACAGTTTTTATATTGAAGTTCGTGCCAAATGTCATGCCCATTTGTTTAGTGCTTACCGGTGGTACTACCGTTGGTACTACCGTTGGTACTACTGTTAGTATAACACTACAGGTATTTGTAGCCCGCTCCCGGATTTGGTGACAATGAGACTAATCGAGAACTATACCCCCTCAAACAAAAAAAATATTTTCCAAATCGATTAATAAATGACAGAGTTATGAGATAGCAAACGTAAAAAAAGAACATACAATGGAAATGATAAAGTCCCCCAATTTGTTAAGGCGGTTAAAAAATGAAATGACTCGCAATTGAAAGTTGCGTTAAAGTTGCTTTTAAATAGTTTTATTATAGCGTTCCTTAATTTCTTCAAAATAATATAAATATTAAAACCGATAGTTACCCACATGGTGTTCTTTGGTGTCGAAGATAATAAGTAGTACTACAGGCAAAATTATTCACCCGTAGTACTACCGGCGCGTGAGTAGTACCACGGCACAAAATATATAATAGTACTCCATAACCACGGGTAAGCACTGGATTTTTTGTGTATTGCGTCTTGAAATGACAGTTAAGACTGTGTTGCTGTTTGTACTGTAACTAAATATTTATTTTTAGTATGAAATAATAGTCGTAAAACAAAAAGTACCTATTACTTTAAAATTAGTATGCAAGTATGCATATAATAGTAAGCAAGCACTATTGGTCTCAACTGTACTTCAAAATAGTTCACAGTTTAGGTATTTGCTTTTTTTATGTTCGGTTATGAGTTACTCCTCTAAATTAAATATTTTATAAGTTTAAAATATATTTCATAACCATGGTTATGAGTGGGTCCTCAAGTCAGTTATGAGTCGCCACATTTTATTCCAGTTATGAGTTTCTGGTTATGAGTGGGCGCGAGACCGCGGAGCTGGTTGTACTGATCTCACACGCCGTTTCAGAACGATCCCAGACATACTCTATGGGATTGAGGTCGGGACTTCGAGCTGGCCAATCCAAACGACGAATGCCGACCTTTTGCACATACGCTTTAACATCGCGAGATCGGTGGGCGCGAGCATTGTCGTCCATAAAAATCAAGTCTTCACCTAGAGCGGCCAATGCGGGTTGTGCATGAGGAATTAGAACTTCCGTTATGTATCGATGCCCAGTCAGTGAGCCGTTTTCAATGAAGACTAACTCTGTACGATCCATTGAATTTATTCCTGCCCAAAACATAACAGAGCCCCCACCATAAGGTGTGATTTCTTCGAAACATGCCTCTGCAAAGCGTTCTCCTTGTCTTCTTAGCACTCGCCGACGTCGATCTTCACCGAACAGAGATATCCTGGCTTCATCAGAGAACAAAACCCTATTCCAATCTTCTTGAGTCCATGATTCACAATTTCTAGCGAACCTAAGCCTGTAAACTCGGTGCTCACGGAGTAATTTGGGGCCGCGGGCCGGGCGGTGACTGCGTATATTGGCAGCGAGAAGCCTCCTCCTGACCGTCCATAGACTAATATGCACATTTCTTACTTCTTGGAGGTTGTTCTTAAGATCCACATACGAAGATTTGCGATTTCTCAATGCGCGACTCACAAGAAAACGATCATCCCGTGGTTGGGTACATGGTTTTCTTCCAGAACCAGGCCTTCTCTCGACGGAACCAGTCTCCTGATATCGCTGCCAGGTCTTTTGGACCGTCGAGCGACTAACATTTAGCCTCTTAGCCACGAAGCATTGGCTGCAACCCTCTTCAAGCAGCGCGATAATTTTGATAGCTTTTACCACTTTATCTACCATTTTTGATACAGCCAAACAGCAATAAATAAAGCTTTGACAGTCAAGGATATGAAATTAATCGATGAAAATTGAATAAAATTTATGAAAGTCGATGTTAACTTCTGGAACTTCACGCCAAAAATGTAAGGTATACAATAAAATTCCTGACAATATTAAAAATGAAACACAATTAAATGTATTCAAAAACAAACTTAAAAATTATTTGCTACAAAAAGCTTATTATAATGTAAAGGATTTTTTAAATGACTCTTAATACAAGGCTTGCGATCTGCTCTATATAAACAATATATTAATACGTTGAAAATGGCAAATAGGCAATAATTTAATCAATATTAATTAGTTGTAAATAAGCAATAATTTAACCAATATTAATTATTATTAACCTTTATATTAATTATTATTAACCTTTATTGTAATTTTTAATTTTATTTAATGTCTAATTTTTAATTTAATTTATTGTAATCTTGAATTTTAATTTATGGTCAAATGATTAATTATTTTCTAATTTATCTATTATGTAATTTTTAATGTAATTTAATGTGTTATTTTTAATTTAATTTATTGTAATCTTGAATTTTAATTTATGGTCAAATGATTAATTATTTTCTAATTTTAATGGAATAATGTTTTTAATGTATAATTTTAGTGTAAGATGTAATGTGGTTGATTTTATGTATTTAAAATTAATTTTAAATGTATTTTGCGATGCCCTTATCAGGGCCATGTACTGAACCTTTATAATTTAGTCATAACACCTATGTATGTACTGTACATGATGGCAAATGAATAAATAAATAAATAAATAAAATAAATAAATAAATAAAAAGGGGTTTTCTGTAAAAATGAGCATCAAATGAAAATTTGAATTTAGAACGTACTTTTTTAAATACCACGGCATTTTTAAAACCGGCCAGTAACGTGTACAAACGATTGAAACCTTTTTTGTATTGTATCTTTTTAAAGATGAATGAAAATCAAAACCGCCCGTTTTTTTTACAAATGAGTGTATGTTTGTGTTGTCACATTGTTTATACATATACATATTTATATTATAATCAGGGCTGGATTTACATATTTCATACCTTTTTTCGGGGGAAATCGCACTGTACCCGTTGTTGGCAAGACGGCGGGCGTGTGTAGGGCTCTCCCAGCAGAGTGCCAGGCAATCAGGCCTACCCACTAAAACCCCCCGGCGCTCTCCCTGCCCTTTAGGGCGCGTATGGTAGGGTCCACAATGCGACACAACTACTCACACGTCCGAGCCCGACCTTACTGGAAGTGCTAGCCACAAGTTTTTAACAAGAATCACTACCATAAGAACTTTAATTTTGCTGGATCGGATATTTATAGTGATTATTATTAAATATTTGGGGTTTCTGCGAGCATCTGGGTAATTACTGTGTATCTGGTAACACTGAGTGTCAGTACGCGCAGAACGCGCCATATGACGTCATCAACATGCGTCCGTCAATACCCGCATACCCACCACATTTTTGAAATTCAGCTCGTTCGGCGCAGGTCAAAGTGCGAGATGTCATTATAATTTCATACAACGAATTCCAAAATTCGACGCGTACGGTGCGTGTGGCGCGGACATAATGTGCATTAAAGCTTTAAAGAGTACCCAGTCAGTAATTTCACTGCTTGTCTCACTAAACAGGCAGTGAAATTACTGGGTACTGCGTCTTGGCATCTTTCGTCACAAGGTTACATTGGTGTCCTTGTAGGGGATTGTAGATTTGCAAAGCTTACAGGAAAATACGAAATATAAACTTTATAATTCAATAAATAATCATACATCTGCAAATTTTATGTAGATGATTGCTGTTAATTGTTAAAACATTAGATTATGCTAACTATTGAGTTTAATTTAATGGAATAGAATTAAAACGTTAGAAATTCAGTTTATTTTTATTTAAATGTAAAATTTATAAAACATGCTTAGATCACAGTATTTTAAAATTAAATATTTATTTACACAGATGTATTTTAATATAAGAAAAAATATAAGTAATCAAGTAGACATGATATTTTTATTTCGCAAGACATGTATACTTGATATGTTTCTATTTTATAACTTTTTGAAGGCTGCAAGTTAATATTCTGAGATTAATTTGAAGAGAACTTATGAAATAACCTTTTTTCTTTTAGCATTCAGTTGAGAAAATTGTTATTGATTAACGTTTTTTCAAACAAAATCCTATTCTAAAAGTATGTTTGGCCTTAAGGTATGTAAGCTGAACTGACCGGCAAAACCATGTCATAGTTTTTTATCCTATAATGTGGTTTGTCTCAATAAATTATGTGAACTATGGTCTAAGGGTATCTTGTCACAACAATAACAAAGATGTCAGTGTCCCTACCACATAATAACTAGATTATTCTTCATTCTTCATTCTTATAGAATATGGACTTATCCAGATCGCCCACCATGATCAAATAACTGTCAAAGTATCATATTTATCTTGTGGTTGAAAATTCTCTCACAATCTTGAAGTAAATACCAATAGAGTCAGGTTAGAAATTTTAGTCATAGGCTAGAACTTCTGCCACGAATAGGGGGAACACTTAAATCTTACACCGAAAATTGTACTGAACATTGAAATTTTCATGCACACCTCTATCAATATACTTTGAAAGAGGTGTGCTAGAGTATTTATGGTATTGATTCCAAGGGCACAATTGAAAAAGCCAGCCTGGCTCATTTTGGTGTCAACTAAGACTGGTGATCTACTTCTAACAAGGCACTATTTAAGACACTTTCTTCTTTTACACCACACTTATGAACTAATGGAACGACACTTTCTTCGAAACGTCTTGAGGACAAATATAGAACGAAACATTCTTCAGATCGCACTCGCACTAGTTGAACGACACTTTCTTGCGGACATCTTCGGAGACGATTGGTTTGGCTTTGAGTTGGGTAGGGCGGGGCGGGACGGCGACGACGTCGTCCTTGTCGCCGGCGGGCGCGGCGGATGCGGCGGACGCGGCAGACGCGGCAGACGCGGCAGACGCGGCAGACGCGGCGCCGAGGGCCAGCTTCCGTCGCAGATCGCGCACCTGCGCCGCCGCCGCCAGCTGCGCCGCACCCAGCGACACCACCTCCGTGCGGAGCCGCTCACACTCGGTCCTGAACGCGATGAAAAAAACGAGGATTAATTATATAATGACATTAATGACCACCAAAAAATACTTTGATACCCTAAAGGCGCCGACACACAGAGGCGGCAAGCGGGACGGTAGCGGAGCGGAATTTTTTGTAATGCTCGCGGTGCTATGGACAACGTCACACAGACATCGCCCGCGGAAGCGGCGCGGCGCAAATAAAACTTCCGCTACCGTCCCACTCCCGTCCCGCTCCCGCGTCTGTGTGTCTTGAGCTTTAGTTCTTTCACCAAAAACATATACTTAACACAAAACAAAATTAAGTCTAAAATTTCAATAGTTCTAGCTGTTTTAGTCATGACTGCACTTCAAATTGTATTTTAAGACCAAATGTAGTAAGTGGTCACCAAATCTCAGCGAGCAAATTAATGCGCTATTTCTGCCTAGATAAACCACTACGATTGTCATAAAATGATTACAGAAGACTGATTCTTCTTAAAAATTTTAAAATGTTTATTATTATTAAGAGGACTGACTTATTTTGTTTGTTTAAATTTTACTAAAAGGATTATTGAAATTGTATGAGTCTTATTTTTTAACCTTAGGGATAGGCATTTGGTTGAATAAACGCTCTTCTAGAATTTTTTTTTTTTTGTTTTGGTAATTTAGAGACAAAATGCCTCAGACCTTAACCTTAGTAAACATTTTACAATAGTAAAAGGTTAAACTTTAGGAGTTTATTTACTATGTTTGGGTAAATAATTATTTACCTAGTGTAATTTACTTAAATAGGATAACAAGATAGTAAATATTAGCATGTCATTTTAAATTAAAATGTGGTTAACAGTTTGGTGTTCATTAACTATTTTTGGGTTAACAAAGGTTAACAATGACTTGTTTGAAGTCATTTGCTTTAATAGGATAGCAACATGTAAAAACTTTGGTTACAATTTCACATTAAAATGGGGTTATAATTTTGGTGATCATTTACTGTTTCTGACTGTTATATTTTACTATATCTGGTGATAAGTTAAGAAAGACTGGCGAAAAAACACATCAGGAGATGCATTTTTGAAACAGTAGAATTCAAATTCGATTTCAAAATCGTAAGAGTCGCATGAGAATTTCTAAATTCACTATTCTTTTTATACAACTCGTTTGCCAAACAAGCGTAATACCCACCAGCAGTCTCACAATGTCAGTGACATAATCTATATGTCTTAAAGAGTAGCACGGCGGCGGCGCCGCGTATTTAGACTGCGGCCCGAAACAGATAACAGCGCTCACAGTGCTAACGATTATAATCGCCCGGCCCAAATTAAAAAGAACACTAAAAGTGCCAACAGCGCTATCTTCAAAATTCTTTTTGTAATCGAAAGAGTATACTCCCGAGGTAGTCCTATTGTTACCATGTCATGATTTGATGATGGTATGCCATGAAAATCTAGGGAAACCATTGAATTTCATAGGCACATCCAAAGTGTTTCATGTTTTTGCCTAAGATATTCAGGTATTTGCATCTGGTAGTCATCATATTATGTTCGGGAATAATTGTTTCAATACAGTTTAGAGCGAAAGACATTTTATTTTAAGTTATTCTGGTGTTTGCCTTGGCTCAAATTCTAAAACGCATGTATTTTTAATTTGTAAAACATACAAAAAAATAAAACTTACTTAAAAACCATCAAAAAGTCATAAATAATACAAGAATACATACAACATCACAGTTGTATGTTGAAGTCAATGCCAATTAATGATCACCTCGAAAACCGTAAAAAATATAAGAACAATTAAAATACATAGTTACTTCAAATTAGCACCAACTTTAATATAAAATTGTGATGTTATATGTATTCTTCTTTTATTTGTGACCTTTTTGGTGATTTTAAGTCGGTTTTAATTTTTTGTAAAAATAAATTTGTACTGAGTTATTGTATACTTACCGGTTTTTTTAAACGCTATTTAATATAGAATTTGTTTTTAATGACAACACTAAAGTATGGTACATACAATAAATTCCTTTTTTATTTAAATTCTACCCTAATTGTCTCAGAACAAATCATTCACATAGTTTAATTCAGTTGTAACGTTGTACCTACATTTTTATTTTTATTTTAATCGAGCGCGGATTACGATGCTCGTTTTTATTATGCGAAAGGAAGGTACATTTGTATAAAATAATAGTTGACGTCACAATCAGCTTATAGGGCCCGTTGCCTGACCGCCGGCGCATACATCGAGACGACTCACTACCTGACGTGCTTGTTCACTTATACCTCGGTACCTATTGTTTGTCTGATTTACGTAAGTACAAATAAATGATCCTGTATTCTTAAAATCTATTAAAATGTACTTAATAGTAAAGCTATGCAATAATCAATCAAATTGCACTGCAATAAGCCGCTCCATTATTTCATGAATTGGCTTGGCCTTAAGCTTAAATATTAAGCATGATGCGGCAACATGCCGTACCGCGACATGGCACCATTCCATTTGAATGAAAATATGACGCGGTTACATTGCCAAGCCATTAAGAGAATAATAATAAGTCTTGGAAAATATTAATGTTTCGCTTCCATAATAAATAGTTTAAGGTACACAAGCTAGACGAGACTATAAACTATATACCCTGCGTTCCAGAAAGCACTGCTACTTTCTGAGGCTAACATCTGATGTTAGCCTCGTTTTGCGTTTCTTATAAGAAATGTTGACATTTTTAGCCGCGCTAATTGTTACAAATGAAACGCAAGGTACTGATTTTTCGTGCTGAATTTTGACACCTCACCTACTTAGTCCAGCCACTTAAAATTTTTAATAATATAAATCAGAATTGGCTAATACTATAAATATCTTTCAATATTTTTTTTAAATCCGCTGAAAATCCTTTTTGATTCATGAAAAAAAGATTCCAAATGTCAAATTTGAAAGCTGTCAAAAAGTGGTATCAGAGGACCCATCTATTAACATGGGTATTTGATGCTAGCATTTCGTGTTAAAAATGTTTAAATGAAATGCATGACAACCAGCAAGAAGAACTAGCATCACCGGCTAATGGAACGCAGAGATGCTAAAAATGTTGGTATTTATGGCTAAAAATGCTTATCTAGAACGGGCCGATAGACATACTTCAAATGATCCAAAACCCCAGGCAGCCATCCGTTTGGAGATGTTTCACTCAATTTGCCGAACCAGCGTGCTTGCTCACGCCTCTGTCGCTCGCATAGTCCTTCTAATTGAGTGATTCGATCTTCGTAACTTTCTGCAATTGACAGATTATTATGATTAACACTGGACACTCAAAAGAGAACATAAATTTAAATATTGCTCAAACTTATGGTTTTCAGTTGTCGAGTGAGTGGGTCGCGACATATTCTGGAACGGAAACAATTTCCTTCTCTTTCGTTTTAAATTTGTGTGTTTTAGGCAGAGCTGTTAAAAATATGGAGGGAGACTCTGTACCAGGGTCGTGTGCTTGGGTACCTCCGTCTTACTTATTTCTGGCGCAAAGCAGTAGTGCTTGCATTGCTGTGTTCCGGTTTCAAGGGTAAGATATGGCATTGAAATTACTGGGTATTACTGTGGTAATTACCGGTGGTAATTTAATTGACTTTACATCCTATGTCAGAAGTTGGCAACGTACACTGTGGTTCTTGTGGGTGTTGCAGTTTTGCTGCGAATATCACAGAAGCCACGTGTATGAGAGACTGTTACCACTTACCATCAGGTGGGCAGTTTGCATGTTTGCCAACTTAGTTGCAATAAAAAAAATATAAGTTTAATGGTTTGCGGTTCAGGTAAATACGTAAAAATTATAACTAAAATAAAAACATGATTAAGAAAATTTGCATAGAGTTAAATACATTATAAGCCCAACTTAAAAGCTCCACAATAGACCATGACGGGTGAGTCTTCGCGTCACACACAGTGCGATTGCAGACATCCTTTAAAAGTGTGAGCAGGCCATTAACATCGTTCACTGTTTATCTGGAGCATGGTGAGAATCACATCCATTTTTTCAAAACATCTATTTCAATGCAATTCTGCATAGCCATATGAATTATTTTCTTATTAAAACCATGTACTAAATCAGCTCTTATTTCTGTAGTCAAGATGTAAGCCCGCGAATAGTTTTATGAGCTTTCTTTTTTCACTGCTCACTCAATCATTCAGATGAGACACTTTTTCTTGAAATTATTCTTTACAAGCTTTTGCCCGCGACTTGGTCCGCGTGGAATAAGTAATTTGGGTAACTTTTTTTTATGAAATTGCTTCTATCACATCTCTCTCCACAACTCAAACTATCTCCATACCAAATTTCATCTAAATCAATTCAATGGTAATTATTGATTCCCAAACAAACATCCATCCCCCTATTCACCACCTTATAATATGATTTCTGCTATAAAAACTATCCTATGTCCTTTCCCAGGAATCAAACTGTCTCTTTACCAAATTACTAAATCGGTTCAGCGGTTTTAGCGTAGGGGTAACAGACGGTTAGACAGACACACTTTCGCATTTATAATAATAGTAAGTATGGATAGATTAAAAGCATCATCATCATTACAGCTCCTATACGTTCCCACCGAGGGTTTCGAGCCTACCCTAAGTTAGGGTGTTTAGGCTTTTGTTAACCACGCTGGGCCAGTGCGGATTGGTCGACTTCACATACACCTTTGAATTTTTTCGCAGATGTATGCAGGTTGTCTCACGATGTTTTCCTTCACCGTAGGAGCATCAGAGCTGTACATATGAAATTCGAAAAAGTATAAATAATTTTTGCAAGCTCAATAACCTAGGGTAAAATTTTGGTTGTGGTAAATGGTATAGGGTATATATAGGGTGCTTTTAATTGGGAGAGGGGGAGGGGCTTTTAGCGGGGCGGCAATTTCATTAGGCCAATTAGCGCAAAACATGTAAATGTGGCCCCGCTAAAAGCCCCTCCCTCCCCCTCTCAATTAAAAGCACCCTATATACACCCTATACCATTTACCACAACCAAAATTTGTACAATACACACAGCTTATTTAAGTAGCACATTTGGATGAACTTAAAATTTTTGACCCTATGCGTATATGTATAGTTTTCTAATCCTCTAGGCCTACACACATCACTTTCTATTGAGTTTATATATTATTCAAACATACATAATATCAAATATCAGTCTAATAAATGTCAGTTCCATACAATTCTGATGTTTTCTATTGTTAAAAAGTCTGTATATGATGGCTAAATTCAATACTAACCAATGAGCTCTCTGTCATAATGTGCTGATGCTCCAGCTTGCTGCTCCCATACCGTTTGTTTTTCGTGAAGTAAAGCATCCAACTCGGCTTGTTTATTTGCTAGTTCTCTTCTCAGCTGAAGAAATAAATAGTACATTAGTACTGCAGCCAGGGGGGTTTCACTCCGCAGTTTAGGTACGTTTGGCCGGACGGACCGACCGAGCGGTATGTGGCAAAAACTTGCCGCTGGGCTCGCACGCTGGCCGCGTCGCACGTAATAATTGAGGTCATTTTTGTAACAATAACTGCATATCAGTGAGTGGGAACCCTGTGCTCTTATCGCCAAACCGGTATCGGGTCAGCGACGCGTGACGGAATTGGAACGCTCGTGTCATGCAATAAATTTCAATTTCCCGTGCAGTCAGATGAATGTCGTAAGAGTAGGTAAATTTTCATACCTAAACTTGGCTTTTCTTCGAGAGCTCGCAAGTATACAGTATTGCCAGATACAATATTGCCAGAGACAGCAAAACTAAGGACATAAGGTCAAGGCGGTCGGGCTACACTCGCAGTTCGGGAACCATTTTCATTACTTTTAATGATAACGTCCAGTAATACAAACCTTAAATACAAAACCAATATTCACACGTACTAACAACAGTGTTTTCAATTGTCACGCTAAAGTTTTACGACATATTTTACGCAAAATTTGCGACACAATCTTCACGGCAGCTCGGCTACCTATCACGATCGCCCGCGATCGACTAAGCTTAACTGGTGCCAATTGGCACCAGTTGAGTTTTTTTTATATCCTGCTACTTATAGGCCGTACTCACGATGCAATTTCGCTAGCAATTTGTTGCTGCGATCTGTTGCATTGCAACAGATTGCGACGTGAATAGACAGGTTGCAGGTTGCATGCAATTTATCGCAAGTCGCATCGCCCGTGTGCCGCTTAACACATTGCACCGGACACCGCTGCGGTGTACGGAGGGACGAAAACCGCATGCGGCTGCGGCGGCACGGAACCGTGCTACCGTACGGTTTGCCGTTCACCGTCCGGAGCTACGGTGCACGACGCCCCGCATCGCCGCATTATCTATGGCGAGATCTATTACGCGTATGCACGTCCTTTCTACGCAAAAATCCGTACGATACTGCGGCTCAGTGTGGCATATCCCGCGGACCGCACCGCATCACCGTCCGGGAGTGCGGTGGCGTCGCGCGCGCCGCACAACCGCACGGACATGCGGTGTGAGTGTGTTATACCCTGCGGTTTTTGTATACAAATTAAGATTCTTCAGTCAAAATTAAAAACCGCAGCGCCGCACACCGGAGCGGTGTCCGGTGCAATGTGTTATGCGCCTTAGTCAGCCGCACCTCTGTAGTGTAGGTAGCGTTTAGAATTCAAAGTAGTGATATAGAAAATGATCCGCAGAGAAAAAATTGAGTAATCATCTGGTCCCAAATGAAACATAACGTTCATATGCGATATTTTATTTTGTAGCTGTAACCATTTTTTTACCCAAAACTGTTTCTTTCTTCTCTTTAAATTGTAGAAGCAAGAGCTGTAAAGAGTAAAAACGGGACGTTATTACTAAGACTCCGCTGTCCGTCTGTCTGTCCGTTCGTCCGCTTGTCTGTCACCAGGCTGTATCTCATGAACCGTGATATCTAGACAGTTAAAATTTTCACAGATGATGTATTTCTGTTGCCGCAAGGGGGACTCCCATACAACAAATGTGATTTTTTTTGCCGTTTTTTGCTCGATATTAATAACGGCAACAGGTAGATGCTTGAAATATTCACAGAATATTTAGTTGTAAGTATATTAACTTTAAAAATAAATAATAAAATTAAAATAAAATAAATAATTAAGGGGGGCTCCCATACAACAATCTTGATTTTTTTGCCGTTTTTTGTATAGGTAATTGTGCGGAATCCTTCGTGAGCGAGTCCGACTCGCACTTGGCCGGTTTTTGAAATATAGATAGCGTTGGTGGCATTATTATACGATTCGGTACGTAGGCCCGTACACGTTGTGACGTTGAGGTGATTGTTCGCAAAATGAAATTGCAAGCGAAGTTGCATAGGTGAGTAGAACACGTGCAACCGCGATTGCAACATGTTGCAGCAACAGATCGCAAGCTAGATTGCATCGTGAGTAGGGCCTTTTAGCCATCTGTTTCCTTGAAACAATAATCTAATATAATATGATTTTCATCAGTGAATATATCTTCAACTGAGTTGTGCAGCCATTGGTGCCATTAATGTTCAGCGACGAATTTCTCTGCACCGGACAGCGCGTCTAGGTTACATACAATACATATAATATGTCAATGAATATAATAATCTCCTAGATTTAACTAATAATTTTTCAAAGTCCCCTAGAACTTTCCATAAGAGCTAATGCAAAATATACCTTTACCTTACAAAAAATACATTTGTCAACAACCTCTTTATACCAATTTTCAACCATTGAATAATATAAAGTATTATTTACCTCTATTTAACTTCGTAAATTTTTAAATAAAACCAAGGGTCAGTCTGGCGTAGAGCGGCCATAATAATAACACCGAATCAGGTTCGGTGGGCTATTGACTCCTTTAAACCATACAAATCCTGTGGAGAGGACGGCATCTTTCCTGCACAACTTAAAGAAGGAGCAAACGTCCTCACTTCCCATCTGGTCAAAATCTTCAGGGCAAGTTTGGCCTGGGGAGACATTCCAGATAGGTGGACCACAGTTAAAGTCATATTTATACCTTTTTTTTTTTTTGAGGCGGGGGAATCTCTTTACGATTCAACAAGGGGCTGAAAGCTGACAAAGCCGCCCCAAGGATATGCCATTGGACTCGGGTTACCTGGGTAACCCCATACCTGGCTAAACCACCCTCCAGAGCAACTTCTACCTCCGTAGAGACACACTCGGGATCGGCGTTAGCCATTCCCCGAGTGTAAAGTCATATTTATACCTAAGGCGGGCAAGAAGGACCAATCACAACCGAACACCTACAGGCCCATAAGCCTCTCATCCTTCCTTATGAAGGTCATGGAAAAGGTTATAGATATACACATTAGGGAAACGGTATTGACTGTAAACCCTATTCATCCTACCCAGCACGCTTACCGAAGAGGCAAATCAACCAAATCAACCGAAACGGCCCTGATCAGCTTGACTGACAGGATAGAAAAAGCGCTGGAGGACAAGGAAATTGCACTATGTGCATTTTTAGATATAGAGGGCGCATTTGACAACGCACCTATAACAATGTTAGTCAGGGGATTGGAAAACAAAAATGTAGACCCGACTACAACCAGGTGGGTAGAGGCAATGCTCTCCAACAGGGGAGTTAAAATATCTCTACACAAATCATCAATTGAACTTCTATCCACAAGAGGCTGCCCGCAGGGAGGTGTCTTGTCTCCTCTCCTGTGGACTCTTGCGGTAGACAAATTATTGCACAACATGGCTGACCTCAATTTCGACACCCAAGGATACGCAGATGACCTTGTGGTGACGGTACGAGGCTTCTGCCAAAGTACAATATCTGACATTATGCAGAAAGCCCTTAATAATGGATACCATAGTGGAAATGAATAATGAAATTGTTGAATTCATCGACTTTACAAAATTTTTGGGTATAACACTAGATTCTAGATTGCAGTGGGATCCACATATTGAGTCCTTGGCTAACAAACTTAGTTCTGCAGCATATGCAGTTAAAAAAATAAGACAACTTACTGATGTTGAAACGGCAAGATTGATTTACTTTAGTTATTTTCATAGTGTCATGTCATATGGAATACTACTGTGGGGATCGGCTGCTAGTATTGAAAGTATTTTTGTACTTCAAAAAAGAGCGGTTCGCGCTATTTATAATTTACGAGCAAGAGATTCTTTAAGGGACTTATTTAGAGAAATTAATATATTGACTTTAGCAGGACAGTACATTTATGAAAATTTGATTTATGTCTATAAGAATTATAATACATTTGAAACCAATTTCCAAATTCATCATCTAAACACAAGATACAAAAATAAACTTGCCGTTCCAACATTCAGGCTTCAAAAAACTAGAGGCTCGTTTATGGGGAAATGTATAACCTTTTATAATAAGCTTCCACAAAATGTTACCGACTTGCCTTTTCATAAGTTTAAAGCGCATGTAAAAAAGACTCTTATGAGTAAAGGATATTATAAAGTCAACGATTATTTGAATGATGCCAATGCCTGGTGTTAATTTTTCAGATAATGAATCGTCTTGTTATGTATAACCATTTGTTTAAACAAAAATTATTTTTGGTAATAAGTAGTAAGAAGAGAACTGACACATCTAATCTTGTAATGGAAGTTGAGCTCAAACTTCTGCTGTGAGGTCAGCTTCCAATTGACGACTCTGTAACAATACAGAGAGAAAAAAATAGCCCTTGCTGGTTTTCTTGCTGGTTCTTTCCAGTACAAGGTCTCCCGCCGTAGACTTGTGAACCAATGGCGTAGCTGCTTTGACGTTCAAAAGAGATTGTAACAATCCAATTTGAATAAAAGATATTGAATTTGAATTTGAATTTGAATACCACAAACAACTGGTGCAGGGAAAACAGCCTCTCAGTGAATGCTGATAAAACTGTTATAATACCATTTACCAGGCGAAGACGGCTTGAAAAGCTTGTTAAGCCTCGGCTAAACGGGAAAGATGTACAGTTCTCTACAGAGGTCAAATACCTGGGCATCACTCTTGACCAGAAACTGACTTGGAACTCACATCTTACCAACATAATACATAGGGCAAAAATTGCCTTAGGGGCTTGCAGTCGAATGGTTGGGAACAACTGGGGCAACAAGCCCCAGATCGGTCCTATAGCTGTACTCCACTATTGTACGCCCGACAATTACGTACGTCAGTGGTGTGGTACAACAAAGCTAAACAAAAAACCGCTGCAAACAGGTTAGGCAGTCTACAAAGAACTGCCTGTCTCATGGCTACAGGCGCAATTTCCACCACGCCTGGGGCAGCCCTGAATGCGCTACTGCGACTCACACCCCTGGACATGTTTATTGTCAAGGAGGCGATAGCGTGTGCATACAGGATGAATGCCCAAGGCGGGTTAAAGTGTCTGTCCCTTCGACAAAGGTCTCTATTAGACCTAGTCAATGAGACACCAATACTAAGCATGAACTCTGACATCATGCCTCCACGTTGCAATTTCAATAGAAACTACAAAGTGGAACTTCTCTCTAGGGATGACTGGCTAAACAAGCAAGTTACCTATGAGACAAGAAGCACCGTATGGTTTACCGATGGATCCAAGATGGGGTCCAAAGTGGGCTTTGGTATATACAGAGAGGAGCCATTGCACAAGTTCTCACAAAGCTTGGGCAGCTTTGCCTCCATCTTCCAAGCGGAGGTTTATGCCATTTTAGAATGTGCTGAAACCAACCTTGGAATCAACCAAGCCAACCGCACAATATATATAAACTCAGACAGTCAAGCAGCTTTACTGGCACTGAGCAGTAACCTCGTGACCTCAAAGCTAGTGGCTGACTGTATGAACCGTTTAAACACTCTGGGACACAGGAACAGAGTAATACTTAGATGGGTTCCAGGGCATGCGGGAATCACTGGCAACGAATGTGCCGATGAGCTCGCTAGGGCTGGGGCCGAGGGAACACAATATGGTCCTGAACCATTCTGTGGCATACCCAAAAGCCTCGCCCGTCTAACGCTTGAAACCCATTACGACAACAAGTCCTACAAGGCATGGCTACATATGCCAGGACTTAAACACTCTAAGGCACTCATAAAAGCCTATGACCGTGGTACCTGCAAACAGATCCGAGGATTAAGCAGGAACAACATACGCACTTTGGTCAGAGCCCTCACTGGACACTGTCGCCTTAACAAGCACATGTCCATCATGGGGTTGAGTGATGCAGAAAGTGCAGGGCCTGCCACGAAGCAGAAGAGACGCCTATGCACTTGCTCACAAACTGTGGACCACTGATACGTAAACGCAGCCTACATCTGGGCAAACACTTACTGTTACCAGATGAGGTCAAGCACCTCTCCCCCAAGAAAATACTGCACTTCTTAGAAGATGCAGGGCTTGCGGGATAACTGTAATAGTGGCGGTCACAATAGATCTTCTAGGTCGCAGTGACAAACCATAGCCGCTCATATCAATAAAAAAAAAAAAAAAAAAGGGTCAGTCATAATATTCATCTTTAAAAAAGATGACTTGTTCATCAACTGGCGAGTGCCAAACTCGCGAGCGCGCACCAGTTGGCACCTTACGATTTTTCCTATTTTTAACCGACTTCAAAAAAGGAGGAGGTTCTCAATTCGATGCGTATGTTTTTTTTGTGTGTATGTTACGCGATTACTGCGCCAATTGTGGACCGATTTTCAAAATTCTTTTTGTATTCGATAGAGTATACTCCTAGGGTGGTCCCAAGGTTACCAAAGTCAGGATCTCATGATGGTATCCCATGAAAATCGAGGGAAACGCTAATTAAATACCAGCTTTCGGTGAGCTGGTATTTATTTAGGGTTTTTTTTTCACTAAAAAGATTTCATTCACTAAAAAGTTGAAAATAAAAAATATTTTACAAAAAATAAAAACCGACTTCAAAAACACTGAAATGTTAAAAATAATATAAGAATAGGTAATACCAGCTTTCGGTGAGCTGGTATTTATTTAGGGTTTCTTTCACTGAAAAGATTTCATTCACTAAAAAGTTAAAAATAAAAAATATTGTACAAAAAATAAAAACCGACTTCAAAAACACGGAAAAGTTAAAAATAGACTTATTCGTCAACTGGCGAGTGCGAAACTCGCGAGCGCGCGCCAGTTGGCACCTTCCGATTTTATTTTATTTTTTTGTCGTCAACTCGCGAGCACGTGTAAAGTACAGTCAAATAAAAACAGATTGAAACCAAAAAGTATAAAAAACTAGCTATTGCCCGCAGCTTTGCCTGGGTTGGAAGGTTGGTAACTGAGTGTTTGTGTTTTGTTTTCTGGGTTGGAATTGAATTTTAATATCTGTTATGTTTACGATTTTGAGAAATATGTACAATCGCATTTGGTTTTCATTTTCGGACCAGAACGTTGCTCTGCCCAGATTAGCATGCTTAAGCGTGCTTTGGTTTTTATAATAAAAATTAAGCATTTAATACTGCCGCCTGTAGAGAAACTATGGAAATAAAACTGTTAATCTTTAACTATGGACGTGGAGTCTTTAAGACCCCCCCGCCTTGTCAACATAGGGACAGTCATATTTTTATTATCTTCTACTTTTAATCAATTTTTCTTTAAAAATGTTCAATATAATCAGCCGAGTGCGTCAGAAAATAACGACAAAGCAATTGTATTACGATTGCTATTGTTAAGTAGGTGTCATTTTTCTATTTTTTTACCTACGAGCTTTCTTTTATGTTTAATTTACTTATTAGAGTTCATAATTGAGGAAAAAGTAGTTTTTCTTGTTTGATGAGACTTATTTCTATAATTATTGTCACATATGTTGTTTATTTCGTTATACTAAGTAAATTTTATTAAAATTTTATTTAATTTGTATTGGTTTAGTTTGATTATGAAGAGACCACGAGGGCGAAGCCCAATGCGCTGGTCGGACCAGATCCGTGCTGCGCTGGATCGCGACATGCACGAGGCCATCCACGAGGCAGAGAACCGGAACCGTTGGCGCGCTATAGTCCGGGACAAAGTTATCCGAGGAGGGGGTCACGACTAGAGATGGTCGTTATTACGATAGCAGATAATATAATGCATTATATGAACGTAACGAATAACACATTATTGAGCAACGGATTATCCTGCTATCATTATAAACTGCTGTTGGTGTTGTAGCGTTGTAGCGCAATGACTGACGTTCCACCCACCGCGCTGTTGCCGATAACGTAACGCGAGAGTGAAGCAAAGAGCGAGAGCGCAATAAGATACCAGAGAGCGAACTGTCAAACTTAGTCGCGTAAACATCAGTTCCTACTATTTTTATTAAAATTTTATTAGTAAATAGATTAATGTTAGTTTTGAGTGGATAAAAATATTGTATTTGTTGTAAAACATAAGTGAAAGTGTTATCTATGTAAATAGAACAATATAAATAGTGAAATAACACATAACATCTTTTCTGCAAGTCATTTCTTTTTCACAGTGAAATCAAGTAAAATAATAAGTAAATAAACCATCCAAAGTGTCTGTGAACATTAAAATAATAAATGAACCTTAAATCTCTAAATAGTGATCAAATTAATAGTGATTTAAAGTGTGCAATTCCTAATAAATTGCCCTATCAATTACCTACTCACTGTCCCAATTTGGATTGCAACGCCATCTAGTGCGCTTCCTAGGAACTTGTTATCAAATCGAAACTACATTTCCGCGTGCTACTATAGCACCACTGCTTGCTTTATAGCGCATTGCTATTGCTTTTTTGAACCATTGCTTTTTTGAACTAGTGTTTAATAAATACGAGAGATGGCAAACAAATGCTCAGCTTGCTTAGAGGTGATACAAGATAGGAGGTTTTTGGCTTGCACGATGTGTACTGAAAAATATGATTTGCTTTGCGTCAATGTATCTGAAAAAAGATTTTATTTGATGACTACTGAAAATAAACAGTTGTGGAAATGTCCACAATGTAAGTCAAAACAACCGAAAAGTGACAACAAAAATACACCAGTCAAGGATCAGGGTAGTCTCGATTGTAGTCATGTAACAATAAGGCGAAAAAACTCTATGAAACACAGTAATGACGATTCACAATTTCTGGAGGAGACTCTTCCCGGCGGCGACACAATTGTGGCCAATTCTAACACTGAAACACAATCTACTTTACTAGCGGAGCTACGTGAGTTGCGAGCAATAATAAGCAAACAATCAGAAAAACAGGAAGCCCGAGACCAAGAACTCTCAAAGACAATCAAATCACTACAAACTTGTTTGATAGATATAACGAATAAAAGTTCGACATTAGAAACTGAAATAAAATTTCTGCGACAGACTACGGAAGCACAGACCGAACGTATTAACAATTTAGAAAAAGAAAATATACATTTTTTAGAGGAAATAAAAAAAATTAAGAGTAAAACTGGTGACATTGAACCACAAAACTCAACGGCATATGCGGACTGTGTAACCACATCGGAACCAGAATGTAATAAAATAATAGTTTTATATGGCCTCAACGAACATAGGTATGAGACAGAATACGAGTTACATGATCGAGCTGTGAATATATTCTATGATATAACTGGCGTAGACATATCAGGATACATAGAAGAAATAAGTCGCATAGGAAGATATGGAAACAGGCGACCACTAAAAATTGAACTGCTGAGTAAAAAAATTACAAAATATCTCTTGGAAAGTGTAAGTTATTTTAAGGGCACTGGACTTTGGTTGTCAGCTTACCTTAATGAGAAAGGCCTCCAGCGTAGAAAGCACGAGAGAGAAAATTTCAGAATGTCGAACAAACTCTCGCCTAAAATCACTAAATTGCAAAATAAACATCATAATGACACAAATTCAGTTGGTTTAAACCCAGAAAATAGAAGGGATAGTAATCCAGACCCAAAAACAAAAGGGACAATGCGGGGACAGAATAAAGCACATTCCTTTCGAATCTAACAAAAATAATGAAATTTCATTTTTTTTTATCAGAATATTCGTAGTTTAAAAAATAAATTACATTTGGTAGAAAGTCTCACAGAAGAATATGATTTCTCTGTACTCAGTTTTACTGAAACATGGGTTACTCCAGCCAAGTCTGATCTGCTGACCTTGGAGGGTTATACTCTGGCAAGTCAATTCTACAGAAAAAATCGGGAAGGTGGTGGTGTGTGTACATTTGTGAAGGACAAAATAAATTTTATTGAACTTGAAGATATTAAAAACTTATCAGTAGAATATGTCATAGAAGTCTGTGGTATTGAACTTCCTAGGGTAAATGTAATTTTAATAGTTCTTTATTGGCCCGATAATACAAGAGAATTAAGTATTGTTAATACACAACTAGGAAAATTGTTAAAACTTCTATGTACAAAATATGTAAAGAAGAATATAATAATGGGTGGAGATTTAAATGTAAATATTCTTAAAAAGACAACACAAACAAAAAATATGATCAATCTCTTTAAGAGTGCAAACTTTCATCAAAATATTAATGAACCTACTAGGATTACGCCGACTAGTGCCACTTGCTTAGACTTAATTTTCAGCAATTTTGATACAACATGTTTAAATATTAGTGTAAAGGAGTATGGTTTTTCGGATCATAAAGGAATATCAATTTCATTAAATAAATCCGGACTAAATGGAAATAAGCAGGGCCATTATATCCAAAAAAGAAAGTATAATTATTATAACATGAAATTATTTAAAGAGAAGTTACAAACTATAAATTGGTCAAATATTATTAAGCCTGATAAAACTATAAATGAAAATTATAAATTATTTCATGACAAATTAACAAGTATACTTGACCTTTATATCCCAAAAAGAAAAATATTAATTAAATTCAAATTAAAATCTTGGTTAACTAAGGGTATAAAAATATCATGTAAAAATAAACGCCTACTTAAAACATTAAAGTCCCAAACAAATAGCTGTGTACTAAATGATTACTATAAAAAGTATGTAAAAATGTTAAAGAAAGCTGTTAATTCATCAAAAAAACTTCAATATATAAATAAATTAAAAAATTCAAAGAATATCACTAAAACAATGTGGCGAATTATAAAAGAGGTTACACATAAGATACACAAAAATACATATAAGAATATTACTTTAAATATTAAGGGTAAAAACATTAAAGATCCTAAAGAAATATCAAATACATTGAATAAATACTTTGTTTCGGTAGGCTCAGATAAAAAAATCAATAACAGCACCAAAAATTTCATCAAACAGCATATTATTATTGATAACTCTATTTACCTCAGTCCTGTCAGTATTGTTGAAGTTGATAAAATTATAAAATCACTCAAAAATAAATCAAGCCATGGTGCTGACGAATTTCCACCGACACTGATCAAATATTGTAGGGAAGAACTAATATCGCCTATAACATTTTTAATTAATCAATCTTTTAATGACGCAGTTTTTCCCGACTTATTAAAAATAGCAATAATAAAACCTGTACCTAAAAAAAGGAACGCAAAAGAGCCTCAAGATTTTCGTCCAATAGCCCTTCTATCTACATTCTCTAAAATATTCGAAACCGCCATGGCAACCCGTGTTAAATCCTTTTGTGAAAAATATAACATATTTAATGAAAGCCAACATGGTTTTCGTAAACAAAAATCAACAATTACAGCAGTATATAAGTTTATGAATGATATATTAAATATAATAAATACCAATCAATATGCATTAGCAATAATGTTAGATATGAGTAAAGCATATGATCGAGTGTTGCATAATATTTTACTCAAAAAATTATATGAAATAGGAATACGTGGCCGAGCGCACTTGTGGTTCCAATCATATTTAAACAGGCGCCAGCAATTTGTGGAAGTAGAGTATTACGATAACAGTACCAATAGTATAAAAATTTTTAGATCTTATGAACAGAATGTCGAGCATTCAATACCTCAGGGGAGTATTTTAGGATGTCTGCTGTTCCTAATTTATATAAATGATGTGGTAGAATGTATTAATAAACAATGTATACTGTATGCTGATGACATCACAGTTATATTTCCATGTGTCAGTGTCCAAGATCTGCAAGTACAGTTTCATAGCACGCTAGAACACATTATAGAATGGTTACAAGATCACAATTTAGAAATTAATATATCGAAAACAAAACTGATGCAATTTAAACCCAGACAAAAACAACCAATAGGTACATACATTACATATAACGACTATAAAATAGAATTTGAAACCTCATGCTCTTTGCTAGGAATAGAAGTTGATACAAATGTTGATTGGAAAGCACATATTGAAAAAATTGCCGCAAAACTCTCGAAATTTACATACGCTTTGTATGAATTAAAAAAATGTACCGACTTAAATGCTGCTATGAGTGCTTACTATGCTTACGCTAATGCATGGCTTAACTACGGGGTCATCCTCTGGGGTAACAGCACTCATTTACAGCAATTGTTTGTTATACAAAAACGATGTATCAGAATACTTGTAAATATCGATGATAGGGAAAGTTGCAGACCTCATTTTGTTAAGCTTAGAATACTAACACTCACGTCATTATATATATTTGAAATATGTAAACTTGTCAGGAAAAACAAGCATATGTATGCACAAGCAAAAGATTTTTACCATCAACCACGTAATCTAAGACATAAAAATAGACTGGCTCTACCTTTCGCTAAACTACATATGGTGAGCTCAGGAACTTATCACATGTCAGTAAAGATATATAATAAAATACCTAAAGATATCCAAGAACTGCAAAAAGATACAGAGTTTATTAATAAGTTAAAAGAATATTTAATAGAAAAATGTTATTACTCATTAAAGGAATTTTTCGATGTTTAAAATTATTAAGTAGGTAAGTACTTAGATTAAGTGAAAATTATTATTTATTGCTTTTACCTCAAAATACCAAATAATATTTTACGTTTATAGTTCATATTTAAACATACCTTTTTTACATACAAAAGATTATTATTTTGTTTGAATTGCGATACCCTAACAGGGTCATGTTTATGGGATATTTCTTTCATGTAACATCTGTTATACCAACATGTGGCAATAAATGATATGACTATGACTATGACTATAAGTGTGTACGGGAGATAGCAATATAAACTGCACGAGTCACGAGTTCACGACACGACAATCGCAAACCACTAATTTTTGTGCTTTCTCACATTGACGTAAAGTTCACTTTAAAATGTTTGATGATCGCGACGATTTGAAATAACAGGTGAATAATAATTATTCGTTATACTGCTGTTTTGAATGAGATTGCTGTTTAAAATTTTATTGTTCGTTCAATTCTGTTCTGTTCAGTTCAGCAACAGTCCAATTAGAGAAATTGTGATTATTTATTGTTACGATTTAATTATTTCAGTGTGTAAGTGCGTAATTAAAAGTTAGCGTAAGTGTAAATAATAATTGTTTTATAGTTAGTGTTAAGTATTTTTAAATATCAAAAATGCCGAGAATAAGAGCCCCGATCGATCTCCTATTTGGAACTATTTCGATGTTGGTAACAGTGTGAAGACACTGTTATTCATTGTGCAAAACAGCAGTATAACAGGATAACGAACAGCAGTTTACAATAACAGCTATATGGAAATAACACAGCACTGTTATTCGTTATTTGGAAACAGTCGTTACTCTCATCTCTAGTCACGACCCTCAGCATTGAGGAAAGCGACGCGAGGAGGAGGAGTTTGATTTAAACCCATTTATTACGATTAAGACATAAATTTTAGCCTAATATCTAAAAAAAACGTGTGAACTGCGTAACGAAGAACAGGGGCCTCAGTGACCACGTCCATAGAATTGTAACGAAAATATTTGAATGTGGAAGTTTTTAGTGATATTAAGAGGATTGTGAAGCTTTACATTTTCATACAAAAAGCGATAACGCTTTTCTCCCTCTTTACACAGGTAATCCAATTTTCATAATTTTTGGAAATGTTGTAGATATACTGAAGATCTAGGTTTGTACGTTTTGATTTTTAAGTAATATTGTTCATAAAATAAATTATTTGCATTTAAATATCCATATTTTAGACTTAAAAACTACCTTTTTTAACCATTTTTATCGTTTTTGACTAAATTATACTGAATTACAAAAAAAGCAAAACGTACAAACAAACGTACAAAAAAGCAAAACATACAATGAGACCAAAGTGTCTAATTTCGTATAGGTTTAGGGGGGTAAAACAGTTATCACCCAAAACAATATTTCAATAAGAAATGTAGGCACTTGCCCTGGACTTTCAACTCTAAGCGGTGTGCAATAAACTGCATTTTTGAAAGTGCATACTCAAGACATGAATTGGCACTTCACAGTCCTCTTAATGTGTTGTGGGGGTAAATTGATAATGATTTTACTTAGTTAAAATAAGTATTATACTTACCTCTTCTAATGTGAAACGTATACTTTTAAACTTAACAAAAACTATAATTTTCACAAAAATATCGAGAAAAAATTGCACTCGTGTCAGCAATAGCAATGGCGGGTGCTACCCGGTTAAATGCAATTGTTCAAAATCAAAAAAAAAACAAAATCATTTATTCATTCACAATAGAAAACGGTGGGTATAGTTGCAGATGGTCAGCTTTAAAAAGGTTAAACATTTTCTAGTTATACTACGATAACATGTGAATATATGTTACAATAAAAGTTTAAAAACTAATACTAAAACCAATTATTATCTAAAAATTCTTTAACAGAACAAAATAATTTACATACTCGTAGCAACCATTTATATAACTGAACTTTAATCTGTTAAATGTTAAATTTTTAAAATTTTCTTGTAACTTATTAGGAACATACAACATACAACAACAGTTAATTATGAATTTTGTACAATTTCGTCGAACCACACGATCAAGTCTATTTTTATATCTTGTATATTTATTTGGAAATAATTTTCTAGTACTTTTAAAGAGATTTCTATTTTGTTTTACAAATTTTGCAATTTCAAATATATTATAAGCAAGGAAGGGGTAGTAAATTAAGTTTCTTAAAGAGCAGTAATAGTGAACTTCACTCACATTGCTTAGTTTTGGACAGTTAATATAATTGGTAATAAGCCAAATTCTTGAGTCATTGTGATATTGTTGATAATTATTAGGGAAATAAGCAGTTTTTTGTCATGTTGATGATTTATATATTTATCTCAAAACTATGTTTTGTTTTATTTTAAACTTACGTCGTATAAAGTGTCTTAAGCATTTAAAAAAGGTACCTACTTTAAATTTACTTAAACATTTTTGTAGCTGACTGTACATTAATATGTCAGATTCCAGCATCGAGCGAGTTGACGACAACAAAATTAGGTAAAATCGGAAGGTGCCAACTGGCGAGCGCTTGCGAGTTTTGCGCTCGCCAGATGACGAATAAGTCTAAAAATAATATAAGAATAGGTACAGACAACATCACACATCTATATTGAAATTGGTGACAAATTTTAAGACTTTCTAGGAGATCATCGTTTGGCACCGACTTCAATATAGAAGTGTGATGTTGTCTGTACCTATTCTTATATTATTACTAGCTGTGCCGGCGAACTACGTTTCGCCACAATAACGGCGAACTTACATTTCGCCTTAATAAAAAATTGTTTACGACCTTTTCTCAGACCTACTGAATATACACAAAAAAAATTCATAAAGATCGGTCAAGCCGTTTCGGAGGAGATTGGTAACAAACACTGTGACACGAGAATTTTATATATTAGATTAACTTTTCAGTGTTTTTGAAGTCGGTTTTAATTTTTTGTAAAATATTTTTTTTGTCACACAATATAAAGTACCTACAGTTAAATAAAAAAATATTTTACAAAAAAAACCGACTTCAAAAACACTAAATAGTTACAAATAATATAAGAATAGGTACAGACAACATCACACTTCTATATTGAAGCCGGATTTTATATTTTTAGGGAATTGAGAAACCCTAATTTAATATTCATGGGATCCCATCATCAGATCCTGACTTTGATAACCTTGGGACCACCCCAGGACTATACCCTATCGAATACAAAAAGAATTTTGAAAATCGGTCCAGAATTGACGGAGTAATCACGTAACATACAATCTTTTTGACCGAGACACAGATATCGTCTCCGGCAGATACTTCTTACCTTTCCTACCCAGGGTACGGACTGGAACACCTCTTCGCACCTAAGGCCGGTGTGTGCGTGTACGTCAGAGACGATACTTGTTCTCGGCGCCTCGGTCACCTTGAAAGTAGGGACCTCTCCACCTTATGGCTCCGTGTAGACAGCCACGACCATCCCCGCGTCTATTCGTGCCTCTATAGGTCCCATAGCGGTGATACCGAAACCGACCGACTCATCAAGCACGTTCAAATGGCTGCAGACTTCGTGCAGCAGCAGATCCCACTCGCAGAGATCGTGATACTTGGCGATTTTAACGCTCTTAAATGCTTTTAAATGGAAATACCAGCGCTTTAAAAAAGCAGTATAACTATGCCTCCACATCCTTCAAAAGAGACATTGCAAGAGCGAAGTCGGAGCACATCAGTAGAATTGGCGAGAGGCTAGAGCGTCTTCCTTCGGGGTCTGGTGTGTTCTGGTCTCTCGCCAAAGCTATTCAGGGAAGTTTCTGCATGCCATCTTTTCCACCACTGCACTGTGGGACATCCATAGGTCATAAATCTTAAAAACCTGCTTTCTTGTTTTACATTTTATTCCTTGTCGTTACATTGGATAGTTGCGGTACCTTCTGAAACTATAAATAGGTCAGTAATTAGAGTGCGCCTTCATTATCTATTGTGCATTCAAAGAGAGCGCATCGCCAATCGTAAATACTGTTATCAGTGAGTCATTAAAAAGCGTGACGTCATTTGTTGTCATTGCGGGACCTGTGAGTGCTGTGTGAGTTTTTTCTGAAATGGATATCCAAGAACAGGGTATGTAATAATTAATATTTTTATTTTAATTGTATCTTAGTATATATTTTCTTTAGTATGTCATTGCTACGAGGCGACTTTTCTTGGAGTATTATATTTTAATATTCAAAGTTTGAATAAACTTTTAAATATGTTCCCACTCGCTCCGACTATGGAGGTATATTGCACCATAATCTTTAGACTTTCTTATTTTAGGAAAATTAAAACTTGGCTGCCCTTATCTGCCCTTTTGGCGATGACAAGGGTGCTACGGTTGCCAGATTATCTCGTAGCATTTGCTAAGAAATTAGTTTATTTAGCCTTAGTGCTTTGTGTAGGTTTTGTGACTGAATTTTAACCGTTTTTTTTGTTTTAGGTAATTTATATATATGCTCGTTTTCAAGAATGCATATTCTTGAAATATGGCTAACTGTCAATACCGATAATGACTCGGAAAAGTGTCGTCAAGTCCTACAAAGTTTGTTGACTACTCTCGATGCTGAGAACATTGATATTCATTATTTAGAGAAAATTGTTAATAATTTATGTAAAGCTATTGCTCGATTCTGGAAAAAATGTAATAGGGATAAAACCAAGCTTTTATATAAGAATTCCGATTGGTTTAATGTTATTGAAAAAATTCAACTTGTGAAAAACAATAAGCAATGTACTCCGTCTGAAACGTCGCCGTGTCATTCACGTGGTCGTCCTCGAAAACCTTTTACGCAATGTAGTAAAAGGACTAAACGTCGGAGAGTAGCTGATTTGTCAAAGTCTGATGATTCTACTGTGAGTGCATTGCTTGATGTTTCAGACTGTTCATTCGATTCGTGTATATCTAGAGTTAGCACTGATGATGTCTTGTCACTTGTGACTGATGCTCAGTTGACAAAACATCAGTATTTATTAATTAAAAACTTTGTTAATAGTAAGATTTCTCCTAATGTATTACCATGTTACCAACAAATTACTAAAGCGAAACAGAGATGTTACCCTTCTAATATAACTGTTTCCGAGTCTTCAGCTGAAGTTGAATTACAAAGTCTTTTTGATCACACAGCTTCTCGAATCCTTGAATCTCAAAAAGAGGTCTTAGATCAGATTCCTGATGATTGTTTGTCTAATATCTCTTTACTTGGGAAATGGGGATTCGATGGCAGCACTGGACATAGTGAATACAAACAATTTTTTTCAGATTCAACTTTAGAAGATAGTAGTTTGTTTGTAACATCTTATGTACCCCTTCAAATTATTGTAAAATTAGCTGAAGATAATTGTAAAATTTTATGGAAAAATCCTCGACCCTCTTCCACTAGGTACTGCCGTCCTATTCGATTCAATTTTTGAAAGAAAGCACAGCAGTGTCTTTGCAAGAGGAAGCTTATTTTAAGGATAAAATTGAAAGTTTGCAACCTACTTTTATTCAGATTGACAATCGTGAATTGGTCGTTTCTCATAAGTTGCAGCTTTTAATGGTAGATGGTAAAATTTGTAGTGCTTTAAGTGAAACATCTACAAGTAGATGTTATATATGTAATGCTACCCCTAAAGAGATGAATAAAATAGACGAATGTTTACAAAAACCTGTAATAGAGAGTAGATACCAATTTGGATTATCACCACTACATTCTTGGATACGTTTCTTCGAATATTTTATTCATCTTTCATATAGATTAGACATAAAAAAATGGCAAGTTAGGCTAGATAGTGATAAACAATTGTTATCAAATAAAAAACAATATGTACAGTCCCAGTTTAGGGAACGATTAGGTTTAATAGTTGACAAGCCGCGTAGTGGTGGAAGCGGGACGTCTAACGACGGAAACACGGCCAGGAAGTTTTTTTTGGAATCAGCTGTATCTGCTGAAATTACAGGTTTGAATAAGGATCTCATAGATCGTTGTTGTGTAATATTACAAACGTTATCTTCTGGACATAAAATTAATGAATGCAAGTTTAAAGACTATGCATTACAAACAGCATACAGCCTGGTCGAGGAATATCCGTGGTATAGTCTTCCTGCTTCTGTCCACAAGGTGCTCGTACATGGATCAGATATTATAAGTTATGCATTGTTATCTATAGGAGAACTTTCCGAAGAAGCTGCTGAAGCGACAAATAAGTATATCAAAATTTATAGACGAAGTCACACTCGAAAAATGTCACGTGAAGTTACCAATCAAGATTTAATACAACGACTATTATTACATTCAGATCCTTATATTACAAGTCTTCGGAAACTTCCCCCTAAAAAGAAAAATACTCTGTCACAAAGTGTAATAGAATTGTTACATGTTTAATATTGTTAGAATAAGAATAATTTATTTGTATTTTGTTAGTTGTTTTGTTTTTTTTGTATTTAATTAATTTTAATTTATTTATTTCTATTATTTTATTATAATTAAATAATGTTATCAATGTTTTGACTCTTATTTTATTTAAAATATATGTTTTACATTCCAATTTTTAAGTGTTTGTTCATGATAAATTTAGGTAAAAGTATGTTATTGTTTATATTTGTTTTTTACTGAAGTAAACGTTTTTTATTCCGTAAATACATGTACTTCTTTCATTTTAATGTTCCTAAAACACTTT
Organism: Schoenobius gigantellus; assembly: GCA_963935595.1. Classification (NCBI taxonomy): domain Eukaryota; kingdom Metazoa; phylum Arthropoda; class Insecta; order Lepidoptera; family Crambidae; genus Schoenobius; species Schoenobius gigantellus. The sequence continues at coordinate 39,662,882 of OZ012549.1, forward strand.
TACAACTATAAGTCACTAAAATAATACAATGTATTGATAGTAACAGGACTTTAACTATTTATGACCGCCCTTGTATGGAGCGTGTCCCTCCGTGCACTGCACAAGGATTACACTTCGTTACCCCATGATGCTAAAGAGAAAGCCGATCTTTTAGGGAAACTCTTTGCATCCAACTCGACCTTGGATGACGGGGGACAGGAACCACCGACCATACCACGGTGCACGAGCTTTATGCCGGATATTCGGTTCCACCAAAGCTCAGTGCGTCAAGCACTAATCACCCTAGATATCCACTATCGTGCTAAAGACGTGCACTCCAGAGTTGGCACTGGTTTTAACACGATTATTTCGGCTCTCTTATTCATCTGGCGTAGTCCCAACCTCATGGAAGACAGCTTTAGTGCATCCGATCCCTAAGAAAGGTGGCCGCTCGAATCCGTCCAACTACAGGCCGATAGCTATAACCCCTTTGTTTTCAAAGATAATGGAATCGCTAATCAACCGCCAGCTTCTCCGGTACCTAGAGGATCACCAGCTGCTCAGTGACCAACAATACGGCTTTCGTAAGGGTCGCTCTGCTGGTGATCTTCTAGTTTACTTGACACATCATTAGGCAGAGGCAATTGAAGCGAAGGGGGAGGCACTGGCAGTTAGTTTGGACATCGCGAAGGCCTTCGATCGGGTATGGCACAAAGCACTCCTCTCAAAACTTCCTTCATATGGGCTTCCCGAGAAATTATGTGGATGGGTCACTAGCTTTCTAGCAGACAGAAGCATTAAGGTCTTGATTGATGGTGATGCTCAGACTCACTGTCTGTAAATGCTGTCCCCCAAGGATGTGTGCTTTCATATCAATGATATGCTGCAAATCAGCAGCATTCATTGTTATGCAGACGACAGCACGAAAGACACCTTCTTTAACGGCCGTGCGAACTTTTCTCGGGAAAACGTCATTGAGTGCCGGAATAAACTTGTGTCTGAAATTGAAATTTATTAGAGAAAGTCTCTAACTGGGGTCAACTTAATTTAGTCCATTTCAACCCCTCAAAGACACAGGTTTGCGCGTTCACCGCAAAGAAAATCCCATTCGTCCTATCTCCTCGCTTTCAGGGCATTCCCCTAACTGCCTCAGCCAATATTGGGATCCTTGGTGTCGATATATCGAGCGAAGTCCAGTTCCGTGGCCACTTAGAGGGTAAAACTAAATTAGCTTCTAAGAAGCTTGGTTTGCTCAATAGATCGAGACAGTATTTCACTCCGGCGCTCCACCTTCAGCTTTACAAGGCACAGGTTCGGCCTCATATGGAATACTGTTCTCATCTTTGGCCTGGGGCACCCCAATACCAACTTCTTCCACTGTACCGCATTCAACGGAGAGCGACTCGAATCGTCGACTGCCAGGAAATTTCAAATCGGCTTGATACCTTGGCGCTGCGTAGAGATGTCGCTTCGCTATGCATCATCTATCGTATTTATTACGGGGAATGCTCCGAGGAATTGTTCTGACTTATACCTGCCGCCTCTTTCCGCCATCGTTCCACACGGCAAAAAATCCATGCACATCACTTAGATGGTTGGCAGTCCACAACTGTGCGTTTCTCTCGAAGTTTCCTGCCTCGCACAGTCAAACTTTGGAACGAATTGTCGCCTGCGGTATTTCCGGACTGATACGACTTTCAAACTTTCAAAAAATGAGCGTATTCCCACCTCAAAGGCCAGCAACGCACTTGTAACTCCTCTGGGGTTGCGGGTGTCCATGGGCGACGGTAATTACTTACCATCAGGTGATACGTCTGCTCGCTTGCCCCTATCCCATAAAAAAAAACGCATCGAATTGAGAACCTCCTCCTTTTTTGAAGTCAGAAACTATAAATAACTAGCAATTACCCGCAGCTTTGGGGATTATTCCATGGATTAACTGTGCGGAAGATAAATAAAAAAAAAATTACAAATAAATCAAAAAGATTATTCCAATTTCAAATTCCATTACTGATAAGTAGACCCCGTTATTGGAGGTGCAATTTGGTAGCTTGACATTCTTAGAGATGGGTAAAATAAAAATATTTATGATGTCGATATGGATACTTTTTCGTAACAATTATTGATTGCGGCAGAAAGTTAATGTTTTTAATTTCTCGTAATTTGTCTTCAAGCTGCTGTAATAGGAAAAGAATGTTTTAATTTATACAAATATAAAAATATATTTTAAAGGAGACAATTTTTATTTTTCAACTTATTGAAAAAATGCTCGTAGATGCATTCAATTTCTGATATAATAAATGGCGAACGCGTATTATGGCGATTTGATATAGAGTATAAGGTTTTTAGCAAAAAAACACTAATTTGGAAAATAAGCAAATATTGTATTTTCTGTGAACTCCTATGCAAAATTGACATTTCAAAAAAAATTACAATATTCATGTTTTTTAATACTGACCTCCTTGGTAAATGTATACAGTTTAGTTAGTGAAATATTTTTATTGATAAACATTAAAAATTATGATATACCTATTCATTTTAATCATGTCAGCTGTAACGAAATAAACATGATTAATTTTTGTCTAAGACTTCATTTCGGTAGAGAAAAAGTATTGATATAGGTTATATTTCAAAATTATTTTTACCCATCTCTCAGAAAATACAGCTACCAAATTGCACCGCCGATAGCGGGGTCTACTGATAAGAATAGATACAAGAAACTTATCAGCTTTACCAGAAGTATCAAAACAGTAGATTCAAAGTGACAATGGAGACAAGCAAGACCCACCTCCACACCTCAACCTCAGAAGCTGGATATTTTACATTCAATTGTTGAAACAATAATGTTGTCCGTTTTTCTTTTTAAAAACTTTTGTTACCATTTTTACAAATTTGAGAATTAAGTTAGAGATATAAGTGGGCTATTGTTATTATAATAAGTTTGTTCCGATAATATAAGTACAGACTTGGTTAAAATATCCTATTTTTCATTTGCCTTCAACATAATCTATAATGTTACAGTTCCACAGCCTTCCTTGACACATTCCGTGTAAAAAATACGATCACATTTACTTATAGTGCATTTAATATGTTTATGCGTTACCAAAATGTTGGTATTACACGCCGAACATAGCACCATCTCCCAATATGTTATATAATAATAACAAAAAGGTAAGCAATAATTTGCTGATCGAGCACACTAACAAATGCCCTTATACAGAATGCACCAACAAAATGGAGAATCCAAGTGATGTACTATTTCTTTAGGCACATGAATAACGGCTATCAATATGATGTACAGTCCGCCGTGCCGGGAAAAACGTCGTAACCGCCGTGAATTGGACGTCACTTAGGCGTTTGGGTCGCAGAGTTTTTGGTGTTTACTTTCCGGAGGTAGGAGGTGAAATGTTTCTGTTTCTTTATGTTAATTACACTTTATTTTGTTTATCACGGTCACTAAAGTCACATATTATGTTAAAACTGAATGTTAAAACACTTATTTCAACTAATGAACGTAAATTTAAGACTTCAAACTAAATTTGGACACAGATATAAATTAAAATATCGGAGCGTATTCACAGTGCGACTATATTCGATGATTGTGTCGTTCCTCTTAGTAATTCTCTTCGTAATTTATTAAATACATACATAATCTTATAAGTAAATAATGGAATTGAGATTTTCTTACCCTAGAATTTGTTTGCTTCATCTGTATAAGATTTTTTGCCATCTCTTGCCTCTTGTCTTCAACTTCAGCAAAAAGTGAGTTTCCTTTTGTAGCTGCCAAAAATTATTATTACATACAATAATTCATTGGATGTGTTTATAAATTTAAAACATGCATGCAGGAATATTTACATTTTAATTCTGGAGGGAGGCTCCGCTTCTTACCTATTTCTGTCGCAAAGCAGCAGTGCTTGCATTGCTGTGTTCCAGTTTGAAGGGTAAAATATGGCAGTGAAATTACTGGGTACCGTGACTTTATACATACATACTTCTATGTCACAAATTGGCAACATACACTGTGGTTCTTGTAGGGGTTGCAGATTTGCTGTGAATCTCACAAGAACCACATGTACTATAAGATGACTATTACCACTTACCATCAGGTGGGCAGTATACTAGGGATCCCATAATTCTAAAATGCGCAAGTGAAACACTATCAAAAAACATTGCCACAGGGTATGGTATAACTCTATACATGCCAAAAGACGAACCAGAGACAAAGGATGCTTAGGACACTCCAATGATAACAAAAGATGTATGGACTAAGAATATGATAGATAAAGTGGGCTAAATCTAAACATGTTGGCTGGGGTCGAAAAGGTGGGTGCTCTTTGAATAAGGAAGGGAACACAATAAGTTTTATTGGCAGATAAAACTCCAATATTTTTAAAGTGGGACATTTTCAGGTACCGGGGTACAGCGGGATATGATTTCTAAAAATGAGACCGTCCTGCCTAAATCAGGACGAATAGGATACCTACAATATACTTGTTTGCCAACTTAGTGATATAAAAAACTATTTGTAGGAAGTGGATACATTATAATGACTAATGAATGTGCCCCATGAACATATCCACCAGTAAAATATAGCATGTAGATATTAATGTTGTTGGACACACCATGTGGTTGCAAGTCCTGGGATTCTGTACACTGATGCAAAAGAGCCCTTGCTTCTGCCAATTCGGCAAGTGCTGCCGCTTCTCGCTCGACAGCTGCGCGCATCTCTTCTTTACGCAGCTCCCCAGCTGCACGCACTTCCTCCATTTCCACTGCCAGCTCCTCAGCCTTTTGCCGCCACGCCGCAACTTCAGCACGAGTGTGTTCCAAAGCCGCCTTTGATGATTCGGCATCAGCCTGTATTGACGCAATAGCCGTGCGCATTTCGTCTAACTCTGAAGAGTCTCGCACCGGACTCTCACGCTTCATACACGCTTTCTCCTCCCTCAAAATGCGCAATTCATCTTGGTACCTTTTCAATTCATTAGAATGTTTGTCAATTAACTCCGTCCGCTCTTCCCGTAACAATGAAATCTCCTCTTGGAGGGCAGTAACTCGAGAGGCTGCCTCATTCTTCCGCTTTCCTTCATTGGCCTGGTAGGATTCTAATTCCGCGTTTAAATGACTTTGTACATCTAAGGCTGCCTGGTAGTATCGTTTGACATCGTGAAGCTCTTGTTTTAACACATCGTAGCTATTTGTTAAGTTAGCATACTGTTTTTTTAGTAAATAATACTGCTCGCTAAGTTCACCATTGGTCACCTCCTCCATATCAGTAAAATTTGTTTTGTTGCTTATAGTTGAATAATCCATTATGGCGGCAGCGTTTATAATTGTAACAAAAATATACTTCTTTATTTGTAAATTATAATAATAACTCAGATTTGCTAGAAATTAATGAAATTGAATCATTTAAATTATACGTTTAGTCTCAACTGTGTTTTCAACCAACTGTCATGTCAATTTCAAACTACTTTTTTATGACAAAGGGAGCTTAGCTGATCTACCCCTGCGTTCCGTAAAACGATAAAAGTGATAATATCGCGAATCCGACCAAAGTCAAAACATAACCTACTGATTCATCATCATCATCATTTCAGCCAAGAGACGCCCACTGCTGGACATAGGCCTCCCCCAGGGATCTCCAGACCGATCGGTCCTGACTTCCTGAGCCTCCCGCATCCAGCGGCTTCCCGCGACCTTCGCCAGATCGTCGGTCCACCTTGAGGGGGGCCTACCAACGCTGCGTCTCCCGGTACGCGGCCGCCACTCAAGGACCTTTCCGCCCCAACGGCCGTCAGTCCTGCGAGCTATGTGTCCTGCCCACTGCCACTTAAGGTTTGCAATTCTTTGGGCTATGTCGGCGACTCTAGTTCTTTGAGTGACATTGAGCCTTCTGATGAGACCCATTGTAAACGGCCACGTCTCAGTTCTGTACGTCATCACTGGCAACACGCACGAATTGAAGACTTTCGTCTTAAGACACTGCGGTAGATTGGCCGAGAATATGCTGCGTAGCTTCCCGAACGCTGCCCAGCCGAGTTGGATTCGTCGATTTACCTCTTTCTGGAAGTTGGACTTACCGAGCTGGACTATTTGTCCCAGGTAAACATATTCGTCAACAACTTCCAGTGTAGAGCCGCCAACCTTCACAGGAGTGGGTCTTAGAGCATTCATACGGGAGACAGCAAGGCTGGGCGAACCCCTCTGCCAATTTACGCTGACCATATGACCATACACGTTATATAAAACTAGTTGACGCGCGGCCGCTGCCATTAGGTGTCGTTTTCGTGTCGCACTAAGAGCTCCAAAAAAATGGTTAATTGTGCAGTTTCCTCTTGCAAAAGGTGATCCAGCTACTAAAATCTTCGAGATTATGGCGTTTCCTATCACATTTAAGTATAAAATATACATTACCGTGTTTCATTTGTTTACAATTTTGAAGTATTTTTTATGTCGTTACGATAGAAAAATACAATGGTACGATGGTAGCTCAACACAATACACGGGCATTATATTATCTGTGACACGGGCATTATTGCTTAGTGCTGGGACAACTTGAGTAAATGATGCTGATTCATATTTTTATTTATCATTCATTCACTCCGATTAAAATAGAAATTCACGTGTAATATAATATAATAAAAAAATATCAAGAAAATATTATATTATTACCTATTATATTGCTCAACTTTGCTTTGTAGTTTAAAAAATATTTTTCTATACAATATACTTTTTTTCTTTATTTAATGGCCCGCCTGGACGTATGGTGTACAACTATGGGGCAGCGCAAGTAACTCCAATATTTCAATATTGCAAAGAGCACAGAACACTATACTTAGATCCATAGCGCACGTCCCTTGGTTCATTACAAACACTGAAATCCACAGACATCTGGAAATGAGCACCGTGAAGGAGGAAATCGAGGCCTCCACACGTAAATATCAAAAGCGGCTGGAAAATCACCCGAACGTGCTTGCGGCGAGCTTAATTAAGCGCAGCTACCAAAAGCGTCTCAAAAGGAAAGACATCACTTAGAGGAATCAGACTGTGAATATGATGAGTGGCTGTCTTCGCTGGAGGATACCCTCGACCTGTCAAATCGCACACAACATACCTGCTTATAGTCTTACTGATTGCAGATGAGCACAAAAAAAAAAAAAAAAAAAAAAAAAAAATTAATGGCCGTACACCTCATGGTTAAGTCGGCCATACAATATACATACTTACTCTAAACAATTTTTCGACTGCATCTCACTTGATTTTAAGCCTATTAAATAATCTATATTGGTATTTTACAAAATGCAATGTAAGTTTACTCCAGATAGAAAAATGTCAATAACGTCCTCTAAATTTTATGTTGTAGTTGAGGTCATAAGAACAAAAAAATGAATTATTTTTTTGTACTTTTAGTTTTTTGTTTAAAAGGCTGAAAAGATGCAAAATGTTCATAAACTTTCAAGTATATTTTATTCAACTGTACTTCTATTGAATTTTACACGTTGACTGCCAGACAGCATACAAAATAGAAAAACTATTGTTTGCGGTCACCGTTAACCGCGTTTTAATTTCGTTTCCGCGTTGCATTGCGATTTCATGCCACCTGCTTTATGCAGCAAGTTGTTGGGAACATCAGTAAAGAGCACAAAGCAAGTGATTGTCGTCATCGTCGTCGTCAGAGAAAATTTTAATAATGCAACATCATTATTGAAATCACACAATAAAGCTTTTTCTTCTTATTTTAGTGGCTTTGAAGTTTGTACGGGCAATGTAAACAAACACACTTTCAACGTCACGTTATGACAAATGAATAACATATAACATGTCTTACTATATGTAAATAAAAACTTTCATAGTAGTAAACATCTACTAAGCTAAAATGGTAGAATTAACGCCACATACGTGTAGCAAGGAATTTTATGTTTACTTTAACTCACATTTTTTGGTGCAACTTAAAGGAAAATGCCCGATATCGTCCCAAGCGTTATAACACGTTGGGCCCTATCACAAATGAAAGGTTTTCTAAAATACTAATTTTGTTTGTATGGCAGTAAGTTGCTATCTCGTGCTTTTTACTTGCACGAGATAGCAAATTTCTACCATACGAGCAAAGATAAACGAAAAAGTGCCTACCTATTAAACATGTTTATAACTATGTAGGTAGATATAATAGGTTGGGGAAAAAGTTTCTTCGCATTTTTTAAGAAAATTCAAAACATTTTTTAATATAGTTTATTTACATTTAACTAAAGTATGTAGGTACCATTTTGTTCGATAACTTTTTGCCATCTTGTAGGTAGGGATCATGATCCCATTGCTATAGAAATTTTGGGACTTCTGGTCAAAATACCGCGACAAGTGGTTTTGGCAGTCCTCTCGTGATGTTAACCTGACACTGCCTAAAGAATTCTGAAGAGACCGAAACAGATGGAAATCTGAAGGTGCAAGGTCAGGACTATACGGCGGATGCATTAACACCTCCCAGCCAAACTCTCTTAATTTTTGCTGAGTGGCTAAAGATGTGTGAGGTCTAGCGTTATCATGATGAAAAACCACACCCCTTCTGTTGATTAATTCCGGCCGCTTTCTCTCAACTTCTTGCTTTAATCTCATCAGTTGTTCGCAGTAGAGTTCAGAATCGATGGTCCTGCCTGGTGGTAACAGCTCATAATGAATAATGCCCTTCCAATCCCACCACACACACAGCATCACCTTGTTGCGAGTTAACCCGGGTTTCGCCACAGTCTGTGAAGCCTGACCGGCCTTTGACCACGACCTTTTTCGCACGTTCTTGTCGTACGTGATCCACTTTTCATCACCAGTTATCAGCTTCTTCAAAAATGGTTCGGTTTCATTACGTCGTAATAAAGAATCACAAATGAGTACACGGTTCATTAGGTTTCTTTCAGTGAGCTCGTGAGGTACCCAAATGTCGAGCTTTTTTGTGTACCCAGTTTTTTTCAAATGCGCCAAAACTGTTTTGTGGTCAATTCCCAGTTCTTCAGCTACGTCGTAACTACTGACATGCCGATCTTGTTCCACTTTTTCAAAAATGGCATCCATTTTATCTGTAATAGGGCGACCAGAGCGACGTGCATCTTTGACATCAAAATTTCCGGATTGAAAACGCTTAAACCAAATTTGTGCTACTCTCACAGACACAGAAATTAGTTCTTGGTAGTAACAATTCTCACGTAAAACATCTAAGACATTCCTGGTATCCCCCCACCCTCCCACTGCACCCCGCGCTAACTTGTTTCGACGGGTTCAGATAGAAGCGTGGCGCAAGTCAAGTCACACTAGTCATTGCTTTGATCGCACTCCGGAGTGTCGTTCTGTTATTTGTTTACTGACTTTTCATGGTACCTTTATTTTACTTTATTCTACTAGTCAAGCCCTTTCATTTGATACCCATATTAAGAGAGTTGTACGTAATCCACCATTTTGTGGCGGCGGCCATCTTGGATCGATAGTCATCAAACATAACATCCCCGAGAGCTGATGAAAATTATGATTACGCATCGGAGCGCTTACTGTCTTTTGTCTTTCTTTAACTGAAATTATAAATTCATCTCCCCCCCCCCCCCCCTCCCCATCAAAACATTATACCTACACCTATGACTGAAAATATATATTTATTTCAGTCGATCAGCTAAATAGGAAGTGAAATTGCTGTAATTGACACAAAAAACTAATTAAAGCATTTTAATAATAATTAGCAGGCCTCTCTTTGTACTCATTTAAGAAACCCTGTCTTCATTGTATTTTTATTAACTCTAGCCAAACAGGGTATAGTAATAAAAATACAATTTATTGTAACATTTCAATCATTCACTCACTACGACCCAAATAGTTACTCATTCTTTGTGTCACATCACTAGGGACATTAATTCTTTGTGGTGGGGATTGCGTAGATACACGTTAATTTGTCGATGTGTGTGTGTTTCTTCATTGTAGGGTAATATTTTCATAGTGTGTGTTCGTAAAAATTTTCGTAGTGTGCGTAGCGTGTTTACCTCGCCTCCCGCGAAAAGTGGCAGAAAAATTTATACTGCGATTTGTTGCGTACCGCATCCATAGGTTAAATGATCTAAGATAGAAGTCGATTGCTATTCGAACATTTCGGGCCAGAGCATGAAAACATGCAGTCTTATTTCAGTATCTTGCTCCGCTCGCTCCGCAGTCCTCTGCAATCAATCACAATATCTAACCTAACCTACATTTTTCAGTTTGATCCTATACATTTTTTTCAAAAACAATTCACTATCCGAATAGCAATCGAATGCTCTATAGCAGTCAATTGCTATTCCCATAGGCGTAGGTAGAATCTGCACCCCTAGACAAGATGCCTTTCGATAATCGCAAACGCAATCGCTAAATGGATAATGTATGAGATTTGACAATTGCGCTCGAAAGCTAAACGAGGGCTTATGTCAAATCGCATACATTTTCCTTCTAGCGATTGCGTTAGCGATTATCGAAAGGCATCTTGTCTAGGGGGTCTGGCTAATGAAAGATGATCCTGACATTTTTTCAAGTAGCAACACTGATACAATGTCCCCATGTAGTTTAGTTCAACATGGTGATTTTGATACTTTGTAATAAGCAATTTTATAATATTTTTTCTTAATTTCTGTCGAAATATTAAAGATATTAAGTAATTTTAACATTAATGAAATCCAAATACAGCGATTTCTTATAAAAGGTTCATTGTTGGAACTTTCATTGAAACAAAACATTAGGTACCTAATATTTAATTTAAAAAAAGTATCAACTTCTTTTTTTTAGGAAAAAAAAGGAAAAAAAAGACAATCCTTTAAAGAAGGATGCCCAGATATGACCTGATGTTCAGTTGCCGCGTCTAGTGATGTGCAATATTTATTAAAATAGCAAATTATTGATTCTATTAGGATTGATTATATTATTATACAAAGCCGCGTAACATAGTAATAATCATCTAAAAATGTAAAGATTAAAGAAAGTATGCCAATAGTTATGTGATTTGGACCGCATACTTGTGACTTGAGCTGTCATTCTTTTGGCAAGCAAGTTGCAGTCGTTCGTTCGTTTGCTTTGCTCTCGTGTGAACTGTGCGATTTTCTATTTTCAGCCTCATAACTTCTGCATTCCCGTCGGACCCTGATACCCACAAATTGCGATTACTTTGACTTATGTTATACGGACACTGATTGCATTTCGATTGGATTTTGGAACTGATACACTCGCTCTCTTGGACGGATAGAATCGTGGATTAACTGCAACATCTGATCTGCGTTAATACTCTACGACGTCATCTCGCCCTTCAACTTGATGCCAGGGTCATCTCACTACCAAACACGTGGATATCTCCAGTAATAGTACTCGTATGTATTTTGTAATAATCATTATATAGCAAAGTCAGCAAAGTTCTTACATTAGCATAACTATTGTTTTATTAGCAAACCAGAATGCTTTTTACAAGCTTTTATTTAACTTGCAATGTATGTAAGTATATGTTCGGGTGGAATCTTGCAACTCAATTTTGAAGCAGATATCTTTAACCGATTGAGCTGAAATTTTGTATACATGTTCAGTTTGGATGACAATACATGGTTGACTGTGTGACGTCATTTTAAATCCAAGATGGCGGCATACCCAAGATGGCGGATCAATTATTTTTAATGCACCCCTACAATATGGGTATCAAATAAAAGGTCTTGCTAAGAGTAACTCGAAAAATAATGTGACGTCGCTATTTATCCAATATGGCGGACTTCTAAAGCTTGAAAATCAATTTTGAAGTAGATATCTTTAACATTGAGCTGAAATTTTGTATACACACAGTTTGGATGAAAATGCACGGTTAACTATGTGACGTCATTCTAAATCCAAGATGGCTGCATACCCAAGATAGCGGACCAATTATTTTTAATGCACTCCTACAATATGGGTATCAAATAAAAGGTCTTGCTAAGAATAACTTGAAAAATTAAGTAATGTCACTATTAATCCAATATGTCGTACTTCTAAAGCTAAAAATCAATTTTGAAGTAGATATCTTAAACCGATTGAGCTGAAATTCTGTATAGACGTTCCGGCAAGTTGCAACAATGATGCGTTGAATGAGATGAACAGACTGAGAAACGTGTCCAGTGATATCTAAAAAGTAAAAAATAAATTAAATGTAAAAAAAACCTTTTTAAAAACAAGCTTTTATTTAAATGCGCTAAAAAGAATTAATAAACTTTTACACTAAAACTTTTACTTATAACCTCATTTCACATTTGACACAATTTATATGACATAAAAGCTTGTCGCGATAATTTTTAGATTACTGAAGAAGATTACATCTGAGATGCATGTTTTGATGTAGCCATGCAAACTGTTAATGCTCAACTACATGGAAGTGATCAATCTGCAGGCCCTTCCCACCGTGGTCACTCAGAAGTTTGCCTTGTCTGTGGTCGATCACTACTAACGGCCGAACCCAATATTGTATCCGTAGTTTAAGATTAAAACAATCTCGGATTATTGCGTATCGCTCAATCGATCTCTAATCCGCGTGCCAATAACTAAAGACTGCAATCCTAGGATTCTTTTGACACCGGATCGCCAGCTATCCTTTCTCTCTTGGCCGTTTCTTTATACGCAAAATATTAGATTGTGCAAAATTATTACTGTATGTTCTATGAAAACAAACTAGCTATAAATCTTTTTAAATAATGTTTCTTATGCTTCTAGCAATAAATATAATGTTTAAAAATACTTAGAAATTATTCTGTAAATAATAATATATTAAATACAATATTATGCAAACTACTTATTTTTATAGGAATGGAACGTGTATAAAACTGATACGAGCACGCGAGTGACATTATATTTGTTTGTTAGCTAGCTGTGGTGTGTTTGGTTTGATTTGAACGTATAATTTGTGATTTGAACTAATATAAATCAATAAAAACAACGAATAATCGTATAATAAACACAGAAGTAAAATTTGGGGTGAGAAATTACAGAAAGAAGAGGTGCCTCTCCATGATTACTAAAAAGAAGAGGAAGATTTTTATATGAGTCTAATGTAGTAATTGATGTAATGTGTAAACTATTGAGGTAACGAAATGTAAAGAGGAAAATAAATGACTTATTTATATTATCATCATTTATTTCAAAAAATATCTTAAATTTAAGATTTTTACAATATCTATACAAGAACAAAATAATATAAAAAACTTAATCCGACAGCGAGGCAAAGCTGAAGCTAATATCTTCTAATATATAAAATGTTCGTGTCCCAGTTTGTTACCAAACTCCTCCAAAACGGCTTGAACGATCTTTATGAAATTTTTTGTGTAAGTATGTTCGGTAGGTCTGAGAATAGGCCGTAAACTATTTTTTATACACCTAGGAGATTATTATGGCGAAACGTAGTTCGCCGGCACAGCTATTTATTATATATTAGCTGTGCCCGCGACTTCGTCCGCGTGGAATAGTAACGGCTAGACCGATCTTGATAAAAAATAGCCTATATTATACCTTATATAATTAGCTATCTATTAGTAAAAGTACCGTCAAAATCGGTCCAGCCGTTCCGGAGATTAGCGGGAACAAACAGACAGACAGACAAAAATTTTTTTAATTGTGTTATTGGTACCCGATATACATTCATACCCATTCATTAAAAACTTGTTATTTTGACAATACAAACAGACACTTCAATTTTATTTATTTGTATAGATTTCAAACACATTCACATCACATATTATATAGCGCGGCAAAAGGTATTTTAGTCACTGTTTTGATGTTTCTTTTATGTATGGCATTATTTTCGTTAAAAGTAATTTACGACAGTTTTGTTCAGCCGGAACCAAAAAGTAAATTCGTAGTTATTTATTGCTATTGTTGATATTTGGTGTTAATTGCGACGTTGTTGTTGTAACACTTCATCATCATCACTGCAATCACGTATCGAAATCTGATATTGTTTCGGCTCATAACTCCAAATCACTACTATCACATCTTCCAAAAATATCGTCTTTGCCATTGCCATTTCTGACAAAAATACAACAATTATTTTAAAAACATGTAAATCAATCCAAATTTTGACAAGTAAACCATGAAAATAGGAAGATTGCCAAAAAAAGATTGTGTAGACGTCAATCAATCCCTTTTTAATCAAAGATTGATTATTGGGACACGTCAAACGTCATTTTCGAACAGAGGTCTATCCAAAAACAATGATCGGACCTCTCATGGATGGTTGCCTTTCAGAGATTACAAATGCAATCCTTCGATTGGTTATAAACGGGATCGCATATTGGGTTCGGGCGTAAATCGACAAAGTGATCATATCCTCAAGCCAAACCCATCTGACGTCATACTAATGATGATTGACATGATCCAAAGTAAAATTGTACCCCGTCAGGTATGTAGTCATAATTTTAAACTTATTCCCAATTTGAACTCGAGTCCTCCATTCTTTTATACCATTTTAATCCACAGTGTAGTTTAATATTTCACTTTAATTAAAATGAAATCACCAGATGCAATTAACAGATATATCGCCATCTGAACGCTTGTGCCATGCCTGTTGGTTCAAATTCAAAAGACAAGCTGTTGCAAGTCAACAGCTTGATGAAAGAAGATCTTTGAGCATTCAAGGTGATGTGATTGAAGGAATTCCTGAACCAAGTATTATATACTCAACCTCCACTTCTTCCCGAAGGTACTGTTGATGAGAATGAAATAGAGCCCCTTGTTGAATTGGTTCAAGCCCCAGAGATTCAACATCAACATTCTCAAACCCAACGAGAAAGAGAACATTCAAATACTCATATCACACTTGAATTATAAACATGCTCCCAATACAGCATCTCACTGTGTCTTTTATGGTTGTGATAGAAGAAATCTACATACATTATCAGATGCTTTGCGAGCCACATTATTATCTAACTAAAAATATTATATTCCCAAGCTATGTTCCGACCACTTACATGGAAATAGAGTACTGTTGCAACTGCCTTCTCGGACGTCGCACTGTGGGTTGTTGTGCGCATGTTAATGACACTGGTGTGTACTTAGGTTGAGCCAGGCATCAAAATAATATTGAGCCACCAGCGGCATTTTTGGATGAAGTTGTTGTGAGGAAAGATTTTGATTAAATAAAAAATATCAGAAATTAACCGTGTTTTTATTTAATTCTTATCCGTCCTAATCTTAATACTTACATATAAAATATTATATCTTTGGTCATTCAAGTGAGATTTTCAAGTTGTTTATAAAAGTCAAAAGAGTACTTACCTATACCAAAAATACTTAAAACGTTGTTAATTTTTTAAATTGTTATGTACTGTGTAACATTTCAAAAATAAGGTGCTATTTGAGATTTGATATGACCATATGAAATGTTTGATGTGGTAAATAGCATAAATAATAATAACAAAGATTGTAGGACATTCCTTATGTCAGATATGTGTCTGATTAGGTAAAACATTCACCCGAAGAAGCATTATTTTCTAGCTTTATTTACATAACATTAAAGTTCATTTGATTAATTGAGTCATTGTAACTGACATAGATATAGTTTTTTTTGTTATACTAAATAGTAATATGTAGGTATGTCTACTATAGGCGCGTTCCATTTGAGCGCAGATTTCCAGCATTTTGAACATTTTGACGATAGCAGCGCTAGCATCGTATTGTTAGGTTAATTTAATGTATAACCCTACTTTGATCTCATTATTATATACCATTAATTTATTATTGTTATATTTCTCACAAACATCACATGTATTCAAAAATATTAGTCTAACACCTCCGTTTAAATACTAAAAATGTAGCATTTATAAACAAAGGCAGTACGACCATGACTGGACTTCCGAATGGCACATGTCGGTTAATGCAGGCGGGCTTACCGAGGGGTGCGATGTCAGAACACCTCCTCGTGGTGCACCCTGGGCAACCCGGCAGATTTTCTGCCGCGGGCTAAGAGTCTGACAGCTGCCCCGTGGAGGGGGCGTGGTGTGGCCGGGTTTAACCCGGCGGGCCACTTCACGTGGCCATGTGGGGCGTCACCTCTCCTTCTTTGTGAAGATGGGGTTGTGTGTCGCCTGGGGACCCGCTCGCGGGTCATGGCGCGTTGCGCTTTGTGCCGTTGCCCCTTTGGTCGGGTCGGTGCGGGTCCTTGTTGAGCTTCGGCATGTCGTTGTTCCGAGTCGGTGCAAGCTCGTTGAGCTTCAGCGTGTCGTTGTTCCAAGGACTGAGGCTGATCCGATCACTGTGTGGCTTCGGCACACTTGTGAGGCCCCCATGAAGGGGGCGTGGGATGGCCGAGTGCTACTTGGCGGGCCACCTCGTGTGGCCACCGTGGCCGCTTTTTGCGGTGGGTCGGCGCTTCGGCGCCGCTGAGCTTCGGCTCGTGTGCGCGGCGGTGGATCCAGTGGGGTCTGCCGTCGGGCAAGCCCGTTACCCCGCACTGAGCGGGGCCGGGGGCCTGGCGCACTGAGCGTCGGGCCGCGTGGAAGAAAACCACAGTAAAAAATTACCACCCGGAGTATGCCCCGGGAACTCCTCTCCATCTCCACCTTGGAGAGGGCGTGAGGGGCCCGCCATTGGTGGGCAGGTGCCGCGGACGGGGTTATGGTCGGTCTGTAAGGGTTCCCACGACCTCGTTCGACAGCGGCGCGTCCTTTGGACGTGGCTGCGCTAGGCGCCAAAGAGGGCATATCGAGGGGTTTAGTGGGTAGTCGCTCGCTGCGGAGTCCCACACACCCTTGCCCCTGCGGGGGCTTGGACGGTGCGCAAACGCATTCCCCTCGTAAAAACAAAAAACAAAAGGCGGGCTTACCGACGCATGTCAAGCTTACTACTAAAATCATAATGTTCTTGCTTACCGACTTCCGGATGGCATGCATCGATAAGGGCGTACTGGATACTTTTACCGACACTGTTGATTAAAATCTTACTATTACTTACCGACATCCATTTGAGCATACGTCGGCAAAGGCGTAGGGCGACATACGAATATAAAAGACACCGCCAGCCAGTAGGCAGCTCAGTCGTTGGTCAAACATTGATCAAAGCATACAGCGAAATATTGCTAAGCAACTGAACTGTAACGATATTGTTGTTCTTGCGAGGAAATAAACGTTGTGAAGATCAAAGGTTGTTTGAATTATTGGCTTGCGCCAACAGTATGTTAACGTTATTGTATTCCATTTAAACAATATCTTGATTTTTAGGTTAGGTTCTCTTTGTGAAAAATAGCGCGGCTAAAAATGTTAACATTTCTTAGTAGAAACGCAAAATATGGTTAACATTTGATGTTAGCGTGACAAAATGGTGAAAACGGGGTACATTGACTGACAATTGACATGCCTATTTCATAACCTCAAAAATGTATAAATAAAGTCTAATAACATTTTTCCTGGCTTTGGTATTGGAAGTAGAATTTTTATTTTGCTATAATAAATGGTTATAGTTTTGTTACAGCACTAGTGGTCAGTAGACGTCAAATTTAAAAACACTGTGATAGGTCAATGAATGTATGGGGAGTGGGCATTGTTCTTTAACATTCTTTAAATACTACATAAATAAAAAAATATTAGAATATTTCAAGTATCAAAATGTATTTTACCTTCTGTAGACAGTATTACCAGAGCTAGAATTTTTGAATTTGCCGCTTTTTTCCAAGCTCATGTTTCGTTTCGTGTGCCAGACATAACTTTTCGAAGTTCCAGATTAAAACTTCAATTTGCTTAGTGTACTGTATACTGATGATACTGATCTCAACTGATACTTGGAACTTGGAAGCACAGATGAGAACGTAATATGTTTACAACAGGTTACAACTCGGTTACAAGGAAGGAAAAGTTCACTATAACTAACCCATAGTGGTGCGTTCCGAATTGCGATAAAAGCGATAATATCGCGAATCCGACCAAATTAAATCGTCACAAAATATAAGGGCTATTGAATCAGTAGGTTATGTTGTGACTTTGGTCGGATTCGCGATATTATCACTTTTATCGTGGAAGGGCTTTAGATTAGCAACCCACGATTTGGGGGATGGGGGGTGGAGGGGGTTAGGGGAGGAGGGGAGCTCCCCCCCCCCCCGTACCACTCCCCCCTCGGCAAAGCGTAGTTTTCGAGATATTAATTTTTAAATTAATCCTAAACCTAACCCCAAAATGTATGGGAAAAGGTTGGATTGTGTATTTACTCATGTTTGTGGCGCACCTAGAACCTATTTAAGAATTAGAATATGTAAAAATTGGAAGATCAAAAAATTAATAATATGATTTCAGTGGTATAGGTTCCCATAGAATAGTATGACGCTGCATGGTCATGTTCTGAACATAAGCTAACCTACAGTAGGCATTTTTGTCAACTGTCAACTATTTTCTTTTGTAATGGCGGGGAGCTTCGCCCCCCGAGCCCCCCCGTCCCCCTGCTCTTTTGTCTTTTGTGAGTCTTTTGTACTTTTGTACTAATTTAAACTTCGCGGCTATGACTGACGTGTTCTGACTTTGACACTTGATAGCTTGAAATCAAAATGGTCGCCATTCCATTGCGTTTTGTGTGTGACAAAGTGAAAAAAATATGGTAATTTATTTCTATAAATACTAATTATTTTACAAATGATAGGTTTGAGTAACATTATTATTAATATATTTGTCATTTTAATTAGTTTTATTGCTCTAAACAAATTAATTTAGTATCGATGCTCAATGTAACGAAACGCATCTCACTAAAAATGTCAAAATCTAAAAGGCCTTTGCCATCAAATACAAGATAGAAGAAACATATTCGATATTTTTCATACAAAATTACAAACTATAATTACGTATTACAAATAAACTTTAAGTTTCCGAAACGTAAAACTTCGCAAATGTACTTCAAAAAATATAGTCTTTCCGATGATAAGTATCTGAATCAGCAAATCGTGGGTTGTTAATCTAATGGTGAGCCGTGAACTGTGCACTTAAATGATTTGATATTTCAGCCACAAATTATATACTTTCAGCGATCAACAGACTACTAATATAATTTGTGCTTCAGATCAGAGCACAAAATCCATCTTATGGAAAACTTTACTGTTTAACGTTATTGAGTCAATAAATAAACAGAGAGAAAAAACACTGGCCAGAGCAATTTTTAAAATTGATATATTCAACCAACATTATTTTTAAAATATGTATAATAATGATAGCGCTGAAATGTCGCCGCCCCCGACCAAACCACCCCGTGGAGTTAAACAAGGGAAAGAAACTGTAAGTTTTAATTAAAAAATAGTGTTGGAAAATATTAACAAATTTAATTTTGTACTTACATATAATATACTAGCTTTCCGCTCGCAACTTCGCCCGCGTTATTTTTGTTTTCCCGTGGGATTTTTTCCCTAGGAAAATTACCCTATGTCCTTCCCCTGGTCTCGAACTATCCCTATACCAACTTTCATCAAAATCGGTTCAGTAGTTTCAAAGCCTATTCAATACAAAGAAACAAACAATCAAATCTTTCCTCTTTAGAATATTAGTAAAGATTTCTTAGGCTAGTTTATTTTTTTTTATTACTTGTGTTTAAATGTTACCTAATACTATAAATAGTTAATCACTAACTTCAAGTTCTTGCTTTAAATGTTGTATTGAGAGTTTTTTTCTTTGGTGATTGCCTCTTTCTGCTTTAGATTTTTCTTCATTAGTCATCAATTTTTTCTTGAATGTTTCTGAAACTTGTTTGTTTTTTTTGCAGAGTGGACTACTTATGTCTGTTATTCGCACGCTGTCAGCAAGCGAAACAAATGAGCAACGAGAGAAGGAGAGAGCTAAATTGGAAAAAGAATATAAAAAGAGTGATGCCAGATTAGATGAGTTGGTGGCAGCTCATTCTCAAGAAATCATGGATGTTATGCAGGTAAGATCCAATTGCTGTGATAATAATTGTGATATATTGTGAAGGACCTGCACAATGCATAATATGATAGCCAATCAAATATTTCTGATTACGAATTTAATAATGCAAGAATTCTTTTGACATTGACATTGCATTTCCCATGGACTTAGAAAAAAAGTCCATTTTCTTTATTTTTTTCTTTATTGATTTAACCCTTAACCACCTATTAACCAAGCACCTATTTTTCTCCTCTAACCACCTATGTGCCGTCGCAGAGACCTCTGATGGATTATTGCGTTTATTTTGGGATCTATCATAACAAATTTATGTTCAGTGAAATAAAATGCATGTTTATATTCAATCACTTTATTTTAGCACCACGAATCAGCAACAATTATAGAAATGTTTTATAAAAATGGTAAAATATTTAAGAATTATCAATTAAGGCACTAAAAATAACTATAGTAAGAAATCAAGAACTTTATCATTAATTTCTAATAATTTCAATAAACTGAAAATAAAATAAAAATTAAAAAAATAACATAATATTAAAAATTAAACAAAATTGCAACTTTTACATTTATTTGTAAAAGTTCCGGCACATTTTTTTCGAGCACCAAACAAATTGGCACTTTTCGGCGGAATATTATCTTCCAACAAGTCGTTTTCTTCTGGAGAGCTGGATGGAGATTGTGACCTTGAAGAGGCTGTTGGTTCCGGCAAGCTATTTTGATTGTTGTCACCTTCAATTTCAGATTCGGATTCACACTCTTCAGTCTGCACTCGGGTGGGTATATAAGTTTCGACGTCGCTGCAATTCTCCTCAGAAATGTTTTCGTCTATTTTCCTAATTTTTTTTCATTCTGACACTTAAACAGAAATATTGAAATAAATAAACGCACAAAAGTCACACAACCACCTACGTGCGGTCACGGAGACTGCTGGTGAAATATTTTTACTTACCTTGGCCAAACGCGCGCACATACATACTCGCCAAGCGCAAGCGCGACACTGATTAGTGTGTAGAAAAGTTGAGTATGTTTTTATTCATTACTAGCTGTGCCAGCGACTTCGTCCGCGTGAAATAGTAACTTTTGTTGAGGTTGATAAAAAGTAGCCTATGTTATACCTTATAGTATAATTAGCTATCTATTAGTAAAAGTACCATCAAAATTGGTCCAGCCGTTCCGGAGATTAGCGGGAACAAACAGACAGACAAAATTTCTTTAAACTTTGTTTTTGTTATTGATACCTGATATACATTCATACCCATTTAGTAAAAACTTGTTATTTTGACATTACAAACAGACACTTCAATTTTATTTATTTGTATAGATTAAATTTTTAATGTTGTTCACAGAGCACTATTAGTATAAGTATTTACACACACATAAAACATCGTAAAGAAACAGAAATTTAAGTAAACTTTATTTCTTTTTTAGAAATTTAGCAATGTCACCACAGTAAAGAAATAGAAATTTAAGTAAACATGTATTCTTTTTCAGAAATTTAGCGATGTCACCACCGCACTAACTGTATGGGGCCAACATTGTGATGCTACGGTAGCACGTTTAGCAGCTTGCCGTGGACTTCTTCAGTTA
Source organism: Schoenobius gigantellus (assembly GCA_963935595.1). Classification (NCBI taxonomy): domain Eukaryota; kingdom Metazoa; phylum Arthropoda; class Insecta; order Lepidoptera; family Crambidae; genus Schoenobius; species Schoenobius gigantellus. The sequence continues at coordinate 39,684,334 of OZ012549.1, forward strand.
CGAAGAGATGACTTGAGGAGGCTGTGGGCTGATGCTCGAACTCACCACTATGCATTACAGATGCTTACCGACATGTAAGTATATTTACAAATACTACTAATGTTGTGTCATTTTTGTTTTAAATAAGCTCTGCCAATATTAGTGCAGTAATTTTGAATAGCTTCAATTCACCTCAATGATAAAAAATTTCTAGTCATCTTTTGATGAGGGAATTTCAGCAAACCCAAATTTTGTTAAAAACAACAATAATAGCTTTACACCACTTAGGCCTCTATTTAGCAAGTATTTCTCAAGAATCCAAAGTAATGTCACATTCGAACATTCTTTTAACAAAACAAAGGTTTATGCTTTCTCCCTGTAGCTGTGAGTAATAACTGACTTAGAATCTTATTAACGAAAGTATATCTTGTTTCTTTACATTTTAATTCAAGTTGGAGTATTACATAATCACTTGTACGTCAAATAAACTACGCCAATGGTTGACAACTCTACGGTGGCAGACATTTTACTGGTAAGAACTACCAAGAAAACCAGCAAAGGCTATTTTTTACTATTGTTACTTATTAATTGTTTGGAGGATGATTCATTTGGGTGATGTTTTAGAGCCCTTTAGTGTGCATATTTATAGTTTTTGAGCTTTAGTTATTGTTTATTGTCTCATAAAAAAAGGACTACATACAGGGTGTAAAAAGACCGAAGCCGAAGCCGAAACTCACGTATTGCTCCTGAACTGAACAACTTTCACTATGGGACCAACTTAGAAATTGCAAAAAAAAACAGCTGTTCCATACAAATGTTCAACATTCACTGAACCTAGATGTATGGAACAGCTGATTTTTTTTTGCTATTTCAAAGTTGGTCCCCTAGTGAAAGTTGTTCAGTTTGCTTGTCTGAACAAGCACACAAATTTTTTATGATAATTAAAAAATAACCTGTATACAATGCATGCTTTAGGCAAGAAGTCTTGGCACTGAGTCATCTATGCTGGCACCTCTATTTTACCTATTTCTGGAGCTTAGCTGTGTTGCTGTATTCTGGTTTGATGAGGGAGGCAGAGAAATTACTGGGTATTGTGATAGACTAAGTTCGTAAAAAAACTTCTGTCCATCTGCCTGTAAAGACTCTTTTCTCTGTGAACAAATCAAATTTGTCAATCGATTCGATTCATTCAAAAGATATGACCGTTTATGTCACATTTTGCGATTGCACAAGGGAATTAAAACCTATAAGGCACTTCCCGTACTACTCGCCTGGTATCTTCCCTAGAACCATTAAATTTGGTGAGGAGCAAAGCATTATAGCATATCTTAAGGAAAAAATGTGAAAACCGTAAATATCAATACATCAAAATTAATAATGAGGTGGCCCCAATAATGTTAGATGATTGTTTCCGAAAACATCATACGAACTCATAAAAATGCGCATTCAGAGCGGCGCGGCGTAGCCGCGCAGCGGCGCCGCTTAATCTAACACCGGCCTTAAGGCGCATAGTAGGGTCAATCATAAAAAATATCATTGCAGAAAAAACCTTATCTCTTCATAAATATTGAATAAAAAAATCTTTCAAAAGATATGTTATTTTTTGATAATTTTTTGATAAATTAAGTAATTAAAACTTGGTTAAAATGTGACCCAAACATGCCTCGATTTTAAAACTTTAAACCTAATCGCGTCCTAAATATTAGGTTAAATCACATACTTTCGATTTCATTAAATAAAGTGAACAATATTCTAGCAGATGGTCTTTTTAGTTTTTCTTATTCGCCTTTATTAATTTTGAATTGAAATAATTCATCTTACGCGTAAAGGTTTGCTTAAATATTCCCCTCACTCTCACTCACTCACTCCTATGTAATCAGTGCGGGACCACTATGCGCCTTAAAAATCATTGCCAATCACAAGAGCAGCTCTACATCATTATAATACTGCCTAGATGTGTCTGTCGGTCATCTTTGGAATCACGAAGTTAGCCAATGTCCGTTATTTATCTTGGATACGTAGCTAGGAACTTATATGCTTACAAGAAGACATTTGACATTACATCCATAGGCTAGAAACCAAATCCACAGATAGATAGATTATTGAAACCGGCCATAAGTTTGATTTGTATTTTAATTTGTTGGAATTTAACTTTTCATTAGATTATCTACAACTAGAAAGAAAGAAAGAAAAGATATATATTGGACAAAAACCACAATAAACAATTCATGAAATACAAAGATCCTCTATATTAGGACACAATGTTTTAACACAAGGAATGAATTACCTATCCAGTTTCATGGTTGCGTCCAAAAGGTAAATCGTTCAGCGTTATGCCAAACATTCGCCTGGCGCTGGTTTTCAACGACAACTAGCTTTCCGCTCGCGACTTCGTCCGCGTTATTTTTGTTTTCCCGTGGGAATTTTATATTTTCCCGTAGGAAAATTACCCTATGTCCTTCCCCTGGACTCGAACTATCCCTATACCAACTTTCATCAAAATCGATTCAGTAGTTTCGAAGCCTATTCAATACAAACAAACAAACAAACAATCAAATCATGCCTCTTTATAATATTAATATAGTATAGATAAATACTAAAAGTGCTCTGTGAAGATACTGGAGGCACAATACGTGTCTCTCTCCAATTATTCTTTTCAAATAACATTAACTGTCAACTTGACACACAGTCTCACACAGATCGAAAGTTCGGTCCAAAATTGATCTGAGTGCTTACTTCCGTGAGCAGTGCAAATGATTTGAACGGGTTGTTTGCATGCATGCAAATGTTTGCACTGTTGTCTGATTATGGACCGCACCCTAATTAGTTGGTACAGCAGTGGTTCGACATCAACATGCTCAGTATACGCAGGAGCTTGTTCAGAGGCTCGGAGTGTTGTTGTTCGGTTGTTTTTTAACTCGCTCAGCAGAGTTGTTGAATGCATTGTAGCAACAAAATCTTTTATCTCCCCCTTTCACATGAATTTTTATTTCTCTGTCTTTCTAGCAGATGACGTTATAGATTATGGCCCCAATATCATCCACTCACGTAAGAGTATTTCAGTAATACTCGTCAGAGCGTTTTGCAACCATCAAATTCGATGGTTGAACGGTCCGGTTGTTTCACCCGTGCGTCACGCACGCTCGAAGGCTCTGAACGCGCTCCAATATCAAAAGCTTGCTGAGCTCCTTTATTTATATGGAGCGTTTCTGATTGGTGCGGTGAACGAGGCAACGGCGCGGTACAGATTCGGCTTACCGCGTCTCTGCATGCACGTCCAGTAGCCGCTCGATGTTTTACTGACGGACGCAGCGAAATGACAGACTTTAATGTTGCGTTAGTACTGGAAGTTGAACAGTATCCTGAATTGTACAACTATTAACCGAATATTTCGATATAAGGAATAACGCTTTCTTTTTTTACGTAAACGAGTATGAATGTAACAACTTAAAATATCTTCATGAACTCGAAGTCGATATTATTTCACGATGACACAAGCGGTACTGCATAATTTCCTGCAGACATGTGCGAAAGTGGAGGCGTAGCGGTATGTTTTCGACATCCGAGCGTGCTGATGTCGTGCCGCTGCTGTACCGACTAATCAGAAAAGGGCTTAACACTAACATTTACGCAGGTGGAGCCCTTTCATTTTTTTGGGCGGGGGAATCTCTACGGTTCTACAAGGGACTGAAAGCTGACGAGGCCGCCCCTCGGATATGCCGTTGGACTCGGGTAAAAACCCCATACCCGGCTAAACCACCCTCCAGTAACCTCTCCGCCCCGATCGCACTAGCCATTCCCCGAACGCAAATGCAGTTGGAGCCGTAACATAAGGAACGAAATGCACAAATCACGTCGTCATATTGTCGTAGTGAACGCGTTGTGGTGTCGGAGCGGGAGACCCGCGAGCTGATCTCCGCCGGTCGCGTGCTGGGCGCGGCGCACACGCTGCGCGCCGCGCTGGACACCGCGGACAACACGCTGTCCCACGTCGACGCACTGAACACCACTAGGCAGCATTTGGAAGTAAGACAGTGTAGTGTATAGAAAGTGATTAAAGAGAAAATTGCAGAAGTAAGTGTAGTGACTATAGAAAGTGATTAAAGAAAAAATTGCAATGTGTTATGTGACATGATGTAGAATCAATGATTTGTGTAATTTGATTTTTTTAAGGCGCTATATCGAAAATATTGGTTATTTTTAATGTAATGTCGTAGGTAACTGAGAGATCTTACAGATCTGAAAGTCAAATATGTGTTTCTTTATATCTTTAGCTAGTCACGAAATAAAATCGGAAACGCGATTTAAAGATTTTGCCTCGATACTTTTTATTTTTGAAATTACCTCTTAAAAATAAGAATATTCAGGATTACTAGTAAACGGTGTTAGGTATTCTTTAAAAAGTTCCTTAAATAAGTAGCCATCATCAGTATCCAGAATCGTACAGAATCATTTTTTTCTAATCATTATGGTTACTTTTAATAAAATAATTTGTATTTTGTCGCTTACGTTGATAATTTCTAAACGATCTGTTTGCATGCGGGCGCAACGCATTCACGACTTTGTTGACATAGATATAAAGACTAGCTACTTGAGAACGGGGGGCGCCCCGCGTTTACGTATAGACCACGCCTCCCATTGTTTGATTCATTTTCGATGTAACGCCTTAATGATAAAATATCATCATAATCACAGCTCATAAGACCCTACCGAGGGGCTCAAGTCTGCCCTAAGTAAGGTTGGGCCTTAGTCAACCAACTCTTGCCCAGTGCGAATTGATCAACTTCACAAACGCCTTTGAATATCTTTACAGATGTATGCATCAGGTTTCCTGATGATGATTTCCATAACTGTAGGCACAGAAGATATAATAGTACTCCGTCCGTACAGAACGGCCACTCACCTCCCTGCACTCATTTCAAATACCTCACCCCACCCGGCACTTCGTTGTACACATCACTGATACTAAACAAGGGCGCGCGCGATGGCTCGAGCATGGCGACGATTCACGTTCACCGGTAGACTATCTACACAATATAGAGAACGATACAGTAGCCAGACTCAGGCGTATCTTTGAAATTTATACCTAAAGCTGAACTGGGCGCTAGGGTGGCTGGTGCCTACAAAAAAATCGGTCAACGTTTACGTACACGTCGCGCGTGAGCGTGTACGTAGTGCACAACAATCTCGGCTGGCGCGCGGCGTGACACTGCGTTGCTATGCCGTTCAGTGGGGCTAGCACGCAGGAGAATCGAAAATCGAATCGAAATCCGAATCGAGGAGTTTGTATGGCAATTTTATTAGCGCCACGGCGGTGAGTAGCAGAACTAATAAAATTGCCATACAAACTTCTCGATACTTATATTTATTTAAATTCAATAAAACACTCAACCTCATCGGCGTAAATTTGGCTCTGTTAAGGTTTTCGGGGCAGTGCAAATTAAACGAATTACTTTATAACAATCACTGTTTTATTTAAAAGAACAATACTTTAGTTTTTTTACTTGAGCACATCCTTCTTTCTACACAATTACACACAGACTAAAGATTACGAAGTATCAGGAGTGGACATGACCACAGACTTATATTCCAACAGGCTCTTGATTGAAATCTTGACATTAGTTCGTTGTGTCTCTTCAAACCAATTCCAACTGGATCAAACGTAGAAGTAAGTTGCTATTGTTGCTCGGCTTTGTGGTAAAAACGTGAACATTTCAAACCCTTTAATGAAGCATCATTCAACTTGACAGGCAAAGAAGAAGGATTTAGTTGACGTAATAGTGCGTCGAATCAGCGAGGCAGTGTATCGCGGTGAGAGGAGCCCTCTGACGCGGCGCGTGTCCGCCCGCCGCCGCACTGCGCTTCTTCTTGCGGGTGAGAGAACATTTTTGGGGTTCCGTACTTGAACAGAAAAAAAAACAAACCCTTATATACCATCACTTCATTGTTTGTCTATCAATGCCCGGGATTTTCTCGGGAACCCGTAGAGATAACAAACTGAAATTTATATCAAACTAACTTCCCGCCCCGTCTTCGCCCTTTTGACAATTAAAACATTTGTAAATCGTAAATTTTGTCAGTCACTCAATTTTATATGAAAACTTTTAAATTCCAATTTTTAACTTTTCCGATATTTTTCAGATATTTTCTTTTATACAAACCCTGTCCTGACAAAAGTGGATACTATAAAAATAATTAGCCTATTTCGTGAAGTCGTTCTGAAGTTATGCGCGTATATACATTACGGCGATTCATTTTTATCTATATTTCTTTCTTTATTTATTTCTTTATTTCACAAAAAAGTAATACATTTTAATGTTTTGTTTTCAGCATCCTATAAACCAAATTTGGTTTTTCTGGACACTGCATATAGATATATACACGGTGTTTCATAATAACTAATAAATAATTAATGCGTTATCTAAAACTAATTATTAAAATGTGTTTACACATAATGTCATTCAACCCAAAATTTTTATGTATATCATAGTATCATCATCATATCTATGATTTATATGACAATTTTGGGTTGAATGACATTACGGGTAAACACAATTTAATTTATTTATTTATTCATTTGCCATCATGTACAGTACATACATAGGTGTTATGAGTAAATTATAAAGGTCCAGTACATGACCCTGATAAGGGCATCGCAAAATACATTTAAAATTCATTTTAAGTACATAAAATCAACCACATTACATCTTACACTAAAATTATACATTAAAAACATTATTCCATTAAAATTAGAAAATAATTAATCATTTGACCATAAATTAAAATTCAAGATTACAATAAATTTAATTAAAAATTACACATTAAATTAAATTAAAAATTACAATATTATATTAATATAAAGGTTAATAATAATTAATATTGGTTAAATTATTGCTTATTTACAACTAATTAATATTGATTAAATTATTGCCTATTTGCCATTTTCAACGTATTAATATATTGTTTGTATAGAGCAGATCGCAAGCCTTGAATTAAGAGTCATTTAAAAAATCCTTTACATTATAATAAGCTTTTTGTAGCAAATAATTTTTAAGTTTGTTTTTGAATACATTTAATTGTGTTTCATTTTTAATATTGTCAGGAATTTTATTGTATACCTTAATAGATTTATAATGTGGACCATTTTTATATACTTATTGTTAATTTTGGTTCTGGTAGTTCCAGCTTGTGGGCACGGCGAAGGTTGGTGCAAAATTTATATAGATTTATGTTTTTCCTTACAAACAACGCCAGCTCCAGTATGTAGATTGAAGGGAGTGTGAGAAGCTTGTGATTTATGAAATGTGGCCTACAACTGTCTCTCTGTCGGATATTTACTAGTATGCGGATACACTTCTTTTGCAAAATGAACAGATCCATAGCTTCCGTAGAATCTCCCTACAAGATCACACCGTAGCAAAGCCATGCATATGCATAAGCAAAATATGCCGAAAGTGCTGTTTCAAAATCAGTATTGCACTTAATGATTGATAATGCATATATAAATTTTGATAATTTAGTTTTAATTTGACTGATATGCTGTTTCCATGTATAATTCGAGTCCAAAGTTAAGCCAAGTAGTGTAGATTCGGTTTTTTCTTCAATTCCTAACTCCTTGGTAATGCTCCCCAAATCCAGTGCCTTTTTTTGGTGTGGTCTGAATTGAATTAATGCTGTTTTCCTTGTGTTAATTTTCAGATTGTTTTGATTAAGCCATGAGTTATTTTATTATAAACTTCTATTACATATGGTAATTTATTAATGTCAGGGCACTCAAATAGCAAGGATACATCGTCGGCAAACAGTACGCACTTTGTTCCAGCAATCTTTGGCAGGCTATTAATGTACGCCAGAAAAAGAATGCATCCAAAAACACTACCCTGGGGAATAGCATGATTCGAAATTCTTGTTTCAGACTGTATTAATTGGATTTCATTTGTTGTATGGTTATAGTGTTCGATCTGTACATATTGTTTCCTATTATATAGGTATGATTTTATCCATCCGTATGGTTTTCCACGAATACCCAAATTATATAGTGCGTTCATGAGAATGGCGTGAGACACCCTATCATACGCCTTCGACATATCTAGTAATATTCCCACCGCACATTTAATAATTATTTTAGATAACGCATTGATTATTTATTGGTTATTATGAAACACCATGTATATAGAATAGATACTCAAATCTACAGTCACTTTCAGCTGTGAAAAAATCTAATTTGTAAATGCAAATTTTTCCATGTAAATCAAAACCTATAGGGTAATTCCTGTTGACCTAGAATAACGAAATTTGGCAAGAAAGGAAAATATGTAAAAACGTAAATATGTACTCTCGCCCCCTCCCTAATTGGGGTAGGGGGAGGGAGCGTAGGTCGGCATTTGTATAGCACAATTAGTAATAAGGGTTTGGCATAAGTACTTGTTACCAAACTAGTTTGACATATCAGTTTCGCTATAAGGAAATAGAGGACCATACCTAAATTAGACTACGAGGAACGATAAATGGTATTCCGCGTGGTCGCATTGGCCAGTGGAACCATGAGGAAAAACAATACCTTGTGGTACCACCAGTGGGACAAAGTAGTGGGACCACGAGTAACTTAGGAACTTTTTTAACGAGTATATACTCGTACTTACTAGGTAAGTTTGTAGGGAACCCTCGGTGTGCGAGTCCAACTCGCGCTTGGCCGATTTTTTATTTAATAAAGGAAACAGTTATTATCTAATAGTACCTGAATGGACTCACGTTTGATCGTCACCTCACCTGATGTGAAGCGATGATGCGGTCTACCTTGGAGCACGCTTACCCATCAATACCAAATTCATCTTTGATTGCAGACAGACAGGCTGTAATTGTTAATAGGGAACACCCACCCATGCAACACATTCCACAGTTTAGCTGTCTTGTGCTTACTGGCTTGCTTGTAGGATTCTGACCCCATAGACAAAAGCCACACGCCTATTTTTTTTGCAGACGTTCCACAGAAAAAATGTATGGAGATGACATTAGCTGCGGAAAAAATAGCGTAAAGTTGTCACAGGCTAATGTCATTTCCATGCATTTTTTCTGCGGAACAACTGCGGAAGCGTGTGGCTTTTGTGTAATGGGGGCTGGTTTAATAGGAAATAATGCACATGGTTGAAATTAATAACAATATTTACATTTTTTGCCACAGAACTAACGAAGAGTGAAGAGGTAACGGACGCGTACCTTCAAGATATAACTCCAGAGTTCGAATCCTCCCTGTCTGAAGACGATAAAACATTCGAAACCACCATTATGATATCGCTAGAAGCGCTGGGAGTTCTGGATCAACTTAAAGAAGCTACTGAGGTATTTTTCTAATATCCATTTTTGATGTAATTGTGCATTAAACAGTACAAAGTAATTAAGCAAGACTCATGTTTTTTATATTTATTTTATAAAATGTTTTCATATTGAAAGGAGAAGGCCGGTTTTTCTATGGAAACCTGTACTCATTGCTTTTAGATGAAATAACCTTTACTGGTCAGGGTATCGATTAATATTACCACCGTCATCAAAGATTTTTCTTTTCGAATCCGCAGTGCTGAGATTTTTTTACAAAACTATATTTTTAAAAAAGCCCGCCTAAAGTAAGCTATACAGCAAATATACCCACCGTGTTCCAGATAAGCATTTTTAGCCACTATCTATCACTATTTATTCCCACAGCAATCAACACAAAGATTCATTCTTGCAAGAGTCACTGCAACACCGGTACACGAAACGGACTTTCGAGCACAAATTATATTACTGTTACAGATAGGAATCAATCCCTCTAGCGGCCGTTTCGTAGTGAAATGACAGCTCCGTAATGATAGTGCTGCAAAACTATCGACTGCTTATTATCGACATACTGAAAATTATCGATATAAATTTACAGCCCTAATCTACTTTTTTAATTCTGATAATATTTTAGGTTATTAAAAATCAAAACAACGAAATGCGATTATCTTTTTATTGAATTTAACATACAATATGACAAAAACGTACACAATGGAACTTATTAGAACCCACAATTCTCCGCCATGCAACGCTGTGCTTACTCTGCGATTCTGAAAAGATAAATAAGCATTTGTATAAAGTGTGACGACTCTAAAATGAAAAACAGTGAAAAACCTAGTAAAAATAAATAACCTGCCTCTCCATCTGATCTTAGTCTCTCCACTTCTCAATATCTGTACACCTGTTGATACAAAAAAGATAATTATATAAGACATTACTTTGTTTTTGAAAATAATTTTGTTTTATTGATTATTTACAAAACTTCAGATTGAAGAATTGAACTCTGCAGACAATGGCAAATAGTTTAAAACGTTTGAATACATTTTGAAGAAGTTAACATTAAAAGCAATTAATTTTATAGTAGGTAATCTAACCAAACAAATCAATCTAGTTTTTAATTTTGATGAATATGTTAAGGTCAATAAGAAATGTTTTCCATAAATTAATGATATTCATTCATATAAATGATTTTAATTAGAGTTTGAAAAAGCATTTAAAAGGAATGGCATACCCATTCCTTTTGTAATGCTTTTAAAATTATGTTTATCAAACTTTCACATTCTCTTAAATAATTGTGTCAGAGTTAAATGTTCCAAATTGGTTCACTAAACTCAAATAAAACTAGATTTATTAAATTCTCATGGCCAAATGTAAGGAAAGTGGATACAATCGAATCGTTGAACTCATCAATTGTAGTTACAAAATTTTTGGGTATTACACTTGATGCACGTTTGTGGGATCAACATAGTCCTTCGCGAACAGACCTAGTTCTGTTGTATATGTAGTAAAACAATTCAAGCATGTTACTATGTTGATACGGCAAGATAAATTTACTTAGTTATTTTCAGTGTCATGTAATTGGCTATTACTGCTGGGTTTCGGCTGCTAGTATAGAAAGTATTTTTGGACTTCAGTTGGTGCTATTTATAATTCACAAGCAAAGGTTTCTCTAAGAAATATTTTTAACTAAATTAATATATTGATTTAAGCTGAACAGTCTAATTATGAAAATTTGATTTGTCTATAAAAATTATAAAACCTTTGGTACCAATTTTCGATTTCATAATCTAAACACAAGAAATAGAAAGCCACTGTGAACAAGTGTGTATTGATCTGCTCATCACGTTCTAGTCATTTTCTGATATAACCATAAAAAGTAGGTGTTATAATAGCAACGTAACATCCCATTTTTTTTTTCGTCGTGACTATTGTGATTTTCAAAGCTTATTTACTCGCAAACTATAAGACTTGAGAGAAAATTGACATGAATAAAAAGTGTTAATTTTAAAGCTATTCTATATGATACAACCATAAAAATTAGGTGTCCTAATATCAAGGCAACATCCCAAAATATCCCATCCAGTTAAATATAATTATTTATAATTCTGATAAAATATTTGTTTAATTAAGTATTTATTTGAGTCATGAATCGGAACTTATACTTTACACAAACATTTTATTTTTAAACTTTAGAATTATAATTTTATTTAATTAGGCTGATATTCTTGTTTTTATTTAATGTGGAATTAATTATTACATTTTTGATAAAAATAACCTAAGGAGATAAATTATTTTTTTCATCACGGAAATTAGTATGCATGAAACGGAAAAAATCGATTTGTCAAGGGAACTTTCTTATCTTGAATGTACTATATTTAATTTTATCACTGATTAGCCTTTCAGAAACAAGGGGTTAATAAGCAAACATATTTATGTCAAAAACAAATTAATCACCTTTTGACAGCCCACTTTCTGTTATTCATGTCCTGTTCATTGCTTGTGCAGTGGCTTATGTTCTTAGCATATTAATAAAATTGATAAAATGAAATTCAGGTCCATGGTGAGTAACCAAAGCTTCTAACATATCGAGCTTCTCTATGCTTCCGAAGTCACCTTGCGCCCAGACATGTGCACCATCAGAAGATCAATTTTAGCAGAGCTTTGCTACTCTTTTTGAGAAGAAGTGTTTTTCATTTTCATTCAATCTAAAAAAAAATTACATGTAATTTTGAACAACAACATAGTGTAGGTTATTTAATGGAAAACATAATATTAAATTAATTTTAAACTATTGTTTATTTAATGAAAAAAATATTACACAACTTTGCTCACCTATCATTATTGGATTTTTAAGTATTCCTGAATTTATTTCACTTGGAGGAAGTTATTTATTGCATACTCAACTCAAGATATTCATCTTCAAGTATTTGTGTTTCAAAATAACACTAGTTTTTCTGTGTTCATAAGTTGTTTTTATCGATTTCAAAATTGATGTGCATCCAGAAATGTAACCTCTGTTGAAGCCGATGGTCTGTAAAATATTTTAGTGGATTCATAACAATATAAAGTTCGCTCGTTTTTTAGTATGGGAAAGTTCAACTTCATACATTTTGGTAAATAACTATTAGGCCAAAGATGAAAGCGTTCTTCACCTGGATTTGCCTACAAGAGAGTTGCTGGATGTCTGATTATCAGAGTAACAAGTTGTACTCTGCACAAGTTGTACTGTCACCATGGTGATCTGATAAACTTAAGTAAGATTATGGTAGCTAACCAGGTGGGCTCAGCTATATTAGCATGAAATAGTATGAAACAATGAAAGGTCAAAAAGTTATTAAGTTTAGAAAATCACAAGCAAACAAACCGATAAAACTGCCGAATCCCTTCGTACACACAGGTACTGTTATTGAATCAAGAACAGTGAGTGTCAAAAATCTTAAAAAACATGCTTAAAACACATAAAATCTGAAGATAAATTAGAGATTTAAACAAACCAACAATGTAATAATGAAAAATGAAATGCAAATGTGTGCGTTCTACTTCTATGATGAAATGACACGACACGACACACACACATGCACCCAAAAGCAAAATGGCGTCAAAAAAAATGGCGGAGACTGTCTCAGAGCCGCTCCACTAACGACCCGCTAGTTATAGGGGTGATTCCAACGCCTGCTTTCGAGTCGAAGTTCATATATAGGGAAATAACAGCAAAATATAACAATGTAGCGTAAGCGACGACCGGAAATCACAGAGTATAAAGGTCAGCTTTAAGCTGCGGTCCAAAAACCGATAAAAGTTATGAGTACCTAGATCGCTACATGTGTATTCTTATAATACCTAATCGCACGGGTTTTCTTTGTCATAATATTAACATTAAAATAAAAAATATTTCAATCGTCGTCCAATCAATTATTATTGTTCTGGAGTCGATTTTTCGTTTTTCGTTGCTACGATTCAATTTTTTTTGTTATGGCAATGCAAATTCTTATCTGCCGGAAGTCAGGAATTTGGGTAACTTTTTTAAAATTTATTTATAACCCGGATTTAAAATAATTATTCATAATTTGCTGAAAGTAGTATAAAAATGTTAAGATATTTATGGAATTAAAATCATTTTTAAGCAATGAGTACAGGTTTCGGCATTCTCCTTTGGGTTTTAAGAATATGCAAACATAGCATAAAAGCGAAAAATTCCACAGAAATTCAAGGTGCAGATTCAGAATGAGTTGCTGGAGGTGATCGACTGCGTGTCTCGTCGCATTATCGACGAAGGTGATGTGGATCCCGACGTCGATAGCGAGGAGGAAGGGGAAGAGATCCAGGAGTTGGAGGGAGTGCCTGAGGGGGGGAGACCGCTGGCGAGACTCGTGGCCAGCTTGGTCGAGGAGTTTGGGGCATGCGCTACGAGGAATAAGAGGTATGGAATATTTCTCATTGTATGGTGTGATGTTCAGAAAGGTTTACAGTGAATTTTAACATAGACATGGCACATTATTAATTATTTGTCTTTACTGTTTTGAACTTACGCACTTAAAAAATTAAGAATATATACCTTTTGAAATTGCTATATACTCTCGTGTTTGTATATATTTCTAGCGAACAAAGTAAGTTTCTGTTATCGGCTTGTGTACAGGAATATTTCCTTTTTTTCATAAAACGAATATGCTGTGGAAACTGTGTTTATTATAAAATAAATAAATAGACATATCATCGTTCAGAAAGGTTTACAGTGAATTTTAACATAGACATGGCACATTATTAATTATTTGTTTTTACTGTTTTGAACTTACGCACTTAAAAAATTAAGAATATATACCTTTTGAAATTGCTATATACTCTCGTGTTTGTATATATTTCTAGCGAACAAAGTAAGTTTCTGTTATCGGCTTGTGTACAGGAATATTTCCTTTTTTTCATAAAACGAATATGCTGTGGAAACTGTGTTTATTATAAAATAAATAAATAGACATATCATCTGTAATCATTTTTAATGTTGGTAAGGTGAATTCCTTTTGCTAGGTTACTTCAGCTGTGGCGTGCTGCGTTACAGAGACACAAGCTTTCGGATTCCAGTCTACACACCGAACAACATTACTGGAGCGCCGTACAGCAAGTTGTAAGTAATTCATGGTCATTTAGAACATTTTACTTAGTTCGTAATTTTAATATTAAGATATAATTATAACCTAATTCTGCTACTCTTAACGTTGTTATCGTCTTGCTAGCGTTTCAATAAAACTGCTCTTGCTGCAGCCGGTCGTAAGAGTATGATTTTTTATAACACCTATTTACACATATAAGTCATTGCAATCAACTGAACAAAGCATTAATATTTGTAGAAATAAAGCATAGCAGGAGCTTAAAGTGCCATCTGTTGAGTGCGTGCGAGAACTACTGAGCCCAATGTAGCAAAGGCTCGATGGCCCGAGCTTGCTTAGAATTGTCAGTGGCGTTAGTTGCGTCATCTCGCGGCCAAATAAAGTAGCCCGAAGAATAGCCCGACTTATGTAGGTCCCATTTCGTCTTATGGAATGAGGCATCCGTACTATAGTATTATATTATCTGTGCTCAGGTGGAGCCCTAGCATTGGATTATGACATCGCGACTTATTAACATCTTTATGTCGGCAATAGGCTAGATGAATGAAAAAATATTATTGCTTTAATAGAAGGTCATTCATATAATAAACAACGAAAAAATCTGTATTCGAATAACATATAAAAGATATAAGGTATTAAAGATTTTTCTCCATTTCTTTCTAGCAAAACGGCAATTTACATGGAGTTTATATGGCCGTACTCAACAGTGACGTCACGGTTGATGTCGGATCTCTCTTTTTTTTAAAAAAAAAAACGTCGCCCCACACTAGGATTTTCTCCTGTGTCGTGGGTGCAGTTACAAACATAGAATATCACATGCACATACGCCCAGACCGGAACAAATTTCTGTAGGCCATACAAAACATTTGTCCCGTACGGGAATCGAACCCGCGACCAGTTGCACAGTAGGCGATCACTCAACCTCTGCGCTAACCGTGTCGTCTATCTCTCTCTAATCGGTTCCAAATTAAGTTTAAAATGCTTGTATCTAATGTATTTCTAAGTCGATTTTAATTCTAATTTCACATGATTGCATCTTTTTCTACGTTTTTAAAAAAAATATTTTATGACGAAGAATTTAAAAAAAAAAAATTTAGAAGAATTAAAAAAAATATTTTATGACGAGAAGTGAAAATTAGAATTCAGTCATCATCCCAATTGGGTGACGAGAGAAAAGAATGAAAATTGTCACAAATATAAAAATACAGCCAGGTTAGGTCGTTCCGACCCAACGCAACGAGTTGCTACATCTAGAATAATGTAGCACCTCGTTACATGTTAACGAGCCGTGGCCGTGATGATGACAATGTGTGTATATTACAGCTGCCATGTCGTAGTATACCAGGAGGAGTTATCTTAAGTTTCATGTTGATACAGGTACCACAAATTACAGATTAAATTCTTTTTTCAACCGAGTACTCAAAAATTTCAACATTAATTACGCCGAAAATGTTGATTTATGGTGAGACCTAATTTCTTTAAAAATAAAATCAGCACATCGTTCTTTGAAGGGTGATTAGTTTTTTCATTACATACAATATATTGATGTGGCTTTCATTTATTTTTAACTTATATGTATTTTATTTTGGATTAATTAACTTTTCTATTTGCGAAAACTGTTAAAGGCATTTTTGCTCTATCCCATTTCGTCTATTATCTTCTTCTTCTTCTTATATATAAAAATGAAACGCTGTGTGTTTGTCTCGCTAAAACTCAAAAACGGCTGGACTGATTCTTACGAAATTTTCTGTGTATATTTGGATAGGTTCAAGGAAGGTTTAAACGTAAAGTTGGACCCGGTAGGTGGCGCTGTAATCGGGAAGGACAACGTCTATCTGCCGGGCTCACTAGTTAGATAAATGCTGTGTGTTTTCCATGAATAAATAAATAAATAATTACTTGAATTTTTTAAGAATTTGGTACGCAGCCACTATCTATCACTAGATTCTTAGTGTTTTCACTGTTCGTTGTTGTATATTATGTTTTTTGTATATTATGCTCAATTTTTTTTAGAATTTAAGCCTAGATTTTAAGTTTTTTTTGCACTACTTTTAACTTCATGTACTGTCTCTATTTTTTTATATTTTGATGGATGCCTGGAAGAGATCGCTCACTAGTAATAAGGCCGCCAGTCGTACCTTCTCGTGTATGTCTGCGTTCCCGACTACTTATGTTGTAATGTGTGTGCAATAAAGTATATTATTATTATAAATAAATATCGCACGCGGCAGCTGCAGCTGCTGCTGACGGAGTACCTGGACATCGAGAGCGTGACGTTAGCCGCGGCGCGGACCGGCGGGCAGCCCGCCCAAGGCGGCGAGCCGGCCGCCGAGCTGCGGCTGGCCGACTACTTCGCCAAGAAGCGCCCTCAGCGCAGACGCACCAAGCTCTTCAAGCTCAGCGGTGAGTCGATACCTACCCCCGTGGTCCAAATTGAGCTATTATGCACTATTGGTACCGATAGTGTGCAAACGACCCGGTCCGAATTGAACCGACGTGTGCCAACGAAAGCAATGTGACGTCGTGAATGACGTCATGTAGCGGTGCTATCAGTGCATCATTTTAAATGTATGTGAAGACGAGTCATTTTTAATACCTGTTATTTCTGGGTTATTGTCACTCCAGCAGGCGTAGCACGAGCTGCCAAGACGGGACTTGAGTCATACATTATCTCACAATTTCAGTGACATAATATCTATGTCTTAAGAGTAGCACGGCGGCGCATATTGAGGCTGCGGTCCGATAACAGCGCTCACAGTGCCAACGATTATAATAGCCTTGTCCAAATTAAAGAGAACACTGAAAATGCTATCAGCATGCTTACGATTTCGGTCCGGAAGAACAGGTACATTCATTTTGAACCGAAAACACGATTATCGAACGTCGAGACTGACAGTTCGCATAAAGTGATTTCACTCCAGAGCATTAGCGCCGTAAATTCTATATGACGTTAACGATGACGTCATGTGGTTCTTCATGGCGGTTAACATTAGCGCGCTCACAACATTTCGGGTCGCGTTTGAGCGCGCTAGTAGTGACTCTTATTGATTTTCGGAACGCAACCTTAGTGTGACTGACATGATAAAATTTCTTGACGCTTCACAAGGGATACGTGTCAGTGAGTCTTATCACAAATTTCTTGGCAGTCCGTGCTACGGCAGGAGTCACAATACACGCGAAAGTTCCCTTCGACTTTTCATCATCATTTCAGTCAAGAAACGCCCACTGTTGAACATAGGCCTCCCCCTCAACTGTAAGTGATCAAATGTACAATATTTGATCACTAACAGTTGAGAGCAACTTTCGCGAATATTAACAGTTTACGCTAGTCAAGATAACTGATGATATTTGATGTGGTATGAAAGACAAGGAGTTTACGGTGTTAACGGTTAAGATTTTAGTAATGCGTTCAATACTGTTGACTTTCGAATTCCGTGGTATATTTCCAGAAATGACTTCAAGTCCTTACCTTATATCAGTTTTGACGGAATCACTATTAGTCTAAGAATTTGGGTGTTTATTTTTGACAACAACTTTGACAACTGCTTTTCTTGGCAGAAGCAGATTGCTGAGGTCACCAGGAGAGTGTCCAATGCGTATAATTCCCTTAAACGCTTAAAAAACTTATTTCCGATCAAAACGAGAATCTTGCTAGTCGTCCCTACTACTTCTAGTCTGTATTTTCGAAACATTCATTCGTCGATCGTCGTCTGCGTTCGATTAGCACGAATTTTCGTTTATTCCATCGTAATATTCAATAGATTTTTATGTAAGACCAAACGAAAATCGTTACAAATCGAGGGCAGACATATAGAGCTCCGCACGTCCGTGGCGAGTGCTACAAGTTCACGCGCGACTGTCGCCGTTTTTCTCTGTAACGTGTTTAAATTTTCATCCTCTGCGGTAGTGGGCGGAACCACGGGCAGTCCCACTATCGGCGCCGGACGGAGTTCGCGGCGCGCGCTGGTCTGCCGCGCGCACCCCGCGCTGCTGCACGCCGCGCTGCCGCGCCTCGCCGCGCTCTGCGGCGCCGCGCCCGCCGCGCAGTGAGTGTGTGTGTGTGTGAGACGCGGCGGCGGCCTGCCGCGCTGCTGTGTGTGTGTGTGTGTGACACGCGGCGGCGGCCTGCCGCGCTGCTGTGTGTGTGTGTGTGTGACACGCGGCGGCGGCCTGCCGCGCTGCTGTGTGTGTGTGCGTGTGACAGGCCGCTACAGGCACGGTGTCGCCCCAGGAGCGGCACGTGCTCGCTGCTCGCGTTCCTGACGGACTACGTGCGCGCGGGGGAGAGCGAGCGGCTGGCGGGCGTGGCGCGCGCCGCCATCGACGCCGCCGCCCGGGGACCCGCCGCCTGGAGGCGCGCCGCCACACCGCCCGGGTGAGTCACCCCACCTAACCCTCCCCCCCCCTCCCCTCGCCCCCCAGCCAAGAACCCCCACCTGTGTCAGTTTTTTTTATACAACGAAGTTGGCAAACAAGCAAACTGCCCACCTGATGGTAACAGTCGTCTATATTACATGTGGCGCTTGTGAAATTCGCGGCAAAACTGCAACCCCTCACAAGAACCACACTGTACGTTGTCAACTTGTAACATAGGATGTAAAGTCACAGTACCCAGTAATTTTATTGCCATATCTTATCCTTGGAATGGGAACACAACAATGCAAATACTGATGCTTTGCGGCAGAAATACTCCCTCCTCTTTCACCAAGGGAACCCCACCTAACAGGGCCGACCCGAGAAAAGCTCTCACTGAGCGAAGCCCGGTCGCTCTACACGAAAACTCGCCAGATGAGGCCCCACTAAGTGGGCCAGCTGCTTATTCGAGTATAAAGCTCTATATCTATTTTTATCTACTCACATAAGACCAGAAAAGACTCCCTTCTATATTTAAAAACCATTCGTTTTTGCTACGTACAGTTATATTTTGACACATATGCCAAATTGTCAAAATTCAACTGTCATTAGGAAAAACAAATCGTATTTGATTATAGAAACTGGACATTAGTGAATAGTTCAAACGGTCTCGCGCCAACTCATAACTGAAATAAAATATGGCGACTCATAACTGACTTGAGAGCCCACTCATAACCATGGTTATGAAAGATAATTTAAACTTATAAAATATTTAATTTAGAGGAGTAACTCATAACCGAACATAAAAAAGCAAGTACCTAAACTGTGAGCTACTTTGAAGTACATTTAAGACCAATAGTGCTTGCTTACTATTATACCGGGTGTAACAAGATACCGCAATAATATTTAAGGTTGTTGATTAACAAAAAAAAATGTTTTATGACTATTCTTTGTATTTTTATTATATGCCTACTTTCGATTTAATACGCTTAACTGTTAAGCTTAAATATTATTGCGGTATCCTGTTACACCCGGTATACTTGCATACTAATTTTAAAGTAGGCACTTTTTCTTTTATTATTTCATACTAAAAATAAATATTTAGTTACAGTACAAACGTCAACACAGTCTTAACTGTCATTTCAAGACGCAATACACAAAAAATCCAGTACTTACCCGTACTACTACTCACGTGTCCGGTAGTACTACGGGTGATTAATTTCTTCTGTAGTACTACTTATTATCTTTGACAATCAAAAAACACCATGTGGGTAACTATCGGTTTTAATATTTATATTATTTTGAAGAAATTAAGGAACGCTTTAATAAAACTATTTTAAAAGCAACTCTAACGCAACTTTCAATTGCGAGTCATTTAATTTTTTAACCGACTTCACAAAAAGGGGGACTTTATCATTTCGGTGCCAAGCAATAATCACAGACCTGGAAAATCTTAAAAAATATAACTACTAGTCAAAATTTATCTTATCTTATAATGGGGGGGCCCCAGGGGGCCCTGTACTTCGACCCTTAAGGATCTTTTGTACTTCCCCAATTCCTTCATTCAATGATTGCTATCACCATTTATGGACCAATTGAGTACACTCATGAAGCTCACAATTGGTCCAGGAGGGATAGCCATGAAGTCCTCGGGTTTGGGATATCCAGTCCCAAAGAGACTCATTCTCCTACGAGAAAGGGGACCACAATGGCACAATGAGTGTTCCATGCTCTCCTCTTCCTCATTGCAGGCCCTACAGGTCTCTGTGTTGCTCAGACCCATTTTTGCTAGTATACGATTAGTGCCAAAGTGGCCAGTAAGAGCCCCCAACAAAAGTCGGATATGCATTCTGCCTGAATTCATTGAGAATTTGTTATAGTTGTTCAGGCCCATGAACCGCTTGGTGTGCGCCATTCCTTTCTGAACGACCCATTCATTTTGGTGTCTTCTCTTTGCTTGATCTCTGATGACAGAGTTGACTGAACAGTGTGCCAGAATCGCAAAAGGTTCCGGACCCACAAAGTTGGTTGCCGATCCTTGTCTCGCGAGACTATCGGCCTTTTCGTTTCCATAGAAACCCTCATGTCCTGGAATCCATATCAGCTGTACTGTATTTGTCTTCGCAAGTTTGTTTAATACATTGATAGTATTCAGGACCAGTTTAGAGTGCACTTTATATGACATCAGTGCCTTTAGCGCAGCTTGACTATCGCTTAAGATGTATGAAGTCAAAATTTGGCACGAACTTCAATATAAAACTGTGATGTTGTTTGTATTCTTATATTAGGTATTTATAAATTTTTGGTGTTTTTGAAGTCGGTTTGATTTTTTGTAAAAAATAGTACATTGTTACCCCAGGGGTGAAAGTAACTTATTTAGTCCCGAGACGGAGTTTGGCGTCCGAGCGTAGCGAGGGCACCAATAGTTCGAGGGACTAAATAAGTCTTTAACCCGAGGTAAACACTGTGCTTTTCATTACGAATACAAGGAAAATAAAAATAAAACAATGAATTAGCTAATAAAAAAACGTGTAAATTTTATTTTACATAAATCAACAACTTCTGCTTTAGCCCGCTTTCTCTTATAAAATCAGGCGTTAACTCCATACCTGAATCAGATAAATTCATTGTGTTAATTATTAACACAATGTTATACAAATATAATTATCAGTTAATACAAATCTCTGCT
The DNA here is from genome assembly GCA_963935595.1 of Schoenobius gigantellus. Taxonomy (NCBI): domain Eukaryota; kingdom Metazoa; phylum Arthropoda; class Insecta; order Lepidoptera; family Crambidae; genus Schoenobius; species Schoenobius gigantellus. The sequence goes on from OZ012549.1 coordinate 39,705,769, forward strand.
ATAAGGAAGTATTAACAAAACTCAACAAATGAAAAAACAAATAAAGATCGCATTGCCGCTTTCCCGCTTATTTTGTTTTTTTTTTCTGTGGCCGGCCAGTTATTCAGTCATAATTTTTAATTTTCATAATTTAATAAATGGTAAATATTTTGACCAAATCTATGTTATTTTAAATAAATAGTTGAAAATAAATTATAATAAAGTCATTTAAAAAATATATTCTTTAAATACTTAACATTATGTTATTTCAATTTTACACCGCGCTGTAATTGAGTGGCTGTATAGCAAGTCGGAACATGGTTCAATAAAAATGAGAAAGTTTCTTTTTAAAATTTTGACAGCAGCTGTCAGTTGAAAGTGATTCTCCCTAGGGCTGAAAAGTATTACTTTTAACCCGCTCCTCGGGCAACTTCAGACCTACTTTCAGAGTATGAGTAATGAAAAATACATTTTGTCTTCTGTATTGTTTGTGCTGTTTAATTTTAATGCGGGAGAGAGATTACACACCGCAATAGCCACTCTCCCCTTGCCGACCTGCAAGATGCCTCTCTATACCTCTTTTATACCAGGCTTTTTATTTTGATTTAAAATATTATTCACCCTTTTTTGTTAATGTTGTTAATGATTATTAAAGCGACTGTACACAATTGTGTAGTTGTGTTGGTTATGAGTTTCGTCTTCTCACATCAGCAGTTATGAGTGGGACCTTTACGTATTGGTTATGAGATTTTTGGTTATGAGTGGGCGCGTGACCGTTAAAACATCCTACCGTGGAGTTAGTCATCCACCCTTGATCCGCTCTACCCAAAAGATTCAGACAATGAAAAAACGCATTCCCTTTCCTAAAAGTCATCCTCATGCCGTTTCTCCAGCAGGCGTAGCACAGGCTGCCAAGACGAGACTTGAGTCACGTATTATCTCACAATTTCAGTGACATAATCTCTATGTCTTAAACAGTAGCACGGCGGGCGGCGCGTATTTAGGCTGCGATCCAATTACAGCGCTCACAGTGCTAACGATTATAATCGCCTGGTCCAAATTAAAAGTGCTAACAGCGCTATTAGCATGCTTACGATTTCGGTCCGGGGTTTTAGCGTATCAATTTGTCAAACCAAATGTCGAGTTAAATTTTCGGTAGCTTATTTTGCTTTTGACAGTTCGCATAAAGTGATTTCACTCCAGAGCATTGGCGCCGTAAGTTCCATATGACGTTAACGATGACGTCATGTGGCTCTTCATGCCGGCTAACATTAACGCGCTTATAGTGACTCTTATTGATTTTCGGAACGCAGCTTTAGTGTGACTGACGCGATAAAAATTTCTTGACGCTCCTCAAGGGATACATGTCACTGAGTCTTATCACAAATTTCTTGGCAGCCGGTGTTCCGCCCGCAGAGTTAGGTTGGATATCCAAATTGAGATGGTGATCGCCACAATGGATGGGCCGAACACGTTAACAATGGCGTCGTTGTGCGGGCAGGTCGCGGCAGGGCATGATATTCGCGTGCTGCATCGAGGGCTGGCAGGCCGTGGCGGAGGCGGCGCTGGCGGCGCGCAGGTGCGGCGCCTTCGGCGGTATCGACGCCCTGAGGGCCACCACCAGTGGGTCTACTTCTTATTATTATTATTTTATTAGTGGCAATTGGTCGTAGAGCAGGGTTTCCTAACTAGTGAGGATCGCCCACAGACGTATAAAGGGAAGACTTAACATAATTTTTCTCACACATTTGTCATAAGTGTAATCTTTATATCTTATAATTTGTTTATCGTTTTTACTTTCACTCCAAAGTGACATGATATATGACTATTTCTATGTTTCGTCTATGGCGATACTAACGCACACATAAACATTTCCGAAGCCGTGGCACACGTCACGTGGACGCCATGTTTAGCTTTGTCAAAATAGGAGACAAATGGCGTCGTGACATTGTGTTATAATGTTTTGTTTTGTAATTATAAATAATAAAAACTGCTACAAGAACAATGGTAAAGTGCTTTGCCCAAAAGTGTTCTAACGCATCATGTAATAAAACTCCAGAAATTACAATAAATTTAAATTAATATTGTTTGTGTGTGAGTAATGTTTATATGTGGTAAAGTTATCACGCTTTTTGAACGATACGTTTAGTCTATTTCCCTTTATACGTCTGTGGGCGCGCCCCACTCGGGGGGCGTAAATTGAACCGAGGAGGGGGGGGGGGGGGGGAGGGCGCAGCGAGTGGGTCCAGAACTAGACTATACGAAGAATATTTATTAAAACTGTTCATATAAATTTGCGTGACGCGGACTGTGCCACCTATGCGAAGTCAGCAACACGTTGCAACCATCTTTTGAATAAAACTAAATACGCTAATATTATTTTCATCGTTTGCTTAATATTTTCTTAACTCTCCATTTCGGCCGCTAGGGGAGGGGGGGGGGGGTACCTAGTATTTTAGCATAATGTTAAATGAGGCGCATAGGGTAAAAGGTTGGGAATCCTTGTCGTAGAGGATAACATTCATAACTGCCAGTGTCAAGTGGAGTGTATTAATATTATTTGTGTTTTAATCTAATTATCAGTAAATTTTAAAGTCTTAGTTTTACCATAGACGAACAATAATATAGACTGCCAATGTCATACAACTATAAGAAAGGTCCTATTCCCGCCTTATATCTAGATGGCGCTGACCTATAAGGTTGCTAACTTAAATTTTGTTGATAATTTATACTGAATCATGCCCGAAAATTAATAAAAAATTGTTTCAATAATAGTAAATTACAAATAATTGTATAATAATTCGCCAGAACAATTTTAATCTTTATCGAAAAATTTTATCCTACTATACGGTTTCTACGGGTTTGCACTAGATGGCGCTATATAATTGAGCACGGTGCGGTGCTTAGATTTTTATAATACTATTGATTTTTTCTAGATGGCGCTAAATTTAATGGATAATGTTACATTCAACTACTTTAACCAAGCAACATAAATATATAAATTGTTTTTAAAATTCTTACTGTGTGTATTATAGTGAATTGTAAATGATATTTTATGTACACAAATATTAAAAGAAGTAACAAAAAGTGTATTTTAAGCTGTAAAAAAAAGAAAAAATTACACGCGAAGAAATTAACTTCGTTAGTCCCGATGCTCCAATACATTTTAATTCTATCTTGATTCTATGCACGGTACCTACCTAAACTTTTAGGTGCTGAGTTGCAAGGCTTACAGTCATTTTTTGGCATGCGTTCGGATTTATGTGCCGATCGGTTATTTTTAGAAGCGACCTACTTTTATTATTCTTGTCTAAATTATAAGGTGATATGATATATTTAATAGCACATTGTTACCCCAGGGGTGAAAGTAACTTATTTAGTCCCGAGACGGTGTTTGGCGCCCGAGCTTAGTGAGGGCACCAATAGTTCGAGGGACCAAAACAGTCTTTATCCCGAGGTAAACACTGTGCTTTTCATTACGAATACAAGGAAAGTAAAAATAAAACAATGAATTAGCTAAAGAAGAAACTTGTAAATTTTATTTTACATAAATCAACAACTTCTGCTTTAGCCCGCTCTCTCTTATAATATCAGACGTTCAGACTCCATACCTGAATCAGATGAACTCATTGTTAATTATTAATACAGTGTTATACAAATATAATTAACAGTTAATACAAATCTCTACTATACGGAAGTATTAACAAAATGGAAAAAACAAATGAAGATCGCATTGCCGCTTTCCCGCTTATTTTGATTACTTGTTTTCAAGTTTCTTATTTATAACAATACGACGTAAAACAAAATGGCGCGCGCAAAGCTAATTAAAAACAAAAGTACGCCAAGGAGCTTCAGTCTGAATTTTTAACAAATTTAAAAAAAGTTGTATGATAAATTCGGCATCATGGAGATGGAAGTAAATAGGTTTAATGATATTTTGAAATCACATACGTAGTGCACGCGATGTTCTAAAATCAAATTTACTTTAACCTCAAGCGGATAAAAACGGCTTTGGCGGTCAGATTTCGAATAGCAAAAATACTCTTTCCGAGATGGGGGGATGAAAAAATAATTCGATGCGTTTTAATAATAACCGGTTACTATTTTTATCTGGTTTCATGACTTTTGAGGTAGAAAACACAAACAAATAAATTAAAGCAAATAAGTAAAGGCTTGTGTTTAAACGCCTACCAAAAATGTACCTATCTTACTACCAATAAAATTCGAAACGCTTACCAAAACGGATAAATGGTCACCAAATTGTGTTTCTTAAAATATTATAAAATATATCCAATTTATCTTTTTATTGAATGTCCTAAAAATATATAAACGCCTACAAAATTCATTTCAGACCAAATATTATACATTGTTACTAAATTGATGTTACCAATATTTTATGTTACGAGTATTAATTTGGTATTTTTTTCTGAGCTAAAAAAACTAACGGTTAATCGAATTTCTTTTTAATACCAAATATTATATTGTTGTTCCCAAAAATATGTCAATGGTTTATAGTTATATGAAACTGATTAAAATACGATAAGTCAAATATATTATATTTAGGTTTACGCTTCTATCGGATCCGCATAGTAATCGACTTCGATAGGGACCCGGGTCGGAATAGCCACTCCGAATGAAAATAAATGTTTTACTAGCTGTGCCGGCGAACTACGTTTCGCCTTAATTTATAATATCGTCAATGTACACAGAAAAAAATACAAAAACTTAACAAATTATATACTAAAACCTTCCTCGAGAACCACGCTATCGAGTGGTGAAAACCGCTTGAAAATCGGTGCAGTAGTTTTTGAGTTTATCGCGAACAGACAGACAGACAGATGCGGCGGGGATAACATTAATTTGTACTAAAGGATTAAAGGGATGCAATTATAATTTTAGTTTTACATTAAAGTAATCTGGGTTTAATTTATTAATTTTGAATGACAGTCAAATAAATTTGAAGTAAGGTTTTTGGTAGTAATATTAATCTTTTTGTAAGACATTATTTGGTGACCATTTATCCATTTTGGGAAGCAAAAAGAATATTTGTACAAAACGTGCAATTATTCGTTTGTGTGTTTATTTATTTTGAACCAAAATATCATATATATTTTAGGACCCTTTTTATAATGTCATTTTAATTTTTTTATTTGGTACTTCGACTTAGTGTCCTAAAAATATTTCTGGTAACCATTTAAATTATACCCATAAGTAAATTATCGCAAGTTATTCTGTGAAGTTTTATTGAGCGTTGTTGGCTGTTGGGCCTAAGAATCTTTGTCTTAAAGAAAATTTTACTTTATGCTCTAGAACATAAAAAACCATATTTGTGCATTATGCAGCTTATAAACGACATAAAGTCGAACTTTGCGAGCACGAGAAATGATAAGGTTTATTTTTTGCCACTACTTTTACAAAAATAAAGAAAAGAGTTTTTGTGTTTTGCAATGCGAACTTGCTTTATTTTACAACTGCACAAAGCTTTACTTCCTATTTGCAAACTTAACTTCTACATAAAAATGAAATTCTAGCCACAAATCACAGAAGAATCATGTGTCAATACCAGAAATTAAAAGCTTTCTGGGGTCCGCGAGAAATTCACTCAGCTGTCAACGCTATCAATTACTTGTTCTCGAACTTACTTATAATGAGAGGGAATGTCTGGCAGAAAGTGTCAAAAATGTATATAGCGCCATCTATCGTGCTCTTGTATAACTACATAAATCTATGTAATCACTGCTGTGCATCCTAGGAGCGTGTGTGGTTTGTTGCTTTTAAAAATATCGACAAATTTTAGTTTTGATACAGATCGCTCCATCTATTGCTCGTGCTTACAACTAATTTTAGAAATGTTAGACATTGACAATCCTTTCTTTATATCATCCTTGGTTTTACCAATTGGAACCTTAAATTCAAGAAAGGTTTATTTTTTATTTTGGTAAAATGCTTTTCCTTCTCGGTGAGAATTTTTCAATGTGGGCACCACTTCTGAAATGTCAGAATTACGTCGATTTAAAAAATCAGATTTTAGTAACTTATTTGAAGATATTAAAGAACAATATTATCAAATTAAGTGTAACGAGTTAATTCCTCGAAAATTATTAAATAACCTTTGTTAAATAACTTGGATTTTCTTCTGGAAGCTGTTTTTGATGGGATTTGTGATTGAAATTTGTTTTGGATACATGGATACTCTCAGAAATATTTTCAAGAGTGACATATATTTTTTTCACTACGATATATTGAGCAGGTTTAGCTAAATAAAGTATCGAGTGGGGCTCGACGAGCTCGGCTCGCAGTCGTCGGCCTCCTGACAGCTGTCGGTGTCGGTGTCGGTGTCGGCAGGCGCGCTGGCCGCGCTGGCGACGCAGTGCCGCGCGGCGCACGCCCGGCTGGCGGGGGGCGGCGCGGGCGGCGCGGGGGGCGGCGCGGGCGGCGCGGGGGGCGGCCACAGCCGCGCGGCGCGCTGGCTCGGCGACGACGACATCGTGCGCTTCCTGCAGGCGCTGCCCACCTGGCGCGCCGCGCCGCCCGCCACCAGACAGGTCACTTTTTTACCGTCTTCAAAAAAAATATGAGCCGTCGCAGGACGCCCGGGGAGCATCGAAATTATTCCAGCCGATATGCCCCCGGAACGTGCGTACTATCATTGAGCGTGGCGACGCATCGCCCCGTCGCGCGTCGTCGCGTCGATCGGTCCGACCCGCCGCTATACGAGTTAATTTTTTAATTATCACAAAAAATTTGTGTGCTCGTTCAGACGAGCAAACTGGAAAACTTTCACTGGGGGATCGACTTTGAAATCGCAAAAAAAAATCGGCTGTGCCATACAAATGTTCAAAATTCACCGTACCTAGATGTATGGAACGACTAATGTTTTTTTTTTGCGATTTCAAAGTTGATCCCGTAGTGAAAGTTGTCCAGTTTGCTTGTCTGAACGAGCACATAAATTTTTTGTGATGATTAAAAAATAACCTTGTAGATGTTTCCCGTCGAAAAGGAGACTCTCCGTTTGACCTATATGTTTGTCCTCGATTATCTCGCCTTTGGCTGAATCGATTTTAATACGGTTTTCAGAAAAGTATTTGTCACATTTCAGAGGTTTTGGTATTTTAAATTAAATAAAAAAATTGAAAAAAAAAATGTTCACTAAAAATAAAACGCGATTTCAAAATCACCAAAACGTCATAAATAATATAAGAATACAAACGACATCACAGTTTTATATCGAAGTCGGTGCCAAGCTTAGAGCATAAGATACCGAGCAATAATCACCTGGAAAGTGTTAAAAATGTAACAACAAATATTGTAAGTTAAAATTTGGCACCAAATTCAAAATTATAAACTATGATGTTGTTTGTATTCTTATTTATGTTAATTTTTACACTCTGGAAAGGCAGAGGGTAATGTCACTATGCGGCCGAATCGCTGATAAGCAATTTTGTCTCTGGTTTCAATCTACTATAATAAGGATTGTGTTCATAATAAATTAAGGGGGCCCAGACAAAGTAACAATTCAAAAACGATAACGAAGTTAGAAAAGAAGTAAATGTATGGGAATGATTCTAAAAAACATATCAGTCTCATTGCCGTTCAGTACAGAACGTATAAAGTTAACAAAACGAACGCAAATATTATTTTGTCTAGACTTTCTGTATAGCTCATTAAAAAGATATTCACACATTCTGGAACAGTCACTTTCTTTACAAATTTTTCTTCTTTTTCCCAAATGAAATTGCATTTGGGTCTTAAGAGGCAGACGTAGGCAGGAAAGAAATTATTGTTATTATTATCACTTCAACCATCTCATTTTCAAGAAAGTAAAGGTTTAGCTGGACCACCTAAGTAACCACGTCTGTCGGCTTATTAAAATTATGAAGAATGATGAAAATGGGAGCGATTGGTGAGCAAATGACAAACTCCTGCCCTTCTGATTCCAGACACCTTAACTCAGTTAGAATCTCAAACAACGTGCCCTCAGATCTGAAACGGGTGGTCATGTATAAACACAACAAGACACAATTAAATATAACGTTCCGTTATCTCGATCCCGTATTGGCCATAGGAACTGGACGAGGCGTACGAGCGCGAGGCGGAAATACTGGGTTCGAGTCTCGGCGACGGCGCCGTCACCAAGCGGGAGATCATCACCGACGTCAACGTGCTCGCCGACCTCGCGCTGCTCAGCCACAGTATGGTGGGTCTTTCATTTTAATATACCTAACGAGAGTGTGGTGAGCATTTGGTTATTTGAAAGAAGAGTACGGTGGGGCTTATTTTTACGAGAGTACGGTGACTCATTGATTACATCTTACAAGAGTACGGTGGTTCTTCTGTCTCTTTCATACAAGAGTACGGTGGGTCTTTGGTTAATTCTATATTGACTATCAAGCTTTTAAAACTAGCGCTGATTAAAATGTTTCAGTTTTAGTCCCAATGAGTCACGACTTCAAGAGCTTTATTGCGAGCTCTTAAAACAATCTATGAACAGAATCACAGCTGTTTACACACATTTCGTCATTAACACTATTAAATACGAATTTTGCCAAAACACGCAAGTCCACACAAATTCTATCGTGGAAACTGAAATTGACTGATTTGACGTACGTTTAAGACATTTCAAATAACATGTTGAATTTCTATGTTATGTCAAAAATTGCGTAGAGCCTTTGTCGACATGTGTGTAACTCGTCACAAAAGTCACAACTACTAAAACTTAAACACTTGAATATTTCCTTGTGATGTTCCAAGCTGCATATTCTAATGACTATGTTAGGTAGTTATTGAATAACTAATTAAATAACACTGTTAATTCTCTAAGGAGATTTCGAAATATCATTCATTTCGTTAATAACATTATACCTTGCTTTGTAGGAGTAGCTGGTTAATTGATTTAATAATCTGCGGCTTTTCAATGAGTATTAAAAAAACTATGTCTTCCACAGGACTGGCTAAGCGCAAACATAAAAACGCTGCCTGCGCTCGTCGGCGGCCCCAACGGTCTGAAGCTGACTGACAAGTTCGTCAACGACGTCAACTCCGCCGCCATGATATTTGATGAGATATCCCACAAGTGCTTGCTGTTCTTGCATTTGGAGGTCAGTTCTAAGAGTACGAGTGACCAAATTGTAACATGACACAAAGTTTCATCATCTCGGCCGCACGACGCCCATTTCTGGGCATAGGCCTCCCCCATGGATCTCCACAACGATCGGTCTTGTGCTGCCCCTTATCCAGCAGTTTCCTTTGCCAGACCATCAGTCCACCTGGGGCCTTATTCTGCTAGCGTTAACGCATTTGTGGCGTGTCAATAACGCTTCAACAGCATCGATTTTTGAGACGTTATTGTTGATTAACCGATCACTAACTAATACATTTGTCACTATTGACTTATAAAGAAATCGTAGTATGTACCATTGATTTACTACCAAACATAGATAGAGCACTTCATACAAAAACGCGCTTGAAATCTGTCACCTAATCGATTATACATTTGTACGCTGTTAAATATGTAGTTGAATATGCACACCCGAATTAAAATTAAATGAAAGTCCCGTATTTATCGAATTCAACCTTATTCTTTATTATTACGGCAACTATTTGAAGTACAACCGTGTGCAGTTACATCATTTCATACCTAGCCACATTAAATTTGACGTTTTAGTAATTGCTACAAGAAAATATCAACTTTATACTCTCAAACATAATGTTCAAAATTGCTTATCCAACGCATGGGAAAGAACTGCACGAGGCCCGATTGGGCAGTTCTTCACCGGCCCACTTTTCGAACGTTCATGCGTTATCTACGTTTGGTAGTAAATCAATGCGTAGTACGGATAAATTGCACTAGGAAATGCGTATCAAAGCGGTTTTATTGAAAAGTTATCAAGACACGATAACGACGTTGTTAAAATTAGTGGAATTGTAATTGTTGGAATTGAAACCGAGTGTTGTCCGGTACGTGGTCTCCTTTAAGAACTTTTCCGCCCCAACGGCCATCAGTTCTCCTCGCTATATGTTCCGCTGACAGCCACTGGCAGTGGGCCCATTGGCGTATCTGGGGTTTTCATTTGGGCAGCCTGGCCTGTGATTTTTGTGTCACGTTATCAGTATTTTGGAGTCTATCATAGAACTTTGAATTGAAAGCGGGGAGTGGGCACTAGACGATACTGGGGTGGATACGGCTCACTCGGCACCCCCCTCTATATACACTTATGAGTGGGCGGGACACTGCCAGTGGCATAAATAATATTGACATAAATTAATTAAATACTCGATAACTCGGTAAATTATGCACTTGGTGCACGTTGTTTCTTTTTCTTTTGTTACTATTTGTGAAATCGATGATGAATAATACCAGGGGGGTTCACTCCACAGCCTAGGTACGTTGGGCCCGGGTGTATGGCTGAGGGTTACCGCTTGGCTCGTACGCTGGCCGCGTTGCACGTAATAATTTAGATTTTTCTCGGTAACGATAACTGCATATCGGTGAGTGGGAACCCTGCGCTCTTATCGCCAAATCGGTATCGGGTCAGCGACGCGTAACGGAATTGGGATGATGACTGAATTCAAATTTTCACGTCTCGTCATAAAATATTGAAATACCGTAGAAAAAGATGCAATCGTGTGAAATTAGAATTAAAATCGGTTTAGAAATACATTAGATACAAGTATTTTAAGCTGTTAATTTGGAAGGGATTAGACAGAGAGATCCGACATGAACCGTGACGTCACTGTTTAGTACGGCCATATAAACTCCATGTCAATTGCCGTTTTGCTAGAAAGAGATGGAGAATTTTTTTTAATACCTAATATCTTGGTTGTTTGTATGGTTATTCGAAAACTGATTTTTTCTTTCTGTTTTATATAAATGAGCTTCTATTAAAGCGATATTTTTTTAAAATTCATCTAACCTATTGGAACACTCGTGTCATGCGATAATTTTAAATTTCCCGTGCAGTCAGATGAAGGTCGTAAGAGTAGATAAATTTTCATACCCAAACTTGGCTCTTCTTCGAGAGTGATCCTTCTGTACTTTAGTACTATCATAGACGAAGAATAATATAGACTGCCAATGTCATACAACTATAAGAAGACCTATAAGGTTGCTAACTTTAATTTTGTTGATAATTTATACTGAATCATGTCTGAAAATTAATAAAAAGTTGTTTCAATAATAGTAAATTACAAATAATTCTACAATATTCCGCCAGAACAATTTTAATCTTTATCGAAAAATGTTATCCTATTACACGGTTTCTACGGTTTCGCGCTAGATGGCGCTATACAATTAAGCACGGTGCGGTCAGTGCGGTGCTTAGATTCTTATAATACTTTTTTACTAGATGGCGCTTAATTTAATGGATAATGTTACATTAAATAATATATTTTTTTAAATTCTTACTGTGTATATTATAGGAATTGTAAATGATATCTTATGTACACAAATATTTAAAAAAGTAACAAAAAGTTTATTTTAAGCTGTAAAAAAAAGAAAAAATACACGCGGAGAAATTAACTTCGTTAGACCCGATCAGGGTGTCCACATTCTGGAAAGTCAGGGAAAAGTCAGGGAAGCTCAAAGCAGTCAGGGAAAGTCAGTGAAATCGAGGGGCTACCTGGAAAGTCAGGGAAAAAATAGGATTTTACACTGTTTGGTCCCCAAATTTCCCAGTGATTGTCAAACGAGGAATATGTTTAGGTACCTACTTCATGATTTTGGTCGAATGATTCTTAATTTTGACTATCGAATTATTTTTGTCCAGGTTTGCACGTTATAACATAATTTTGGCAGACAAATCAATCGAGCCACCCGTAACCCTTGAGTTCAAATGCAATTTCCTTCAAATGTATGAACATAATTTTGATAAAAGTGGTATCGTTGAGGTGCGTATAAACTACGCGCCGCAGCCGCGCGAGCCTATGTCGACCGAGGTAGACGTTCATTTGCCGCGCGAGCCAATTTTTAGATAGTAATTTAGCAGAACGCAACTGCCCCGCACGGCAAGCGATCCACCTCCAACAGTCTGCGATTCATTCTTGTAAACCTACGAGTCGTCCGTTTTACGTAGGTGTTGCTGTCGCGCGCGGCGACCCCGTCCACATAGCGCGGTCGCCGTGAGAGCCAATGTTCGAGAGTTTGCCGCGCATAGTGTTTATACACACCTATATGTTGGTGATTTTATAGGCTTTATATTGAAAGTAAATTGTATGGTGTGTTACAATAAAAAACATCAGAAAACAATAAAAATCAATGTATAAGTAATGTGTGTTACCGCCACTAGCTTAGATAACTGCTTGCATATTTGAACCTATTGATCTTACCAATAGTACAATGATGTCCTGGAGGATGTTGTTACATTTTTCCTCTACCGCCATTCTGAGCTCATAAGGTTTAGAAAAAGCCGGAACCCTATCGTGTTTTAATTCATCCCAAAGATATTCGATGGGGTTCAAATCAGCAGGCCAATCATTCATCGTATGACATGGTATAAATTTGAGAAAAAGAAGTCATGAAATGCTGCATTTCGTATTACCGATCTCCAATGATATCATCACTATGGCATAATTTCAATGATGTCATCATTAAATAATGAACAAATGATCAAAAATATGACCGGAAATCCTATTTTTCGTTTTGCACTATGATATCATATGATATCATTTGCAAAACCATGAGATCGGTAATAGGCCCTCTGGGCTCCGAGCTGGCCTCCATGACACGAATGCCGACGTCCCTGAGTATAATATTGCGTAGCAATTTATTTATTTATTTTCTTTTTTAAAACGTCGCCCCACACTAGGATTTTCTCCTGTGTCGTAGTTACAGTTACAAATATAGAAATCACATGCACATACGCCCAGACCGGAACAAATTTTTATATTTGTACCGTACGGGAATCAAACCCGCGACCCGTTGCGTAGTAGGCGATCACTCGACCTCTGCGCTAACCGTGTCATCGCTCGCTGTATAGGGTCTTGCATTATCATGCATACACCATTATGGAGGCTCCATAATGGAGTCATCATAAGCAACAGTTTCTTTGATACAGCACTGAGCGTAACCTTTTCTAGAGCAACGGTACAGTCTCTGTCTTCAATCATTTCTGAAAAGCACTCTTGTCTCGCCAGAAAAGAGAACATGCGCCCATTGATCCAGTGTCCATTCTATATGCTCACGAGCAAATTAAAGGCGTACTCTGTGGTGAGCTATAGTTAATTTTGAGCCTATTATAGCACTTTGAGGTGTTAATTTGCGCTCGGTTAGAATGTTAGCCACCTTCTCCTGACTGTACGCGCGCTTATGGCCACTGCACGTTCGTCACGAAGCTGTTGTTGGACCTGCACTGCGTTCTGATTCCTCCGGACATTCAAATGCATGTATCGATCATCTGCAGAGGCTGTAGCCTCTGGCCTGTCAGATTCTACGCGTCGATCGAAGGCTCCAATCTCTAGGTATCTTCTATAGACGCGCAGCATCGAAAAACTCCTTAACATTTGAGCAATCTGACAATGACTAAGGCTCCATTGAAGTAATGCGACAGCTTGAGTATAGCTTCCTGGAGCGGAATATCTATTTTTAACAACAAAAATAACCGTAATCTGAAGACTAATGACAAAGTAAGCAACAACGCAGAAAAGTCATTAAAATCAAGTAAAACTCCACGACTTTTCCGGTCGTGTTCCTATTAAAAGAGGAGTGTGACACAATCTCCCCAAAGTTGTTCACGGCGTGCTTGGAAGATACATTTATGCTCCTCGACTGGGCTGATATCAACATAAATGGAGAGCATTTAACTCATCCACGATTTGCAGACGACATTATCATTTTCACTAAAACGGCTGCAGATCTTCAGCTTATGTTGGAAGAGCTTTATGACGTGTCACTGTCGGTGGGCCGTTGCATGAATACCTTGAAAATGAAAATCATGGCCATGGATCCGAACATAGGCCCCATAATGATTGCGGGAAACGTTGTTTAGCAGGTTGACCACTACATATATCTCGGGCAGCTAAGCTACTTACTCTTGAAAAAAGTGGGCAAACAAGAAATAGAACGTCGAATAAAACTAGGCTGGGGCGCGTTTAGCAAAATGTCCCACATTTTCAGGAGTGTGATGCCTGTATCTCTTGTGTCCTACTGGTGCTCATGTATGGGGCCGAGACCTGGACCCTGACTAGACAACATATACACGCCCTACAGGTAGCACTAATAAAAATGGAGCGAGCCATGCTTGGGGTTTCTGCGGGATTGGATCCGCAATACAGAGATACGCAAGCATACCAAACTGATCGACGTGGCTCGTGTCGTTGCGTGTAGAAAGTGGCGATTGGCAAGAAGATCATCAAATGAGAGTGGCTTCCCAGAACAGGACGAAGGAACGTTGGTCGACAGCCGGCTCGTTGGTCAGACGACATAACAAAGACAGTGAGCAAGAACTGGACAAGAAAAGCCCAACACCGTAGTGAATGGCGCAGAATGGAGGAGAAGGAGACTTATACCCAGCAGTGGATGGACATAGGTTGTAGATGAAGTCAACCCTCAAAAGATTAATGGAAAGCGATTGTGTTTATTATCTTCGATTCAATAAGAGCCTTTTTGCCGATATATTTTTTATTTAACAAACATACAAACATTTGAAGAAAAAAATTATTTTGTATTTAAGGGTAAAGGGTGGCTCAGTTTATTTTTTCACCAGTGTACTTTCTACAGTGTAAAAATACTGTGCCCAAAAATATTTAAATTATGTACTTAAAAATTGAAATTTTAGATATCATTTGGTCCGAAAATTACAACAAAAACTACTTAATGATTTTCGAAAGAAAGTATTGTATTTTATTTTTCTGTAAAATGCATATAGTTAGTTGGTCAGGGAATTTTGAAAAATGGTCAGGGAAAGTCAGGGAAAAGTCAGGGAATTTTTTTGAACATTAGCAGTGGACACCCTGCCGATGCTCCGATACATTTTAATCCTATCTTGATTCTATGCACGGTAGGTACCTAAACTTTTAGGTGCTGAGTTGCAAGGCTTCCAGTCTTTTTTTGGAATGCGTTCGGATTTATGTGCCGATCGGTTATTTTTAGAAGCGACCTACTTTTATTATTTTTGTCTAAATTATAAGTTGATGATATTTTTAAAAGACTTCATTTTTGTTGTTAATGATATTATGAGTTAAAACATTATTTCTTATATTTTTTATTTAATGAGGCACATCAAAAATTGAAACAATTTTGCGTTCTTAACAATAGAAAAATATTTTACAAAGAATAAAAACCGACTTCAAAAACACTGAAAAGTCTACAAATAGGTACAGACAACATCACACTTCTATATTGAAGCCGGTATCAAACGATGATCCAGAAAGTCTTAAAATTTGTCACCGACTTCAATATAGACATGTGATGTTGTCTGTAACTATGCTTATATTATTTTAAACTTTTCAGTGTTTGTGAAGTCGGTTTTTTTTTGTAAAATATTTTTTATTTTTAACTTTTTAGTGAATGAAATCTTTTTAGTGAAAGGAACCCTAAAATAAAATAAAGGAAATTTGGGATTTCCCTCGATTTTCATGAGATCCCATCATCAGATCCTGACTTTAATGATCTTGGGGCCACCCCAGGAGTATACCTACTCTATCGAATGCAAAAGGAACCCTAAGGAAGGACACACCTAAAACTTTAAGGGTTTCCCTCGATCTTTATGGGATTCAATCATCAGATCCTAACCATGGGACCACCCTTGGAGTATCGAATCCAAAAAGAATCATCAAAATCGGTTCATAAACGACGAAGTTATCCGCGAACAAACATAAACAAAGCATATATTTATGGTTTGCTCGTTGTTCTACAGAAGTAAAAATTATTTTTGCCAATCTTTTTACACGAGCAGCCTGTGGTTCACGTATACGAGGAATTCGTTCAACGCCCTTCGCGTACAATATAACAATGCATTCAGGATGTTGTTGGGGCTCCCACGATTCTGCAGCGCCTCTGGCATGTTTACGTAGGCCAGAGTAGACGGCTTTGCCGCCTGTATGAGGAAAAAGGCAGCCTCACTGCAAAGCAGAGTACGTGGGAGTACCAACAGCATCCTGGAGGCAATGGCAAACAAATTTGATGGGCTCTTGTTCAGCCACTCTTATGCTTTATTAATTAGATAGATAGATAAATATATATTTAAATTTACTAAGACTAACATAGGCTAGATATTTTTTACTAACGTATGGATCTGTGTAATCTGAAAATAAACGAATTTATTATTATTATATATACGGTCGAATTGAGAAACCTGCTCGTTGTTAGGGTTCCGTAGTAAACAAGGAACCCTTATAGTTTCGCCATGTCTGTCTGTCTGTCCGTCTACGGTTTTACTCAGAGACTATTAGTACTAGAAAGCTGTAATTTTGTATGTATGTATATTATTCATGCCAAAAATTACAACAGTAGTATATGTTTAACGAAGTTTAAAGGAAAACTATCAGAGTTGAGTACTAAGTACAAACTAAAAAGTTATAGACGTTATAGACATAGCTGGGCATTAACTCGTTAATCCGTGAATCGTTAATTAACGAAGTTAACATTTCTAATAACGGATTAACTTTTAAGTTAACTTTAAAAAATGTTAACGGACTCGTTATCTTCCGTTAAATTATCCTAAGTCCGTTAATCGTTAATCCAGTACATATATAGGTACTATTTACCGAAAAGATACCGCACAGGCACCGCGCCGTGTCGCGAAAAACGCTACAAGTACGTAGGAACCGCAGGAACCGGAGGAACCGCAGGAACCGCGCGAGAGGGTACTTCCGTAAACAAACGCTCTGTGGCAATATTTCGCATTAAAATAGAATGTCCTATTTTAAGTTTCAAAACGCGTTTTTTAAATGAACTGTGATGTGATACGTGCATGGAAATGTTAGTACAGTGTAAAGTGGCGCAAAAACAAAAATAAGTGTTGTGCTGGCGATCTTAGTTTTAAAACTATATTTTAACGAACTGATGGTTATTATACCGAAGAAAATCATCAAGAAAGTGTAACTCTGTAAACGTAAAGTGATAAAAGTGGCTAAACTGAGCAAATTCTGCTCCAAACATCATAAAAAATCAGAAAATTAAAAACAAATCAAACTGCCATCTATCCGAAATTGCTTGAACTGCAGACATATCTGTCAAATTGCAAAGTTGTGCTTATTGACGGCCTATCTGGTTTGTTTCCATATCCGTCCGAAAGATGGCAATACGCTGTAATAATTGTAAAAGGCTAATAACAGACAAGCAATTCTTGAAATGCTCCAAATGCGATTCCTATTATCATCTGGATTGCACAAGCATATCATTCCAGCGCTTTCGCATAATGTCAACAGCCAATAAAAGTGCATTTAAATGCCAACCATGCCGAACTAGAAAACACGATCTAAATACGATAAACAAATCGCTTTTGTTCACGCTCGAGGAAGAGCGAGTGGCGGCACTGCATTCTAGTCTGTGCAGTGACAGCTTTTTTGGCGGCCGGCCGCATGTGATATGTCAGTTGAGTCGAGTCGAAATGTCATAATTTGTGGTTAGGATGATGTCCGGGCATCCATAAAATATAATACACAATATTCAAGCAAATAGTGATTTGCGCGGCGCACCTAATATCGGGGTGCGAAAGCCCGCTTTGTGTTTGTGTGTCAAAATCGCGAGTGTGAGTCGTGGTGGCCTATTAGGCATTTGTAGTGCTCCGGTCTCCACCGGTGGATCCACTGCAGATCTTCAGGAGCCGCGACTTCCTTCGAGCTAGCTCAGGAAGTCCACCGGCTACGGAGGAGACGGAAGGAGACAATTGGAGCCAAGGTAAGTAATACCAGCTTTCTATGAGTTGGTAGTCAAATAAAATTCAGCAATACAAGTCGGTGAAACGCCGACGTGGTGGAGTCTACTTGGGGCACCACCATCTCTTGGTAGCAGAGCGTGGTTCTTAGATTTGAGTATTTGATTAGTATTGTACAATTAATATTGTAATCTTGTTGGTTGTCCAAACGGGCAATACATATTAATTGGTTTTGATTGCTGATTTTAAACTGACTACCAGCTCATTTGTGGACCGATCTCCTTAACTAATTGTCATTGTATATGAAAAATTGAGGTTAAATGTCTTTGTTGTTCTAGTTAAGTTCTAGCATTTACCTATATTTGATTTTGGTTTGTTTTTTCATATCTTTGTTTTGCCCTTGAATATTTTGTTTGTTAAGTTGTAAACTTATACTTGAATTTAATTTGTTTAACAGATTTTGCTGCTAAATGACTTTGCTGTTGTTGTAATACACTATATTGCTGTGTTAAGTTTTAGCATTTACATTTGATTTTGTTTTGTTTGCCTTTGAATATTGTGTTTGTTAAGTTATTGACTTAATGCTTGAATTTAATTTGTTTGAAAAATTCTGTTGTTAAATGCCTTTGTTGTTCTAGTTAAGTTCTAGCATTTACACTTGATTTTGGTTTGTTTATATATTTTGTTCTGCCTTTGAAGTTCCTCCCGATCTGTTTTATTGTCTGCGGTTGTCGGTCTGTTTGTCCGTGTATTATTATAGTGTTTATTAATTTTGGTGCAAAATGGTCCCGCCAGTCAGCCCGCTTAGTGGTGCCCGCGCAGGTGCACAAAAGATTTTGAGATGGTTTGCTAGTGCCGTCGCTTTGGTAGACCGACCAGACCGAGAACAGGCCTTGTTAATTCGGCATGAGGGAGTACCGGCTCGCTTGAAGGAATTGGAGCAGCTTTTCGTTGCTCATCAACAATATCTGCTCGACCACCCAGCCGAGGGTGCCGCTGAGTTGCGGGCAGTCGACCAATTTAATGCCGATTATGATCAGTGTTTTGAACAGGCGGATGTGATTATAAACAAGGCTCAGGCAATCCTATCCGTCCGGAGGGGTGAGTCGTGCACGCCCGGGGAGGTCAAGCCTACCCCGGCCGGCTTGCTGGGCAGACTGCCCACTTTAGACATCCCAACCTTTGATGGGAACTTGGCTTCTTGGATGGGGTTCATTAACCTCTTTGATAGCCTGGCTCACTTGAGGGACGACCTGTTCCCTAGCCAGAAATTGGCCTATTTGCTCTCTGCCTTACGGGGAGAGGCTGGTGTACTTGTCCAGCATCTACCTGTCAATGATGACAGTTATGATATTGCAAGGGCGTTGTTGACCGCCCGGTATCAGAATGTTCGCTTGCTAGCGGACACACATGTGGCTGCCATTTTAGGGCTGCCACGAGTATCGCGGGTCTCCTCATTGAGGAAGGAGATTTTGAACCCGCTGCTAAGCGCTATTAACGCGCTCAAACGCCTTGATCTACCGGTGGACCAGTGGTCCTTTATTTTGCTCCACCTCATCCTCGATAAGCTTCCCATGGAGATGAAGGGGCGCTTTGAACAAAGGTATGGGGGCAATAGTGCCTCGTACCTCCCCCCCTTCTCGGATCTCCTCAGATTTTTGGAGGATGAGTGTCGGATGACCGACCACTTGGATCTGGTTCCTATACCGGGACCGAGTACAGGTCGCTATGAGGCGACCCGGGCAGCGCCACGGAGAGAGCGCCGCCCGTACAAGCAATATACTGCCGTGCGGCACAACTCTCCACAAGGGGAGAGGCCGATGCCTTGCAAGTGTTGCAAGCGGGATGGCCATCGTTTGCCGGCCTGTCCCAAATTTGTTGGCCTACGCACCGAGGGGCGTAGAAATATGGCCAAACAGCGGAATTGGTGCTACCGCTGCCTGGGGGCTCATATGGCCTCGGCTTGCCCCCACCCACGAGATTGCCACTGTTGTGGAGGGGCCCATCACCCCCTCTTGTGCTTTAACAATAGAGACACTCGTGGGGTGGTGAGAGAGAGGGACTCGCACACGGGCGGGGGCCCTCGTAGGTCACCCACATCTCCGAGGAGATCGGAGGGGCGTGCCACCCCTCCGCGGAGATTGGACAGGCGCCCCCCCCTCCAGTGAGAGGATTGGGCGCCCCACCCCCCCTACGGGCGGGGGGGATCAACGCGCCGCTTATGAGGCGCCACCGCGGGATTGGGCCGCGGTTATTAGGGAGCCACGCCGGGAGCCGATACGCTTCTCTCCCCCTATGATGGAGAGACCTCGTTTGTCACGGGCTCCCCCAACTTTCGCCCATCATGGGCACCGCCCGGCCCCCCGATGCAGCTTTGGTCGGGGTGTGTACGTGCCGGATTGGGACCCGCTCGAGCGCCTTGAGCGCCCTATTCCTCCGCCGCGCACGCATTTTTCTTCGGACCCCCCTTCCCCCCCGTTGCGGGGAATGCGGGAGGATTTTCACTAAACCAACTGTCGGCTGCAACCCCCCCACAGGAGCAGGTGCTGTTACCAACAGCCTCCGTACAGGTGTGGGGCCCGAGGGGCACCTTTGTTTTAGTTCGCGCCCTTTTGGATACGGGAGCTCAGGGTTGCATTGCCTCCAGCTGGCTGGTCCGGCAGTTGAGTTTGAACACATCTCCATACCTTGAATCGGTACGAGGAATCGGAGACCTGCGGATCCCGGATCCGATCGGTCAGGTTTTGTTCTCCTTCTCCCCCCACTTCTCTTCAGCGCCCAAAATTGGCGCTACCGCGATTGTTTATGAGAAGGTTGTTGGTCAGCTTCCGCAACAGCACGTTTCGCGCGCTGTCGTTGATGCGACATCAGGATTGACCTTGGCTGACCCTTCCTTCCACCGAACCGGTCCGATTCACTTATTGCTCGGTGCCGATGTTCTAGGCCGCGTGTATTGTGGGAAGAGGAGAGAGTTACAGAAGGGTGGGCTGGTAGCCTTATCTACATCGCTTGGGTTTGTAGTGATGGGACCAGTTAGGCATAACCCACCATCTCCATCGGTGGACAGTTACATAACTGTTAGCTCCACCTTATCGGATGTCCTGCAACGGTTTTGGGAGGTGGAAGAGCCACCTACCGTGAAGCGAGTGAACCCCTTAGACGAGGAGTGTGAGTTGTTCTACCAGAACAATACAGGTCGCCTTCACTCGGGACGGCTGATCACTCGTTTGCCCTTTTTGTCAGTTCGCCCCTCACTTGGCAGCTCCCGGCCGTTGGCCGAGAAGCGGCTGCTGTCCATGGAGCGTCGTATGAGTAGGAACTCCGACCTCAAACAGAAGTATGTCGACTTCATGCGAGAATATGAGCAACTGGGGCACATGTCGGTCTCGCGACTGGACTGGCGAAACGAGGAACATAATTTTCTTCCTCACCACGCGGTTTTGAAACCTTCCACCGGGAAGATACGCGTTGTTTTTGATGGGTCAGCTCCTACGTCTACCGGAGTTTCGCTGAATCAATGTCTGCATGCTGGACCGAAGTTGCACCGCGAGGTGGGCGATGTATTGACCAACTTCCGTCGCCATGCCGTCGTCTTTGTGACCGATATCCGGATGATGTTTCGGCAGACTGTGATTCACCCGGACGATAGACGATATCAGCTCATATTATGGAGGGAGGATCCCAGGGATCCCATGCTGGTCTACGAGCTGAACACCAATACATACGGTTTGCGTTCGAGCCCCTTTGTGGCAATTCGCTCACTTGTGGAACTCGCTGAACGTGAACGATTACGATACCCTCGCGCATCCTTGGTTCTCAAGGAGGATGCATTTGTTGATGATATTTGTACGGGCTCCTCTAGTGTCGAGGAAGCCTTGATTTTGCGAGATGAACTAATTGCTCTTCTCGGGGCTGGTGGTTATGAACTGAGGAAGTGGATGTCCAACTCACCTCAGCTTTTGTGTGACTTGCCAGACGACCACCAGCAGGAGCCTCATATTTTTGAGAATGCCAACACTCCAGATTTACTGTCTGTTTTGGGAGTGCAATACAGACCTGTCCAGGACACGTTCACCTATCGATTGGAGCTGCCAAGCCCCAAGGTCTGGACGAAACGGTTGGTTTTGTCTACAGTAGCTCGTACCTTTGACCCAAATGGCTGGATTAGTCCCGTAGTGTTTTGGATGAAGTGCTTCCTACAGGAACTTTGGTCAGCTGAAGTGTCGTGGGATGAGCCCCTCTCGGGCCGTTTGCTGCGAGATTGGGAGTCCTTCATGTCGTCTCTCCCCGACATTAACCGTGTTAGTATCCCTAGACATGTACTGCCTAAGGGACGGTTTACGGCCAGCCTTCATGGCTTTTGTGACGCGTCTGAGAGTGGATACGCAGCCGTCGTATATATCCGGACGGTCGATGATAGAGGAGCTGTTAAGCTCCACTTGCTAATTGCTAAGAGTAAGGTTGCTCCACTTCGGACTCGATTAACGATTCCGAAGTTAGAATTGTCTGGAGCTACTCTTCTGGTTCGGTTGATGAACCACGTTGTTGACACCCTGGGACGTAGTGTGGACTTTGAGTCGCTCTTTGCTTGGTCCGACAGTCAGGTTGTCCTGTGTTGGATTAAGAACTCCGTCCACTCCCTGGAAGTATTTGTGGCCAATCGGGTATCCCAAATACAGGCCTCGAAGGCCACGTTGATTTGGCGCCACGTGCCAGGTGAAATAAACCCTGCTGACTGTGCATCACGTGGCAGCGAAGCCCCTCAGCTTATTGACCACACTCTGTGGTGGGGTCCCGACTGGTTGTTACAACCGTCTTGGCCTTCCACACCAGCTGTGGTGAAGGTACCAAATCCGGGCTTGCGTGTTCACGCTGTCGAGACTATGGCGGCTCCAGAGCGGGAATTTTTATTAGACCGCTACAGTTCTCTGGACAAGTTGCTCGGCGTGACCGCTTGGATAAGAAGATTTATACGAAAGTCGCCGGCCTCAGGACAAAGATTTGTGTCCGGTCCTCTCACCGCAGGAGCGCCAAGATGCTCTTCTGCATTGGGTGCGTATGACCCAGTCTAGAGCGTTTGAACCGGAACTTAAGATTTTCCGTACCGGGACGTCCAAATTGAAGGGACCCTTGGTGCGTTTGACTCCCTTTCTGGATGATAAGGGATTGTTGCGTGTAGGAGGCCGATTGAGGCACGCTAACTTGCCTTATAGATCACGTCATCCCCTGTTGCTCCCCAAGAACGGACCATTGGTGCGATTGTTGATCATTGATCGCCATGTGAAGAATGCTCATGCCGGATGTAATGCATTGACCGCGCTCCTCCAACGGGAGTTTTGGATTTTGTCAGCGCGAAGAATAATCCGATCTGTTATCTTTCGATGTCTGCCCTGCTATCGTTTACGCCCCGAGACGATGCAGCCCCAAATGGGTGATTTGCCTGCTGATCGTGTGAATGAATCGATGACCTTCTTAGGAGTTGGAACTGATTTTGCGGGACCATTCACTATAAAAACGTCGCGACTCCGTAATGCTAAGACTGAAAAGGCTTACTTGTGTGTGTTTGTTTGTTTGGCCACTAAAGCCGTTCATTTGGAGGTGGTGAGTGCGCTCACCATGGACGCTTTCTTAGCAGCGTTAGGCAGATTTGTCTCCCGCCGGGGACTGCCTTCTCTAATTCGGTCCGATTGTGGGACGAACTTCAAGGGCACTGATAGACATATAAGAGAAGTTTGTGAATTTTTAGATAAAAATAATATTGAGATCGGATCCACACTCTCCCGTAGGGGGGTAACATGGCGATACTCCCCGCCGTCTTGCCCTCACTGGGGAGGGATTTTTGAATCTGTTGTAAAGGCCGCCAAGACTCACCTTCGCCGCGTTATTGGGGAGACTATTCTCACGTTTGAGGAACTCGCGACGGTGTTTCATAAGATTGAGGCGGTTCTCAACTCGCGTCCGTTATGTCCGTTGTCTACCGACGCGAACGATTTGCAGGCCCTCACGCCGGGCCATTTCTTGATAGGCAGACCACTTAACGCCCTGCCCGAGTATCCTTATAGAGATATCAATCCCGGACGCCTTTCGCGGTTTGAGTTGCTCCAGCAGCTTACCCAGAGTTTCTGGCGCCGCTGGCACCTTGAATATTTACACATTTTGCAACAGCGCGTTAAGTGGTCAGATAAGACAAACCCACCGAGGGTTGGAGACCTCGTGTTAGTGAAGGACCCAAACCTGCCACCCTTACGTTGGCGTCGCGGACGCATTGTCCAACTTACTCTAGGGTCGGATGGTGTGCCCAGGTTTGCCGAGGTCCTAGTTGGGGACTCTGTTTTGAAGCGCGCGGTCGCTACTCTTTCTCGCCTCCCCTTAGACTGATTTGGCGGACAGTCCGGGACTGTCCGGAGCGGGGGGATGTTCACGCTCGAGGAAGAGCGAGTGGCGGCACTGCATTCTAGTCTGTGCAGTGACAGCTTTTTTGGCGGCCGGCCGCATGTGATATGTCAGTTGAGTCGAGTCGAAATGTCATAATTTGTGGTTAGGATGATGTCCGGGCATCCATAAAATATAATACACAATATTCAAGCAAATAGTGATTTGCGCGGCGCACCTAATATCGGGGTGCGAAAGCCCGCTTTGTGTTTGTGTGTCAAAATCGCGAGTGTGAGTCGTGGTGGCCTATTAGGCATTTGTAGTGCTCCGGTCTCCACCGGTGGATCCACTGCAGATCTTCAGGAGCCGCGACTTCCTTCGAGCTAGCTCAGGAAGTCCACCGGCTACGGAGGAGACGGAAGGAGACAATTGGAGCCAAGGTAAGTAATACCAGCTTTCTATGAGTTGGTAGTCAAATAAAATTCAGCAATACAAGTCGGTGAAACGCCGACGTGGTGGAGTCTACTTGGGGCACCACCAGCTTTCACCTAATAGTTCAGTGCATACCAGCTCATCAAAAACAGCAACTCCAACACCTAATATTACCATCTCCTCCTTACAACCAGAAGACGTAGAAGTGAAATAAATTTTGAAGGACAAGAAAATGTTACCCACCGCGAGAAGTACAAAGTAAATGTTCAGACAGAGAACTCTTTTGCTAACCTGTCTAACGAAATCGATGGATGTTCTTCAAATCTTTCAACACCTATTGGAAATACAAATAGAAGCTATTCAGTAGTACAACAAAACACAACATATAAAATACAAGAATTAACAGAAAAACTAGAAAAAATCGAAAAAAATCTAGAAATTGCTGAAAATGAAATAGATAATTTGACCTTAGAAAACCTACATTTAAACAAGAAAATAGCAGAATATGAACTAAAGGTAAAAAAACTATCTCATATCTGTAAATCAACGCCAAAAAGAAATATAAATAAAAAACATCAAGAAAAACATGATTTAGTGAGCACCAAATTAGACTTTTCAGTACAAAAAAATAAATATCTTAAAGATAGCTCGAACAAAACAAATTACAGCACAGCGCCATCTACACCAGAAGCAGTACACCACATAAACGAACAGCTTACGAATAGTAAAAGCAAAAGTCCCCCATCACCAAGAACGACAACAGAGGGCACTAATAGTCATAAATCCCAGAATAAACAGAAAATATGCCTACTTAGCACTCAAAGATATTACAATATCCGAAGTATTGCAGAAAAATATTTAAAGGGAAATTATGATATGTGTCACTATCTGATGAGCGGGCACGGAATAAAATCACTATTACATGGTATTCAAAATAAACTCTGTAACTTCACCACAGACGATTATTGCATAATATTACTAGGCAATCAAGATTTCGAGTCAACAGCGGACTATCACAAACTCATAAAGTATATAAGGGACACTCTCTCACAAATAGACCACACAAACATCATCATTTGTTTACCAACTTATAAATGTAGCGGATTCGCAAATATATTCAACTGGAGAGTGGAGCTTTTCAATAATCTACTGCATTTGGACAATACAACGTACGAATATGCCTATTTAATTGATTCCAATCTCAACCTAAATTACGACTTCACAACATTCAATAAAGGTTCAGGCTATTTAAATAAATACGGAATGGAAATAATTTGGAAGGATGTTAACACGTTTATAGAATACTATGAAGAATACGCAAGAAAGATGCAAGAAACACTAGAACATCCCCAAAAAGTAATGGAAAATTCACCCAAACGGACAACACCGGAGCTAGCGCGCACCGATTTTTTTCGATACTAAACTTAGAGTACTCTTCCAAAACATTCGAAGCCTGAAAAACAAGCTCCATCTTTTAGAGGCCGCCACAGAAGAAGATAAATCATTAGATGTCATTTGTCTATCAGAGACGTGGATCACCACAAATAAACTGGACCTGCTTCGCTTAGAAGGCTACATACTAGCATCTCATTTTAGTCGATCATACTCTGAAGGTGGAGGAGTGTGTGTTCTTTTGAAAAGCCAATTAGATTTTGTTGAATTAAGTGATTTAAATAGTATGTCATTGGAGTCAATTATCGGGTTGTGTGCCATTGAAGTCACCACTTACAACTTAATTATAATTAACTTATACTGGCCTGATAGAAAAAGAATGCCTGAAACATTTTTTATACAACTAAAAAAACTCTTACAGCGCTTACAAACAAAATACAATAAAAAACAAGTTGTTTTAGGTGGAGACTTTAATGTAAATGTATTA
Source organism: Schoenobius gigantellus (assembly GCA_963935595.1). Lineage (NCBI taxonomy): Eukaryota > Metazoa > Arthropoda > Insecta > Lepidoptera > Crambidae > Schoenobius > Schoenobius gigantellus. The sequence continues at coordinate 39,732,244 of OZ012549.1, forward strand.
GAGCAAAATACTACCACAATAACATTGTTGGACTTAATGATAAGTTATAACTTCCATCAACTTGTAAAGGAGCCCACTAGAGTAACAAATACTACGACTTCATGTATAGATTTATTGTTTACAAATTTTAAAGTTAACATAATTGAAATATTTGTTAAAGAGTACGGTTTTTCAGACCACAGGGGAGTTTTAGTAAGTGTACCTATACAAAAACCAAATTTAGGAAAAACCTGGTTCATAGAAAAAAGAAAATACAGCGAAAAAAATATACAAAATTTTATATCTAATCTAAAAACAATAAATTTTTCCGAAATAATAAAAATAAATGAAAATACAAATGAGAATTATAATTCATTTTCGAAAATTATAAAAACTTTATTAGACAAATATATACCAAAAATTCAAATAAAATTAAAAAATAAAAACAAAAAAACGTGGCTAACAACAGAAATTAGAATATCATGTATAAATAAAAGAATATTAAAAAAACTTGTATCACAAACAAATAATCCTAGTCTAATTTATAAATATAAAAAGTATGAGAAATTGTTGAGAAAAGCTGTTTTAACGTCCAAAAAAATACAAAACATAAAAAGGGTAAAAAACTCTGGAAATATAATAAAAACAATGTGGGCCGTAGTAAAGGAACAGACGAATAAACAAACAGAAAAAAGTAAAAAGAATATCAAGCTGACTATAAATAATACCCTGACAGAAGATCCTCTCTCAGTCGCTAACTTCTTCAATACTTATTTTCTAAATGTAGGAAATGATGACACATCATGTCAGGTCGATCACGGTTCAGTCGATCGGCCAGTTCTCTCCCCTGCTGAAAACTCAATGTATCTAAAACCTGTCACCACATTAGAAATTGAAAAAATAATCCGTAACCTAAAAAATAAACACAGCTTCGGACATGACGACATACCACCGTTTTTGATTAGGAAATGTGCAAAAGAATTGGCTCCCGTTCTAACCTATTTAATAAATAAATCCTTTCTTGAAAGTTCTTTCCCCGATGCACTGAAAATCTCAATCATAAAACCCCTACATAAAAAGGGAGTTAAAACTGACTGTAACAACTATCGCCCTGTTGCTCTCCTCCCTACATTCGCAAAAATTTATGAAAGTGCTATGTCCAGTCGCCTCTATTCTTACTGCGAAAAATATAATATTTTTAGCGAACACTAAAACGGGTTTCGAAAACAAAAGTCCACAACATTAGCTGTTTTTAAATATATAGACATCATACTAAATATAATTAATAAAAAAAAGTATGCAGTGGGAATTCTACTCGACATGAGCAAGGCGTACGATAGAGTTCACTTTAATATACTCCTCCAAAAACTTTATGGAATAGGTGTCTACAATTGGTTTGTTTCATATTTAAAAAATCGCAAACAATACGTTGAGATTGAACACTTTGATAATGAAACAGGAAACATAACCCATGTCAAATCACAACTTGCTCACGTCTCAGGGTCAATACCGCAAGGCAGTGTTCTCGGATGCGTCTTATTCTTAATATACATTAACGACCTGCCTAAAATCGTGGACACTGCTTGCACTCTATTTGCAGATGATATATCTTTGGTGATTCCATGTGAGAACAGTATTGACTTGAATAATTCATTAGATAGTGTAATGCATAAAGTAACTAGCTGGCTTAAAGATCATAATTTAAAAATTAACTTTACAAAAACTAAAATAATCCAATTTAAGCCCTACCAAAAGCATCCTTTAGACATAAACTATAGCTACCAAAACACAAAAATTGAAAATGTAAACTCATACCCACTTTTAGGCATAAATATTGACTCCAGTCTGAACTGGAAAGATCACATTAAGAAAATACATACTAAATTATCCCGCTTTACCTATGCATTGTATAATCTTAAAAGATCGTCAGACGCCAAAACAGCCACATGCGCATACTATGCATATGCACATTCATGGCTTCAATACGGAATATTACTATGGGGCAATAGTACTGATGCATATAAGTTATTTATATTACAAAAGCAATGCCTCCGAATAATTGTAAATATAGATAATATGGTTAGTTGCCGATTATATTTCAAAAGTCAAAAAATTTTAACTCTCACAGGTTTATATATTTTGGAGGCTTGTATATTTGTTAGAAGGAATAAAAACCTTTTCCCACTATATACTAGGCCTCCTAATTTACGAGCCCAGATCAAACTAGCTCCGCCGAATACTCAATTACAAATTGTAAAATCAGACCCATTCGGCATGGCTGTCAAAATTTATAATAATATCCCACATGACATAAAAACACAAGAGAACGAAAACAAATTTAGAAATAGCCTTAAGACATATTTAATAGATAAATGTTTTTATTCCCTATCAGAATTTTTCAATATTAAATAATTCAGGATTAAATAATATTGTATTGTATTGTATAATAATAATTTGATCAAGTCCTTAATTTATATAATTTTTATCAAATATTAAATTTTCTATAATTGTAATATAATTTTATTGACATTTAAAAATTAAATTTGTATAATCAAAATATTTAATAATTTAAAATTAATGTATTATTATTAATAGTCGATCGACTGAGTCGTAAATAATGTTTTTATTTATATAGATTATAATTTTAGTTATCATTGCTGTGCCCTAACAGGGTTCATGTGTACTGTTCTCCATATTTTTAAGACCTGTAAATTCACATGAATGCAAAAAATTTGATTTGATTTGATTTGATTAAAAATGCAATTTTTATCACGTGTTAACGGATTAACGATTAACGTTAACTTGCGTTAAATTTCCCGAAATGTAACGTTTTAACGTTTAACGAAGTTAATATTTTTAGTAATGGATTAACGATTAACGAAGTTAACTATTTGATTAACGGTGCCCAGCTATGGTTATAGACGACTTATAAAATGTACTCGGAAACCAGGTGAAGTTAAGTAAATATAAAATCATTGCAGCTTTAATCATAATAATAATGCCTAATTTAATAGCAACGTGTTGTGAGGTGTGAGTGTGAACTCAAAGTTGGCATTAAATTTCCAACTATGGAACGGAAGCCTACACTGCGCGTGGCCCTACACGCACTTAGCCGGTTTTTTTAGAAGTCGGTTAAAAAAGGTTTATTTTTTGCCATTTGACGACACGGTTACCGCAGAGGTCAAATGATCGCCTACTGCTCAACGGGTCGCGGGTTCGATTCCCGCATGGGACAGATATTTTGTAAGGCCTACAGAAATTTGTATTCATATTCATTTATTTACTCATAAACATAGGTACATTTGTGCCGGTCTGGGCGTATGTGCATGTGATATTTTATGTTTGTAACTGCACCCACGACACAGGAGAAAATCCTAGTGTGGGGCGACGTTTTAAAAAAAAAGAAAGAAGAAGAAAGACTCCTTAATATTGTCGTAGCACAAAAATAAAGAAAAGAGTTTTTGTGTTTTGCAACGCGAACTTGCTTTATTTTACAACTGCACAAAGCTTTACTTACAATTTGCAAACTTTAACTTCTACATAAAAACGAAATGCTAGCCACTAATCACAGAACAATCATCTGTCAATACCAGGTAAAATTTAACGCTTTCTGGGGTCCACGAGAAATTCACTCCTGTCAGGCGAAAATTACTCCACTTTGGTTCTCGAACGCTATCAAATTACTTGTTCTCCACCAACGCACCTTAGAATGAGAGTCGGAGAGAATGTCTGACAGAAAGTGTCAAAAATGTAGATAGCGCCATCTATCGTCCTCTTGTATAACTATATAAATCTATGTAATCACTGCTGTGCATCCTAGGAGCGTGTGTGCTTTGTTGCTTTTAAAAATATCGACAAATTTTAGATTTAATACAGCTCGCTCCATCTATTGCTCGTGGTTATAACTAATTTTAGAAATGTTAGACATTGACAATCCTTTCTTTATATCATCCTTGGTACTATTATTTATTCCGTGGTAATACTAAGTATCTGTCTGTCGATCGGTCGGAACAGCTGCGCATCGAGTGCTTCTACTACCTGGGCCAGGAGGAGCGCGGCGAGGGCGAGGGCGAGGAGGAGGGCGCGGGGGGCGCGGCGCAGCTGGCGCGCGCGCTGCTCGCCTTCCACGAGCACGCCGCCAAGATACTGGCGCCGGACGCGTTGGCCGTGAGTTTGTTCACTGCACACTCGTACTAGCTAGTAGGCCAGTCGATAAGAACATTAAAATCGCAAATGAACGGCCAGTTCTGATCTTTTAGTACGTTGTTAGGATCAGTATCGGTGGTCTAAATCCAAGTTTGCAGCTTCGAAAGACCTGTGCAAAATTTTTGGCACTCGAAAAACCACAAATTTTGGGAAGATTTTTCGAGGCTTGTCCGTTTTTATCACTATATCTCCCAAAGTATGCATTTTTCGAAAGGACTTGTGGGTTATGTTTTTAAAAAAGATTAAATTTTCTACAATTTGAGACCAAATTCAACTCCGTAGGTCAAATAGGAGTCCAGATACAGCTTTTCAAAAAATCTTCAAAAGATGGTAATTTTTCCCAAAATAGTGAAATTTTCAGTTTTGGTCAACTTAAGCCTGTAATTTCGGGGAAAATACTCATTCTACGAGGAAAGTTGAATCGAACAAAGTTGTAGCAAATTTAGTTAGTTTTAATTTTAGTGCAAAACATTGTCTATAGACCAAACAATTTTTCCACACACCTTAAAAAACCAAAATGTGGGAAAACTGCACTTGTCAAAAACTCAATCTATTAATTAAACAGATAGTCCAACCTCGAAGCTCTGGTTGGAATACTTTCGGATAACTGTTCGGGAACCGGGAGCTCCACCTAACCACAACTAGAAATATGCTACCCTTTTTCCATGCTGTAGGCAATTTTTTTACGCTAAAAGTGCTAGGTTCTACCTACACACGCACAGCGATTGCGAAGAGTACCCTGTGCATGTCGAGCAGGCGAAGGACGGAACGCCCCGGTGTTTTTAGTGGGTATGCCCAGTAGGGGCGAGTCCCACATAACCACAGGCAGGCCCCACCCTGCCTGTGGTAGATATAAAATCTTTTACACCGGGTCAAAAAAAAAAAAAAAAAAAGGTTCTACCTACAAGATATTAAAGGTTTGGAAGAGAAGATGGACCCCAAGAATGGAGTATCTTTTCCAAAGGTGCCTTTAGAATTCGCCGCTCTGATAAATTTTGTTTGGGACTGTGGTTAGGTTTGACCATTGAGCAAGTATTGACAAGGTCAATGAAAAGCCAGGAAGGCTTAATCCACGGTCGAGGGATATCACCCAGTGTACTTTCACGATGGACTGAAGGCATGGTGTTTGTGCTGTATGTTTGTGAGGAGCTAAAAAAGTTCTAGGACATTTCGTGTACCACCACGGAGCACCATATTGATATGAGGGCAGCACAGATTGGGAGAGATAACAACAATGTTGAGAAACTGGTGCACTATCTCGATATCCACCCTCCGTTTCCACGGACAAACAAGCTCATATCTATCAATAGTGGCATCTATGGGACCACCAATATTAACTGTCACATGACATGTCTTAGGAATTGGGTATCGAAGGTATAAATAAAATCACGGGCAACACATTTGGAAAGCTTTCCTTCAAGCGGAAAGACAAAGTGAGAACTTTTGCATCTATGAGCAAGACTATCAAGGTGAGAGACAAACATGTAGATGTAGAGCCGCTCACCATCTTCCCACTGTATGTGCATCATGAAGCAGTCGGACAACGACTTGAAGAAACACTTTAAATATGAGCTGACTCCGAACCTGTCACTGTTCACTGAAGAGGGCATGCGCAAAAGAACCAAATCGAAGTTCTACTTAGCGTTTACTCCACTCGCCCAAAACATCTCAATAGGGGTCAGCATCTTTGTTGTTGTAGACGGAGGCTACCTATTGCACAAGATGCTGGCATAGAAATGATTCAGTAAGAACAATTATCGCAGGATACGTCAGCTACACTCTTAATCAATTCGGACGAAACGTTGCTGTGGTATTCGATGGATATCCTGAGGATGGGGCGAAGAAGAACACAAATTGCCGAACGCGTGATACGCAATGGTTCACTCCAACATGCATGCACACGCACGCAAACACACACACACAACACCCATGCACACTTTTTTACTACAATAACAAAGCTATTACTGTAGGTTCATTTATATTCTAATGTTGTTATTATGTTCTATCTTTGTTCTGTATTATCTTTGTTGATTGTCACTGTATGTCTGTCTACTGAGCCCATGGTGGTTCGAAGTGGTGGGAGATTGATGTTCTGTAACACAGGTACTTTACCTAGCATAGGCATCAATCTCGCACAAACAATTTTCCTTGACCAATATTTTTTGCGTGTCTTGTTGTATGTTTGTTTGTGATATGAAATAAAGATATTATTATTATTATTACTCCAGTGCAATGAGATGGTGTTCGAGGAGTCGACCATAATAAATATGGCCCAAGAGACGTTGCTAACCAAGGACAACAACAAACGTCGTCTCATTAAAAGCCCTAAGCCCAGGGACCGGAAAACCCGTTCATTTGCTTAAGCCGTTCGAAAGGGTAACCCATTCGTATGGTAACCCAGTGGGCTCGGTAAGCCGTTCAACAGGTTTCCCAACAATAACGATAACCCGTAAAATAGGGGTTACCACCCACAACAATAATTTACCGCTTACCCAATCTTAAAGGTTTTTAGTGTTTATGCGCTTAACCGCTTACTGTTCGGGTTAGGGTAACCCTTTCCCTCACGCACACCGAGCGATTGAAATAGCACTGCGGGCGCAATAACGCCAGAGTTCGGTTGCGACCTTCGGCAAATATGCGGTGCAAAAGCAATCTACACGCCATATACCTAAGGTCTAAAATATTTTTTACAAATTAATCAGCGTTTAGAACGGTAACCCATTTGGGGGTTTTTGATATCGGTTAGCGGTAACCCGAAATAATTCAATCGAAGGGATTAATGTGTAAACCGGTAAGCCGTTTGAAAGCTTACCGTAAGGCAAAGGGTTTAAAAACCCAGCATTATAAAATACCCCATCAAAACCCTAAGGTTACCGGCTATAACGGTAACCGGGTCCGGTCCCTGCCTAAGCCCTACTAAAAGCCCTAATGTGCTCCGCCTTCAACAGCCAGGGGATTGAAATGATGCAGGCAGTCGAGGATGTAGATTGCGATATCATTAATAGCCCTCGACGAAAGCAACTTATACGAATCAGTGGTGATCATTGGAGAGGATGTGGACCTTCTAGTTCTTCTCAATGGCTTTGGCTCATGCGTGAAGAATGTCTTCTTCCAAAAAAGTGGTAGCTTCCGAACATATCATCAGGTTCAGAAGTGGTGTGGAAAATGATGCCACTCAGTGGGGCTGGATCCAAACCGAACATGGACTCATTTCAACCACTATGAAGAGCGAAGTGGCAACACCAAACCTGCTGAAAATGTTGTCATGTAGCTGCAAGAAAGGATGTACCGGAGGTGGTTGCACATATTTGAAAGCTGGGCTGAAGTGGAGTCTCCTGCCAGAACGTCGCGGTTATTCAAATTGGAGAAGAGTAGGATGACCCAATACCAATGATGGAAACATTTCTGGGCGATTGGGAACCTCCAACTAAACGCGCCAAGTGAATATGTATTGTACTGTGATATTATATTAAACTGTAAAAAAATACATATTAAAATTACAAATTTTGTTTAATTTCACACGTCTTCTTCAACTCAATTCAAGTTTTTGAAAAATGCAGTTTTTCCATATTTTGGTTTTTTAAGGATTGTGGAAAAACTGTTTAGTCTACAGGCGTTATTTTGCGCTAAAATTAAAGCTAACTAAATTTGCTACAACTTTGTTCCATTCAACTTACCTCGTAGAATGAGTATTTTCCCCGAAATTACATGCCAAATTTGACCAAAACTGTAAATTTCACTATTTTTGAAAAAAAATCCGTCTTTTAAAGATTTTATGAAGAGCTGTATCTCAACTCCTATTTGACCTACATAGTTGAATTTAGTCTTAATTTGTAGCAAATTTAATCTTTTTTAAAAACGTAATATACAAGTCCTTTCGAAAAATGCATTATTTAGGAGATATAATGATAAAAACGGACAAGCTTCGAAAAATTTTCCCAAATAATTTGCGGTTTTTCGAGTGCCAAAAATTTTGCACAGGTCTTTCGAAGCTTCAAACTTGGATTTAGACTACTGATACTGACCCTAACAACATACAAAAAATCAGAACTAGCCGTTCATTTGCGATTTTAGCCATTTTTAATGTTCTTATTGACTGGCCTATAGCCGTGCCCGCGAAATACGTTATTATTGCGCTTGGATAAAGCTCAACGCTCAAAAATTTCTGAAGAGGGCCACCCTTATCACCTATGGGTAGCCTACGACCTATGCTCAGACGTTACCAAATGTACAGAAACAAAAATCATTAAAATCGGTTAAACGGTTTCGGAGGAGCTCGATAGCCAACGCTGTGACGTGCAATTTTCATATACGAGTATCTATACTAATATTATAAAGAGGAAAGATTTGTTTGTTTGTATTGAATTGGCTTCGAAACTACTGAACCGATTTTAATGAAAGTTGGCATAGGGGTAGTTTGAGACCAGGGGATGGACATCGGGTAATATTCCTACGGGAATAAAAATCCCACGGGAAAACAAAAACAACGTGGGCGAAGTCGCGAGCGGAAAGCTAGTTAGGTTATAAATGCGAAAGTGAGTTTGTTACGTTTTCCGCCTAAACCACTGTACTTATTTAGCCCATGGGAATAACATAGACTACTTTCTATCCCGAATTTTTATCAGTTCCCTGGGGACGCAGACGAAGTTACGGGCAGCAGCTGATACTTCAATACGTATCGTTTCCAATGACGCCATTGGAAACTATACGGTTCTCCTGACTTTCATCGACTACCTTGGGTTACTTGAAAACTTTGAGCGTCGATATGCTGCACGCCCAAACTTATCAAAAAACCCACCAACTGGTGACTGGCTGCGGCGCCATGTAGCTGTAGTTTTAAGATTCGCATATACGCAACCCAGACTTGTAACGTAAGATGTGAAGTCACAATGCTCAGTAATTTTACTCTCAGAAATACTGTATTGATATGAAATTAGCTTATATGACAATGTCACGCTGGTTTTTCGTAGTCAACGTCATTTCCATGATGATTCCACGTATTTTTCCTGCGGAACGGGTACGAAATAAGCGTGTGACTCATGTCTAAGGGGTTTGAGCAGACGACTCTAGTACAGATTCCCGTAAATTCCCGTAGAGTAAATGCATCTCAAAGTGGAGAGGAAGGCCATCCTGAACCTCCACCTGTTCATTCAGGAGAAGGCAAATATGACTATGATCAGAGCGTTTGAGGGAGGCAGATCGGAATGGAAATTTCAAACCGTGAGGAAACTGTATGGTAGCCACGTAGTAAATCCTGTAATGGCAATGTCAGCCGATGTCATGCTTAAAACGTTAGAGTTCAAGAAGTCCCTGCGCTCTTTAGCCCTCATTCGCAAGAGGACGAACGAATTGAGGACCAAGAACTCTGTAACGATTGGTTGAGTTCTCGGTCACGTCAATATCGGAGGCAATGCCGACGAACTCGCAAGGGCTGACTCCGAGAACGTTCTCATCGGATCAGAACCAGCATGTGGCATTTCGACGGGTCGAACTGATGAAATACTGATGGTGTAACCGGAGGCTTAGAATAACAGACGGACAGACGTAGTAACGAGCGGTGTGTCCGGTCAGTACGTGTTCGGCGGGCTCGGCGAGATGATGTCCGCGGGCGTGGTGTGGCGCTGGCAGAGCGGCGGCGGGGACTGGGGCGACGCCGCCGCGGACGGGCGGCTGGCGGCGCTGCGGCACGCGCTGGCCGCGCTGGCGCTGCCGCCGCGCTCGCTGCGGCGCGCCGCCGCCTACCTGCAGCTGCTGCGGGCCGCGCCGCAGGTCAGTCGGTCCCCTCGCCGCGGCACGCTGCGGCGCGCGCTGGCCGCGCTGGCGCTGCCGCCGCGCTCGCTGCGGCGCGCCGCCGCCTACCTGCAGCTGCTGCGGGCCGCGCCGCAGGTCAGTCGGTCCCCTCGCCGCGGCACGCTGCGGCGCGCGCTGGCCGCGCTGGCGCTGCCGCCGCGCTCGCTGCGGCGCGCCGCCGCCTACCTGCAGCTGCTGCGGGCCGCGCCGCAGGTCAGTCGGTCCCCTCGCCGCGGCACGCTGCGGCGCGCGCTGGCCGCGCTGGCGCTGCCGCCGCGCTCGCTGCGGCGCGCCGCCGCCTACCTGCAGCTGCTGCGGGCCGCGCCGCAGGTCAGTCGGTCCCCTCGCCGCGGCACGCTGCGGCGCGCGCTGGCCGCGCTGGCGCTGCCGCCGCGCTCGCTGCGGCGCGCCGCCGCCTACCTGCAGCTGCTGCGGGCCGCGCCGCAGGTCAGTCGGTCCCCTCGCCGCGGCACGCTGCGGCGCGCGCTGGCCGCGCTGGCGCTGCCGCCGCGCTCGCTGCGGCGCGCCGCCGCCTACCTGCAGCTGCTGCGGGCCGCGCCGCAGGTCAGTCGGTCCCCTCGCCGCGGCACGCTGCGGCGCGCGCTGGCCGCGCTGGCGCTGCCGCCGCGCTCGCTGCGGCGCGCCGCCGCCTACCTGCAGCTGCTGCGGGCCGCGCCGCAGGTCAGTCGGTCCCCTCGCCGCGGCACGCTGCGGCGCGCGCTGGCCGCGCTGGCGCTGCCGCCGCGCTCGCTGCGGCGCGCCGCCGCCTACCTGCAGCTGCTGCGGGCCGCGCCGCAGGTCAGTCGGTCCCCTCGCCGCGGCACGCTGCGGCGCGCGCTGGCCGCGCTGGCGCTGCCGCCGCGCTCGCTGCGGCGCGCCGCCGCCTACCTGCAGCTGCTGCGGGCCGCGCCGCAGGTCAGTCGGTCCCCTCGCCGCGGCACGCTGCGGCGCGCGCTGGCCGCGCTGGCGCTGCCGCCGCGCTCGCTGCGGCGCGCCGCCGCCTACCTGCAGCTGCTGCGGGCCGCGCCGCAGGTCAGTCGGTCCCCTCGCCGCGGCACGCTGCGGCGCGCGCTGGCCGCGTTGGCGCCGCCGCCTACTAATCTACTAGTGAGTAAATTGTTAAAAAATGACAAAAAATTAATGATTTACATTTTTTTAAAATTTTATCTAACTTGTTCTTTTTTGTAAAATTTATTGATTCTAAATAAAATTCCTTGATTCATTGATTTCTAAAATGTTTTGATTCTCTCCATTCTTTTCGAACCTAATAAAACGAGGGAGTTCCTGCAGTCGCTCCATTTTCCCTTTTAAAAGTGTGGTTGTGATCGTGGATGCGTCGTCGCAGGAGCTGATCGCGTCTGTGCGCGAGAAGGGCGCGCAGTTCTCGGAGCTGGAGTACCTGAACGCCCTGAAGGTGATCGGCGCGCGGCGCGGCCTGCCGCCCGCCGAGCTGCGCGCGCTGCTGCGGCAGCTGTCCGCCGCGCTGGGGCACGTCGGCGTCACCGTGTGACTGGCTCACCGCCGGGGGACGTCACCGTGTCACCGCCGGTAGACGTCGCCGTGTGACCGCCAGGGGACGTCACCGCGTGACCGCCAGAGGACGTCACCGTGTGACCGTTAGGAGACGTCACCGTTCGACCGCACGGTGTGACCGCGCCGCCCTCGGACTGGGGCGTCAGCATGTGTCGTACGTTTGTTCGTTACACCATCACAATTTATAATTGCGACTGATAAGAAATACATATTAAGAGCGCATACAGCCAAAGACAATCTTTCGGTCTCGTACATTTAGTTGTCAACGTACCCTACTCGGATACGTAGGAGTGACCGCGTAACCGATCAATACGCTGTTCCAACCGCGGCCAATACCAACGCATTTTTATAAACATGTAAACATTTATTTTACAAAATAAATGTATTTAAGTAGATATTATTTTCAACGACTTGTATATTTAATCATTATTTATTTACGTGTAAGAAAATATTAAATATTACATTCAGGTTTTTTATACCTTGCATAAACTGGCTATGCAAAAACGTTAAGTTTTTATTATTTTGTAGCAGTTATTGTAGAATCATTGAAAACGTTTCTCTTGTAAGAAAGAACATCGGTCAAAACCCCATAGTAGCTGGACCTGATATTAAATAACCATGGGCATCATTACTTTTGTATTCATTATAGACCTAACATTATTTAAATTAGTCCCATAGCTCAATAATTCATTAAAAACTTCAGTAATGGGAGATATTCCCTTTTTCCTTTTTTAGGTTGAATGTGTCTATTCGGACCCGGATCCCTATAGAAGTCGATTGCTATTTGGACCCAGAGCATGAAATATGCAGTTTCATTAAAGTTTCTGTGTATGGTCACAATATCTACCTTACCTAACCGACAGTTTTCAATTTATCCTAAAGTTATTGTTCGATTACGATTCTATCGGGTCCGAATAGTAATCAACTTCTATAATCTAAGGATAGGGACCCGGGGTCTGAATAGCCACTCCGTTTTAGGTTAGGAGTAGGAGCAATATATTTTCTATTCCTTGAGTAAACTTAGAACTATAACATAGTTAAAATAATTAGAAACGTTACGTGAACATATAATATTTAATAAGATTTCATTAATATACGAGTATGTAACAATAAGGATGTTTAGAAATAAAACACTTTGATTCTCTAAAGATTTATTCAATGTAGTCTCTTATATTTATAACAACACAGTCTAAAAAACCTACTGGTACCGCTATTGTATTATCTTGGTGCCTAGCCCGCCCAAGGTATCATATACCACAGTCATAGTCATAACACGGGCACAGCATACAATTGTTTTCCAGTCTACCAAACAATTACAACAATATTCTGTGATAGCTTCCCTTCCAGCCAGACACAATATTTTCTATCTATATATAAGATGATCGTAAGAAGCAGGTGATATCAGAGTCCGTGAAACAAAATAGGGGTCAAACAAAACACATCACAAAGGAGAATCAAAAATCGCACAGTACCTATTAAGCAAATGCAAAGATTGACAGAGGCGCGTTCAGCGCCTCTGGGTGTAGTTGTCCGGTTGTTTTTTAACTCGCTCAAAGGCGTTGAACGGATTGCAGCAACCAAATCTTTTATCTCCCTCTTTCACATGATTTTTTATTTCTCTCTCTTTCTAGTAGATAACATTATAGAATATGGCCGCCAATATCATCCAATCACGTAAGAGTATTTCAGTCATAAACGTCAGAGCGTTTTACAACCATCAAATTCGATGGTTGTTCGGTTGTAACTCGCGCCGACACTCAAAGGTCTTGAACGGGCCGGTTGTTTCACCCGGTTGTCACGCTCGAAGGCATTGAACGGGGTTAGAGCGAAAAGTTGTACTTCGCGCGAAGGCCCTGAACGCGCCTCTCTGTAGTGTAAAGTGTAAAATCGAGGTAAAATCAATGAAAGACATCTGTCACTCGATTTCGAGAGTGACGATCCTTTACACGCAAATCACCAAAAAAGAACCAATACTTTGAATTATGCATCGTTTGCTTAGTATTATTCGTTTCAGCAAGTTCAAATACTATTCTCAAAAAATAAACACATTTTTAATGTTGTTAAGTGTTTTTTTTAGAAAAAATATCTTTTTTTTTATTAAGCGCGAAGATGTAATGTTCATACGAGAATGTGAAACGGAACTTGACGTCATTTTCAACATCTATCATCTTTGGTGAAAACCGTTCAAAAACTATATTACGATTTCATATGCGAGAAAATTGATTTTACGAATTCATTATTTTCTCTGAAACTCGAAGTTCTTGAGGTTTAATAGTTACATTTTTAAATTTAACTCATAAAAGCATATCTTTTAACATACATTTGATTTATGCCCATAGTCAGGTCCAATTTGGCCATTGTTCTTTAAATATATATTATTTTACCATTTCTTTGTTTCATTTACCCTGACACGAAGTTATTCTGCTGCTAAATTCCGAATTTGATTACATAATACTAGCAAACGTGAAATAAACGGCCCAGTCTAATGATAGATCCTCAGATAGACAGACAAATTTGTAATTGTATGATATGAGCCTTAAGGGTCGCCACAGAATATACCCGTGTTTGCTTGTTAAATGCTGTGGTTATGTTGTCGTATAGGTACGTGTTCACAACAACGGATGGGGAACCAAGATTATTGACACGATGGGATTGCAACGCAAGACTTCCCTAAGGATTATTATACCGCCTCTTCCCTAGGGATTATTAATATTATTCGGGATTTGCAATCATCTAAGTTTTTCAGTAACGTCAGAGCGTTTTACAACAATTACAATCATCAAATTCGATGGTTGTTCGGTCAAGACCTTCGACTGCCAGAGCAAGTCTGACGCCCCTGATAGAGTCTAGCTATTTAACGTTAATTTAACGTTCCGTAAAACGATAAAAGTGATAATATCGCGAATCCGACCAAAGTCACAACATAACCTATTGCAATGACTAAACAAATACATGGACCGGCCCTACCTACAGAATCAGCGTGACTACCTACAAAACTTTGGCACATAAAATGGCTACCTTTACTAGTGATGTACTCAGTATTAGTTGTGCAATATCGATAAATTTAAGTTTAAACAAATTCATCAATCCACTTATCTACGACATATCTAGGGAAATAGATCTTAGCTGAACAGCCCTCCTAGACAAGATGCATTTCGATAATCGCTAACGCAATCGCTAGTAGGAAAATATATGGGATTTGAAATAAGCCCTCGCTTAGCTTTCGAGCGCAATTGTTAAATCTCATACATTGTCCATTTAGCGATTGCGTTAGCGATTATCGAAAGACATCTTGTCTAGGGGGGCTGCACATTACGGACCTAAATTGTAATAATTTGATCGAAAAGTCGTGTTTCAGAAATATTTAGGCAGTTTCAAATTGTGGAACTACGCAAATTCTAAGAAAAACTTATTAAAGATCACTATTTAACTTAAGCGGTACAAAGTTCGCCGAGTCAGCTAGTATGACTATAAAGTTACACCAATAGACGTGTATTTTCTTTGTATAAACAAGTGCGAGAAAATGTTATTGTAAAATAAATAGGAATAGTTTTTTTTGTAAAAAATTATTTAAAGGAGGCGATAAGTACTTACTTTCAAGTAGGTAGGATAATTTGGGTGTAATTTAAATATTTTTTTTAGTTTTGTACGGTACGTTACTAATCAAAGTTTATGACAAACTTTGTCATAGGAACCTTATATGTTCAATTATTATGAAAAATTGAGGTTTTAAAAAACTAAAATTAATTGACAATGATAATAATTCATCAATTATTAAGCTTTCCAATTTTAATTAATAATAATTTCCTATTACTTTAGTCACTGCATGTGAGCTAGGCTTAGGCACGTAAGTCTGTCTGTTTAATATTATATATCGATAGACTAATTAAATTTTCTCTTTAGGTATCTTCACTATCGCCCATTAATAGTAGCAAAATTCACACGTTCGTTCGGCACTTAAAATGGCGGACTGGTCACGGTAGGCAATTTTTGTGACGTCACAGAAAATACATGCCACAGACGAAACAGTATGCATCTCTTTCTACAAATGTATTTTCACTTTTGTAAGAAAGAAACAAAACGATATTTGATAGATTCGTGTCAAGATATCAAAGAACAGTTTAACGGGGCATCTCCATATGTCTATCTCAATGACCTATTGATTCAATAGCCCTTATATTTATTGGGGGTGATTCTGAAGCGATCACCTAAAACTATAACTAAATAAAATTAGAGATAGAAATGTCAATCACCGTTTGGTATTCAGAACTCACAAGTTAACTCTAAAATTAAGAGTGACGTTACTAAACTACTCAATTTAGTGTTAGATGTTATTTTCGTATTCTGACATGCTTCCTAAATCTAATTTTTCCTATAATTTTAAATATGTCAAACTAATTTTAGGAGGTGAACTTTTAGGTGCCGTCTAAATTTATCTTGTTACTTTTTAACGATTTTCTAACATTACCGAAGGCATTTTTTTTTGTGCAACTTGCCAAATGGATGATGAATTGGTTGTTATGGCATTAATAGAGTCTTCAGAAAGGTAAAATATTTGTTTTATATAAAAAATTTGATAAATACCTGCCTCTTAGTTTTAAAATATATTTGTAAAGTATCGACTTATTTATGTTATAGAATAGGAGAAGAAAAAGTAAAATTGAGGAAGTTGAGGGACAAATCAGACCCATTTACTATGCCCGAACGTAAATTTAGAAAAATATTTCGTTTTCCTCGCCAATCCGCTCGCAACTTGATAGAAGCTATAGACTGCACTGGAGTACAGATTGGCTCCTTACCGGAACATTTAAAGGCCAGCCTTTGGTCATGCAGAGCTGTCACTGTTGTCACTGATTTAATATTGCGCAAATTAACTCCACAAAAAAATTTAATTTCCTAAAACAGCAATAGAAAAGGACCTTGTCAAGGCAGAGTGAGCGAGCACCTACTTACATAGTAATAAAATATTTTGAAATAATTATTAAGAAATACATTAACATTCTCCGTCCTTTTTCTATTTAGGTTTCTACAAATGGAATGCCAAACACACTTGGAGCTGTTGATGGTACACATATTGGTCGAGGCCTGGAATGCAGCAAACTCCTTCTGTGTGGAGGTAATCACACAGAAGGAGGTGGCAGAACGGGCCAGAGAAGATGACGCAGCGGCAGATCCCTGCCGCCGCAGAAGAACGGGGCGGAGGAGACGGCAGTTCGCCCGCCTTCTTCCTCCTGACGGTGACCAGCGGGACGCGGGCCCGGGAAGCCCGAGTCCTGCATTGCACAGGCCACCGCCAGTCGTGGATACTCCTAATGCCCAGGAGCATCGCCGGCCTTCCCATTTTAGGGAGGTGAGAGGGGCTCGCCGTAGGCGAGCAGACGCTGACGAGGTCATGGAAGTGTCCGAAAGGGTTCCCATGGCCTTGTCCGGCGACGGGGCGTCCCTACCTGACGTATCCTCTTCGTCAGATGACGGGGAGGATGCGGCGGTGATGGACGTTCTCGTGCCAAGGCGTTTGTGAGGGGGCATCGTTGGGTTTTAGTCGGTAGGCCGCGGTTTCTGGCTGGCGCTCTGCCCCCAGTGGCCGCGGAGAGTCCGACATAACCTCGCGCCTACCCAAGCGCGAGGTATGCGTAACGCATTTCCCAACGTTAAAAAAAAATGGTACACATATTGGTATTGTTGCTCCACCACTGACACACCCTACAGCACCAGGAAACTTATTATACAATAGGAAAGGCTTTTATAGCATCAATTGCCAAGTCGTGAGTTGTAATTTGTTTTTCCCAAGTAGTATAATAGTACTGACATTTAGATGATAGGTAGGCTATATATGTATGTATTTACTCTTACAACAGAAATTAATATTCTATCTGCAGATAGAAGTATGCCTATCTAAGATTTGTTGCCTAGCAATTACTATTATTTGTCAATAAATAACAGCGGTTATTATGAAAAGAAAACAAAAATTACTAATGAAACAAAATACGCAATTTTAAAATTCAGAGGAAGTCACGAAGTACCTATCTATACAACTACAGACCACAAATTATATTACTGTTACAGATAGGAATCAACCCCTCTAGCGGCCGTTTCGTAGTGAAATGACAGCTCCGTAATGATAGTGCTGCAAAACTATCGACTGCTTATTATCGACATACTGAAAATTATCGATATAAAAGTTACAGCCCTAATCTACTTTTTTAATTCTGATAATATTTTAGGTTATTAAAAATCAAAACAACGAAATGCGATTATCTTTTTATTGAATTTAACATACAATATGACAAAAACGTACACAATGGAACTTATTAGAACCCACAATTCTCCGCCATGCAACGCTGTGCTTACTCTGCGATTCTGAAAAGATAAATAAGCATTTGTATAAAGTGTGACGACTCTAAAATGAAAAACAGTGAAAAACCTAGTAAAAATAAAT
This sequence comes from Schoenobius gigantellus, assembly GCA_963935595.1. Lineage (NCBI taxonomy): Eukaryota > Metazoa > Arthropoda > Insecta > Lepidoptera > Crambidae > Schoenobius > Schoenobius gigantellus. The sequence continues at coordinate 39,750,191 of OZ012549.1, forward strand.
AACCTGCCTCTCCATCTGATCTTAGTCTCTCCACTTCTCAATATCTGTACACCTGTTGATACAAAAAAGATAATTATATAAGACATTACTTTGTTTTTGAAAATAATTTTGTTTTATTGATTATTTACAAAACTTCAGATTGAAGAATTGAACTCTGCAGACAATGGCAAATAGTTTAAAACGTTTGAATACATTTTGAAGAAGTTAACATTAAAAGCAATTAATTTTATAGTAGGTAATCTAACCAAACAAATCAATCTAGTTTTTAATTTTGATGAATATGTTAAGGTCAATAAGAAATGTTTTCCATAAATTAATGATATTCATTCATATAAATGATTTTAATTAGAGTTTGAAAAAGCATTTAAAAGGAATGGCATACCCATTCCTTTTGTAATGCTTTTAAAATTATGTTTATCAAACTTTCACATTCTCTTAAATAATTGTGTCAGAGTTAAATGTTCCAAATTGGTTCACTAAACTCAAATAAAACTAGATTTATTAAATTCTCATGGCCAAATGTAAGGAAAGTGGATACAATCGAATCGTTGAACTCATCAATTGTAGTTACAAAATTTTTGGGTATTACACTTGATGCACGTTTGTGGGATCAACATAGTCCTTCGCGAACAGACCTAGTTCTGTTGTATATGTAGTAAAACAATTCAAGCATGTTACTATGTTGATACGGCAAGATAAATTTACTTAGTTATTTTCAGTGTCATGTAATTGGCTATTACTGCTGGGTTTCGGCTGCTAGTATAGAAAGTATTTTTGGACTTCAGTTGGTGCTATTTATAATTCACAAGCAAAGGTTTCTCTAAGAAATATTTTTAACTAAATTAATATATTGATTTAAGCTGAACAGTCTAATTATGAAAATTTGATTTGTCTATAAAAATTATAAAACCTTTGGTACCAATTTTCGATTTCATAATCTAAACACAAGAAATAGAAAGCCACTGTGAACAAGTGTGTATTGATCTGCTCATCACGTTCTAGTCATTTTCTGATATAACCATAAAAAGTAGGTGTTATAATAGCAACGTAACATCCCATTTTTTTTTTCGTCGTGACTATTGTGATTTTCAAAGCTTATTTACTCGCAAACTATAAGACTTGAGAGAAAATTGACATGAATAAAAAGTGTTAATTTTAAAGCTATTCTATATGATACAACCATAAAAATTAGGTGTCCTAATATCAAGGCAACATCCCAAAATATCCCATCCAGTTAAATATAATTATTTATAATTCTGATAAAATATTTGTTTAATTAAGTATTTATTTGAGTCATGAATCGGAACTTATACTTTACACAAACATTTTATTTTTAAACTTTAGAATTATAATTTTATTTAATTAGGCTGATATTCTTGTTTTTATTTAATGTGGAATTAATTATTACATTTTTGATAAAAATAACCTAAGGAGATAAATTATTTTTTTCATCACGGAAATTAGTATGCATGAAACGGAAAAAATCGATTTGTCAAGGGAACTTTCTTATCTTGAATGTACTATATTTAATTTTATCACTGATTAGCCTTTCAGAAACAAGGGGTTAATAAGCAAACATATTTATGTCAAAAACAAATTAATCACCTTTTGACAGCCCACTTTCTGTTATTCATGTCCTGTTCATTGCTTGTGCAGTGGCTTATGTTCTTAGCATATTAATAAAATTGATAAAATGAAATTCAGGTCCATGGTGAGTAACCAAAGCTTCTAACATATCGAGCTTCTCTATGCTTCCGAAGTCACCTTGCGCCCAGACATGTGCACCATCAGAAGATCAATTTTAGCAGAGCTTTGCTACTCTTTTTGAGAAGAAGTGTTTTTCATTTTCATTCAATCTAAAAAAAAATTACATGTAATTTTGAACAACAACATAGTGTAGGTTATTTAATGGAAAACATAATATTAAATTAATTTTAAACTATTGTTTATTTAATGAAAAAAATATTACACAACTTTGCTCACCTATCATTATTGGATTTTTAAGTATTCCTGAATTTATTTCACTTGGAGGAAGTTATTTATTGCATACTCAACTCAAGATATTCATCTTCAAGTATTTGTGTTTCAAAATAACACTAGTTTTTCTGTGTTCATAAGTTGTTTTTATCGATTTCAAAATTGATGTGCATCCAGAAATGTAACCTCTGTTGAAGCCGATGGTCTGTAAAATATTTTAGTGGATTCATAACAATATAAAGTTCGCTCGTTTTTTAGTATGGGAAAGTTCAACTTCATACATTTTGGTAAATAACTATTAGGCCAAAGATGAAAGCGTTCTTCACCTGGATTTGCCTACAAGAGAGTTGCTGGATGTCTGATTATCAGAGTAACAAGTTGTACTGTCACCATGGTGATCTGATAAACTTAAGTAAGATTATGGTAGCTAACCAGGTGGGCTCAGCTATATTAGCATGAAATAGTATGAAACAATGAAAGGTCAAAAAGTTATTAAGTTTAGAAAATCACAAGCAAACAAACCGATAAAACTGCCGAATCCCTTCGTACACACAGGTACTGTTATTGAATCAAGAACAGTGAGTGTCAAAAATCTTAAAAAACATGCTTAAAACACATAAAATCTGAAGATAAATTAGAGATTTAAACAAACCAACAATGTAATAATGAAAAATGAAATGCAAATGTGTGCGTTCTACTTCTATGATGAAATGACACGACACGACACACACACATGCACCCAAAAGCAAAATGGCGTCAAAAAAAATGGCGGAGACTGTCTCAGAGCCGCTCCACTAACGACCCGCTAGTTATAGGGGTGATTCCAACGCCTGCTACAGACTACCACGTATTTTTTTTTATTTCATAGCATAGGCGCGAAGCCATCACAAAAGCAGAATAAATGTGGAATAATTTTTCTTTTGTGATAAAATGAATGATAAACAATAAAATTTCTTTTCTGTTATTTACAAATACGATCAAATCTTAAATTAATAATTTCTGATAGTAAAGTTAGTAGAATATAGCTGTTTTTAATGTTTCTAAATTATCCCGTTTTTCTACAGCACTAGGTGTATTTATAATCTGTGTATTCAATTTAAGAAATTGTCAAGTACAGTTTAAATTAAGAGAGTCCGGCGTTTCAGAATACGAATTACCTAAAACTAATTTAAAATTATATGTTTAATTTCAGTTTTAGTTTTAGTGCAGGTAACTTCAGAATTACCCCCATTGACGATTTAATTTGGTCGGATTCGCGATATTATCGCTTTTATCGCAATTCGGAACGCACCACATGTTTGTTACTTACCATAGATATAGAATGAAATAGATGGGCTATAAAAGCCGTCAAACATGAGGAAAAGAGATAAACTTATACACATTGCCAAAGGAAAGAAGAAGATGGCATCATTTTTTTTGTCCTTGTTACGATATAGGTGAAACTGGTAGTGGGGATTGTTTATCACCAGCGTCTGGTGCTAAACAAATACGTGGAAGAAATTTGTTCTGTGAATTATAGCTTACTGTGTAATTATTTAACACTTTAATTAGTGTAATTGTGAACTATTTGAACATTTAAATCATGGTGCACTGCTCCGTTTTAGTTTGTAATAGTGATAGTGCTAGAAAACAGGAAAATATAACCTTTTACAGGTAAGATCTAAATTGTGTCAATAAAAAGCGCCAAAACTATTTTTTAAATTATAAATACAAGTTATATTGCAATATTTTATCCTTCTACTATGGTTCTCAATCATATTATGGGATTAAACATGAAATTTCAAACTAAGTAGTAAGGTTATTGTTAACCTAACAAGCTAGGAATGTCGCCATACAATATGGCCACGTATACAGCCAATGCGTATAACATTTTGCCGGGTTATAATGATACCAGTTACGCTACGACTATTTTTCCTTGATTCGTAGGTAATTTGTTACGTGAAAGGGAACTCACATATTAGTTTCTGTGTTACATTAATATTGACATATTTAAGTATAAAATTTTGAGCATTTTAGATAACAAAGGTAATTCTTTTGAAGTGAGACTTTCCATTTGCTTGTTTGTCTGTATTTAACAGATTTCCTTCGGGGAACCTCCTTTTATTTTTAACCTGTATACATATTGTTTCAGGACGCATCGGTGTTGGATTTCGGTTCAAATTTGAATACGCCCCGAAAGAGAAAAATGCGGCTTCAAATGCTGGGTTTGAAACAATCAGCGAGGTCATCAAATAAAAAACTACGGCCAGTGCGTCAATCGCTTAGACGATTGGGAAAAAAAGTAGTCACACTTAAAAATGTGTAAAGTGATTTGAAGTGTAAGTTAATGATGCAAAATTAGTAGTTGGACATTTTAGATACTGTAGGAGGAAACAATAGAGATTTTCTGAAAAGATTTTTAGGAGTTGACAAAAGAAAGTATTCTGAACCTTTAAGGAAATTCGCGCTGTGCTTACACTTTTTAAGTTCAAAGGCATATGAGTTTGTACGTAAGCAATTTAATACGTGTTTACCACACCCAAAAATAGCTGGTGAGTGGCGAGGAGTAGACAGCCTCTAGAAAATGTTTGTGATTTATTAGCAATTTTGTGCCATAGCTAGTAATCTGGCTTAATCCAAATGAAATAAGTCATATCTCTACTTTGTCTGAATATTTAACAAGAACACATAGGATGTAGATATAGCTCTATGCACCGAACAAGTGTTTCTAATTAATTATATAGGTACTCGACAGAACATAATCTTCCTCAGGGATCTACAAATTGGTCTTGTCCTGCGCTATTTCCAAGTTGCCGCCAGCGGGGGCGAGGTTGGGGGTGGCAACACGGGCAACTAAGAATAACCAGCTATCTACATCGGCATCTTGCGTTCTTTGCCAGATCTTTTTTCCACATTGTGAGCAAGCTTACCAACTTTGGGCTTTTAGCACCATATTGAGTGCGGTATCAGTAGTTCAATTCTTGAACTTACCCAGCCCAAGTGAATTTTTACCTGTATTATAGTGAATTTTATCTCTGTAAGCCGAAGTCCTTTATTCAATGACAATAACGGTGCTATTAAAATATAATTTTAGAAAATGTTTATTTTAAATTTAATATTATACATTTACTAAATCTTCACAAATATTTAGTAAATGTGTAAATATTGGATTTTAAATAAACTGCAGAGATAAAGAAAAAACAATGATTATTGCCCGCTGTATTCTTAATCGAGCGACGATCTTCGCAAGGTACCTAGCTGGCAAAAGCTGGAAGTGAGTGGTCGCGGATCGTGCTCAGTGGCGAGCACTTGGAGAGGCCTATGTCCAGCAGTGGACGCGTGTGGATGATGATGATGATTCCTAATATTTTTTCTTATATTTGTAAAGATATTTACATAAATAAATAATAGTAAAATGTTTTAAAACGAAATATACTCGAGTAAATCCGAAAAGTGTAGTTTTATTTAAAAGTGTAAATGACTTTAGACTGTGGCGAAGGTTGAATGAAGAATTCAATAAAAAAAATCGCAACTTCCTCCCACTTTTATTTTTTGAGACATATTATTGAGCGAGGGGCGCTCATTAAAATGTCTCAAAAAAAATACGTAGATCAATCAACCCTACTTTATGTTTATAGTGGTAAAAGCCACTATAAACATAAAGTAGGGTAAAACTTAAAGCAACACTGGTATACCCATCTACTTTAGGCAGGTATGACGTCATCTATGTCTGTCCCTTACGGGTATACGGTCACGTCCTATCTATTCAAAGTGCTAACAGACGATCCGATTAGGTTGGATCCAACGTGATCCAACCAAATGAGGAGCCGACGCGCCTACAGACGTTCCGACGCGGTTGGCAATCCAACATTAGGGATGCCCTAAAAAGTATTATGTACCTATATCGATATCGATACAAAATACTATTTTGGCCAATACAAAAACATAATTTGTCTTTGCGAAACTCAAATAAATTAACACCTTTTGTTAATATTTTATAAAGTTTATAAAATTTGTTTATAAAGAATAAATAAATAGGTACAGATAGATTTCATGATTGTCCTTAATTTTTGAGGTAATGTTTGTTAGAAATATTTATTTCCTGTGATCCGACTCTATCGATCGGTATCATAAAAATCCCGATCCAGACAGGTGATTATTTAGCAGTCTTTGAATGCGGTTGGATTTGTTTTTGAATTTAAAATTATGAATTCTTTCCGCAAAGTTATGTCTACGGTATTTAATGTACTTTTCCTCCATGTTGCATCGCCGTCGGATGCCTTGTATTGTATTACTGAATAGGACCATTCGTTCCATTCGTTTGGGAACTATGAAGCCACAGCCAGACATCCAGCCAGATCATAGATATAGAATGAAATAGATGGGCTATAAAAGCCGTCAAACATGAGGAAAAGAGATAAACTTATACACATTGCCAAAGGAAAGAAGAAGATGCCATCATTTTTTTTGTCCTTGTCACCGTATATAGGTGAAACTGGTAGTGGGGATTGTTTATCACCAGCGTCTGGTTCTAAACAAATACGTGGAAGAATTTTGTTGTGTGAATTATAGCTTACTGTGTAATTATTTAACACTTTAATTAGTGTAATTGTGAACTATTTGAACATTTAAATCATGGTGCACTGCTCCGTTTTAGGTTGTAATAGTGATAGTGCTAGAAAACAGGAAAATATAACCTTTTACAGGTAAGACCTAAATTGTGTCAATAAAAAGCTCCAAAACTATTTTTTAAATTATAAATACAAGTTATATTGCAATATTTTATCATTCTACTATGGTTCTCAATCATATTATGGGATTAAACATGAAATTTCAAACAAAGTAGTAAGGTTACTGTTAACCTAACAAGCTAGGAATGTCGCCATACAATATGGCCACGTATACAGCCAACGCGTATAACATTTTGCCGGGTTATAATGATACCAGTTACGCTACGACTATTTTTCCTTGATTCGTAGGTAATTTGTTACGTGAAAGGGAACTCACATATTAGTTTCTGTGTTACATTGATATTGACATATTTAAGTATAAAATTTTGAGCATTTTAGATAACAAAGTTAATTCTTTTGAAATGAGACTTTCCATTTGCTTGTTTGTCTGTATTTAACAGATTTCCTTCGGAGATAACTACTCGAAACCAGTTGGGTTAAAGCTACTGGTCCATTGAATTGGCAGCCAACCAAGCATACCCGAATGTGTTCTAAGCATTTTGAACAACAGTGGATTCAGAAAAACAAAAAAGGCACTTTTCTTAGGAGTGGTGCTATTCCTAAACTTTTTTTACAGATCAGTAACTTATACATATTATACTTCATGCTTCGTCCTCGAGATTGGTACCTATAAGAAAGAAGGATTAGATATTCACACTTGTAGTAACGCATAGTTGCTACCACTCGATGCACTAGTTGAGGGTAAACCTAGATTCAAAACATTTTTATAAATTTTTTGAGGGTATTTCTCTCACCGCGCCTTGCCTCGATTGCCGGGCTGAGCGAACTTTCATTCGCTATTTAGTGCTCGACCACTCGAGTCGTCAAGAAAAAAAAAATCTATCGTAGCTACATTTTTTTTTCTTCTTGCAAAGTGGTAAAATGCCTAAAAGAAAACGTGCTATATCGCCCAATTTAGTCAGTATTAGTAAAAAATTAAAACGGTTAGAAAAACAAGTGCGCAAACATCACGTGCGTCGTTCACGGATCATCGAGTCGTCCTCATCCAGCTCCGCAGCCTCGTCGCCTGCTAGAAGTATACATGAAACAGGTACCTACTCATTGTTTTATATTTTTTATTGCAGCATTAATGTTACGCAAAAAATAAACGTATAGGAAAGCCTGCGGGGCTATCTCGCCACGTTTATGAACAACGAACGTACAGGGAAGCCTGCGGGGCTATCTCGCCACGTGTCGTAATAAGAAAACGTACAGGGAAGCCTGCGGGGCTATCCCGCCACGTGTCGTAATAAGAAAACGTACAGGGAAGCCTGCGGGGCTATCTCGCCACGTTTCGTAATAAGCAAACGCACAGGGAAGCCCGCGGGGCTGTCTCACCAATCGTTTTTTTTTTTCGTTTGTTTGCTTGCATAATTTTATACATACCTTGTGATGTTTCTATACATACTACATGGACGTGAACGCTCCTTTCTAGACGGATACTCCTCACCGAACGAAGATGTGGCTGCGATCATAGACGCAGACCTGCAAGACATCCTCGCGAGCGAAGGTTCCCCGGCGCCACCGCCGCGTGAATCCACCGCGCTGCCGCGCGCCGCCGCCGCCGTCGCTACCGCCGCCGCCGCCGCCGCCGCCGCGCCGTGTGATGATGTTCCTGAACCCAGTCCGACCGCTGAGCTCGCTCAGCCTATGGACGACCTGGACTCCGCCATATTGGAAATATTGGGCGATGACCCTAAGGCCAAAGTGGAATATGGGCCACCTATTCATAAGGAAATCGCGAGTCGACTTGAACACCTCGCCGTCACCGGCCTGAACAAAGATGTTCGAAAAGAACTTAATGAAAAATACAAAGTTCCAGAAAACTGTGTCCGTACGGGAGCGCCATCTCTTAACGATGAAATTCGTGCTGCTTTGCCCGAGCCCGTCATCAAGAGAGACAAAATTTTGTACTCTAAACAAAAGCAACTCGCTACGGCAATATCATGTGTCGCTAGTACTATTAGTGAACAATTATCGAGCAAAGACAAAAACCACGATATTCTCAAAAAACTGATGGATATCGGTCGCCTGCTCTGTGATGTGCAGCATTCAGAATCGCTTTCCAGACGGAACTTTTCCCTCTTTTCTGTAAAGAAAGAAATGAAAGAGTACCTAACCAATACAAAAATAGACAAACACCTTTTCGGAGAGAACCTATCAGAGGCGATAAAAACGGCAAAATCCGTAAACAAATCTGGGTCAGATCTAAAACTTTATACTAAAAATATTAAACATCCTCAGCCTTCAACTTCGAAACAACAACCGCCAAAAAACTGGAAGCCCCCGGTCCCAGCTCGCCGGCCGCCGGGCCCCGCGTGGAGCCGCCCGGCGCCGCCAGCGCGCGAGCAGCCCGCCGCCTCGTCGAGGAGGTCGCCGCCGCGGCCGAGGCCGACGCGCCGCCGGTAGACCCGGTAAGATACGCCGGCCAGCTGGCGTTTTTTCTATAACCAATGGTGTCTTATTACAAAAGATCACACTGTTCTCGACTGGATTAGAGGTTACAGAATACCATTTTCTAAACCAGTCGTCCAATATCACATTCCTAAATCGCCGGCTTACACCGATACCGAAAAAACACATTTCAAACACGCCATAGACGAGTTATTAGCGCTAGGCGCGATTTCAGAATGTCAACCGCACGACCAACAATTCTTATCGAGTTTTTTCTTACGACCTAACGGAAATTTTCGTTTTATTCTCAATTTAAAAATTTTAAACAAATTCATCGACACAGAACACTTTAAATTGGAAAATCTCCGCACAGCCGTCAAGTTAATAACAAAAAATTGTTACATAATTAGACTTAAAAAATGCTTATTTTTTGGTAAAAATTCATGAAGATTCGAAAAAATATTTGAGATTTAAATGGGAGGACAAAATATTTCAATTTAACGTCTTACCTTTTGGGTTAAACGCTGCACCTTTTGTATTTACAAAAATCATGAAACCGGTTATAAAATTATTAAGACTATGCGGACTCTTATCCACTATTTATCTTGATGATATACTTTTGCTTGGTCAATGTTATGATGATTGCATTGCCAACATACAAATCACAAAAAAGCTACTCTTAGCACTCGGTTTCAGAATAAATTGGACGAAAAGCGTTTTGAGTCCATCCACTTCATGCAAATTCTTAGGTTACTTATTAGACTCAGAAAAAATGCAAATTACGTTACCAAAAGACAAATGTGAAAAAATTAAAAAGGAAATACAAACATTTACACAGATTACGCGATGCAAAGTTAGAGAACTCGCTCGTTTATTTGGCTTACTTATATCGGCGTGCCCCGCAGTAGAATATGGATTATTATATACGAAACAGCTAGAGCGGTGTAAATTCCTCAGTCTTAGGTCTGACGAGGACTATGATAACTTTATGAACATTCCTAACTCCGTGTTGCCTGAACTATACTGGTGGCTACGAACGCTAGATAACCCGGCTCGTAGCATTAGAGATGACACGTATGTCACTGAAATTTATTCTGACGCCTCAACAACGGGATGGGGCGCGTCATATAACGGCCAAACAGCTAGCGGCCAGTGGTCCCATGACGAACAGGCACAACACATCAATGTTCTCGAATTATTAGCAGCACATTTCGCTTTGAAAATCTTTGCAAAGGATTATACCAACTGTCAGATACTTTTGCGAATCGACAACACAACTGATATCGCATATATTAACCGTATGGGTGGTGTTCAATACCCGCACCTAACTCGGATCAGTAAAGACATCTGGCAGTGGTGTGAAAACAAAAACATATTTATTTTTGCTAGTTATATAAAGTCTGCTGACAATCAGGTTGCAGATGCAGAGTCTAGACGCAACCATCCCGATATTGAATGGGAGCTGTCAGACTCTGCGTACACTGCTATAGTTCGAACATTTGGTGAGCCGATTATCGACCTATTTGCCAGCAGATTAAATAATAAATGCAACATGTACGTGTCGTGGGATAGGGATCCGAACGCACACGCTGTGAATGCATTCACAGTGAACTGGTCGCCTTATTTTTTTTATGCCTTCCCTCCATTCTCTGTCATATTAAAAGCATTGAGAAAAATCATATCGGACCAAGCCACGAGCATCATGGTCGTGCCAGATTGGCCAACACAGCCCTGGTATCCGGTATTTAGGGAATTACTAGTTTCAGATTGCGTCACCTTCACTCCAAATGAACACTGTCTAATTTCTAATTGCAGTCGCCGCAATATCCAACGCAACCTTACCCTGGTGGCCGGGATATTGTCCGGGCGGCGCTGCTGCAGCGGGAGGTACCGCACTCCTCAATAGACGTAATGCTTGCATCTATCTCCCGTAACTCTCTTAGGCAATACAATACTTACTTCAGAAAATGGTTTGATTTTTGTACTAAAAATCAACTTAATTTATACAAGGCGCCTGTTCCTAAAATAATAGATTTTTTAATTACTGTTTTCGAAAATGGTGCTCAATATGGTTCCTTAAATTCTTGCAGAGCTTCCTTGGCTCTAATATTAGGATCATCTGTTTCGGAAGACGACCGGATACAGAGATTTTTTAAAGGTGTATATAGGCTCCGACCTCCGACACCTAAGTATGATGTAACATGGGACACGAACAAAGTCCTTGACCTACTGGCCACGTGGTACCCCAATGACGATTTGTCCATCGAACAGCTCTCTAGGAAGTGTTGTACTCTATTAGCCCTTGTAACAGCGCATAGAGTACAAACGTTATCTTTGATTAATGTTAAAAATATAGAATCACTCCCCTTACAAATTATAATAAAGATACCTGAATTTATAAAAACATCCCGTGTAGGATCTAAGCAACCCCTTCTTTGTATACCATTTTTTGAAGAAAAACCAGAAATTTGTCCCGCTAAAACATTGTTGATGTATTTAAACATAACTTCAACCCTTCGTAAGTCAGACATCCTATTCATAAGCTTCAAAAAGCCGTACAAGCCAGTCACGACTCAAACATTGAGTCGTTGGATAAAAACAACACTCAAAGAAGGTGGTGTTGATGTAACCATATTTTCAGCTCACAGCACGCGCCACGCCTCCACGTCTCGTGCTCTCCGGCAGGGAGTCAGCATTGACCAGATCCGCCTGACAGCCGGCTGGAGTAACAACTCTGAGACGTTTGCTAAGTTTTACAATCGGAATGTCGTGAGCACAGACAGTGGAGCTATGGCGCGAGCTATAATCAATCCCTAGGTACTCTAATATAAGTTTTGTTTATGGAATTAAGTTTAAAAATTACAATTATTCCATTACTACGTGTTAGTGTTGGTTGAATAGTAATAAAGAACATGTAAGCCAAAGTATGAATCTATCGATTAAATGGCAATTGATTGATAACTTACTGTTTTATTTCCATAAGTAGGTAAAGTAACCTTATACATTTAAAATCATGTATGTAAATGATCAAAATGGTGATGTTTTCAAAACACTCTCAATATCTACAAGTGTGAATATCTAATCCTTCTTTCTTATAGGTACCAATCTCGAGGACGAAGCATGAAGTATAATTAGTGATTAAACGAACTTACCAAAAGTGAAGTTCTATCATAATTATACGAATGCTTCGTCCGAAGAGATTGGTACAACCCTCCCCTTACCTACTTTGTTGCCATCCCCAACGGGTTTTGGAAACATCAGACTATGAGCACACTCTAAAATAATGAAAGTTCGCTCAGCCCGGCAATCGAGGCAAGGCGCGGTGAGAGAAATACCCTCAAAAAATTTATAAAAATGTTTTGAATCTAGGTTTACCCTCAACTAGTGCATCGAGTGGTAGCAACTATGCGTTACTACAAGTGTGAATATCTAATCCTTCTTTCTTATAGGTACCAATCTCATCGGACGAAGCATTCGTATAATTATGATAGAACTTCACTTTTGGTAAGTTCGTTTAATCACTAATTATATCTACAAGGTACATACCCTATCAAGCCAAAACCTAAATTTATTTTTCACAAACCCAACTATTTTTATGGGGGATTTCGAATTTTATTTTACAGTTTTGGATTAACATGGGTAGGGTAGGTACCAAATCCTTTTCTACTATTTTGATATCATCATCATCATCACCACAGCTCATATACGTTCCCACCGAGGGGTTCGAGCCTACCCTATGTTAGGGTGATTAGGCCTTAGTCAACCACGCTGGCTCAGTGCGGATTGGTCGACTTCACATACATCATTGAATTTCTTCGCAGATGTATGCAGGTTGCCTCACGATGTTTTCCTTCACCGTAGGAGCGTCGGATAAATGTACATATGAAATTCGAAACGAAAAACACATTGGTACATGGCGGGTCTCGAACCCTGACCACCCGATTGGAAGGCAAGTGCCGAGTCCACAGCGCCACCGACGCTCCGACCAAACAAATTATTAATGGCCAAACATATTATTAATGGTTTGATTTTGGTCATTTTCTATTAATATAACAAGTCTGATCATTAGTACAGATACAGTTTAAAAATGTATTAATTAATATTTTTACTGTTGTAAAATTAGAACCTGCTTTTATTTTTAACCTGTATACATATTGTTTCAGGACGCATCGGTGTTGGATTTCGGTTCAAATTTGAATACGCCCCGAAAGAGAAAAATGCGGCTTCAAATGCTGGGTTTGAAACAATCAGCGAGAAATTAAATAGACAATGTTTATTTTATATTATACATTTTCTAAATCTTCACAAATATTTAGTAAATGTGTAAATATTGGATTTTAAATAAACTGCAGAGATAAAGAAAAAACAATGATATTTTGATATGGCCAAACATATTATTAATGGTTTATTTATTTATTTATTTATTCTTCATGTACTGTGTACAAAGGCGGACTTAATGCCATGGGCATTCTCTGCCAGTCGACCTTGGGGTGGTGCAGAGAATACAAGGTAGATGTTAAAAGAAACAACATTATTTGAAACAATAAACAACTAAAAAATACGCAAATCAATTTATTTAAAATATATAAATAAATATTATTTAGTATAAAATATTACAATATACAAAATAAACATATATGAATATATATAAATATAGATAATATATATAAGTATATATATAATATAATAATTATATATAGATATATATCTAAATATCTATTGTTAAATAGAGAGATTGCTGGTGACTCTAGAGATAAAAATAAAGGGAAGGTTCTTTTCGAAATTAAAATTATCGATGGTCTTCTGATAGCAGCCTCCGTAGCCCCCTCTTGAATGCATACAAGCTGGAGGACATTCTAATTGCGGGAGGGAGAGTATTCCAGAAAAGAATCGACTGCACAAAGAATGAAGAATGGAGAATATCAGAGTGATGAGATGGACATTTGAGCAGTCGATTGAAGGACGAGCGAAGGTTTTTTTCATGGGAAGTACTCAAGTATTGAAACCGAGATTTTAAATAAGGCGGGGAATGAGGGGAATGTAGAAGAGAAAACAAAGTTGTAAGGGATCTTATCTTTCTTCGCTGTCGTATAGGCAACCATTTTAAGGTTTGACGATGAGTAGATACATGGTCATATTTACGAAGATTGAAAACGAATCGAATGCAGTTATTTAGAAGTCGATCAAGTTTATTGAGAAGATCTGCATATGATTATTAATGGTTTGATTTTGGTCATTTTATATTAATATAACAAGTCTGACCATTAGTACAGATACAGTTTAAAAATTTATTAATTAATATTTTTAATGTTGTAAAATTAGAACCTGCTTTTATTTTTAACCTGTATACATATTGTTTCAGGACGCATCGGTGTTGGATTTCGGTTCAAATTTGAATACGCCCCGAAAGAGAAAAATGCTGCTTTAAATGCTGGGTTTGAAACAATCAGCGAGAAATTAAATAGACAATGGTGTCGATTCTGGCATGATTCTCTAAACCTAAAACTAAATTTGACAACAGTCTATCCTTGTCATACTCTATACAAAATGACAAGGAGAGACTGTTGTCAAATTTAGTTTTAGGTTTAGAGAATCATGCCAGAATCGATACCTATGTTTATTTTATATTATACATTTTCTAAATCTTCACAAATATTTAGTAAATGTGTAAATATTGGATTTTAAATAAACTGCAGAGATAAAGAAAAAACAATGATTATTGCCCGCTGTATTCTTAATCGAGCGACGATCTTCGCAAGGTACCTAGCTGGCAAAAGCTGGAAGCGAGTGGTCGCGGATCGTGCTCAGTGGCGAGCACTTGGAGAGGCCTATGTCCAGCAGTGGACGCGTGTGGATGATGATGATGATTCCTAATATTTTTTCTTATATTTGTAAAAAATGTTTACATAATAGCTTAAATAAATAATAGTAAAATGTTTTAAAACGAAATATACTAGAGTAAATCCGAAAAGTGTAGTTTTATTTAAAAGTGTAAATAACTTTAGACTGCGGCGAAGGTTGAATGAAGAATTCAATAAAAAAAATCGCAACTTCCTCCCACTTTTATTTTTTGAGACATATTATTGAGCGAGGGGCACTCATTAAAATGTTTCAAAAAAAATACGTAGATCAATCAACCCTACTTTATGTTTATAGTGGTAAAAGCCACTATAAACATAAAGTAGGGTAAAACTTAAAGCAACACTGGTATACCCATCTACTTTAGGCAGGTATGACGTCATCTATGTCTGTCCCTTACGGGTATACGGTCACGTCCTATCTATTCATTCTTTATCTAAGAGCCAGATACACAGACACACAGATACCTAAAATAAGACCTATACCTATAGATTAAAAAATTATCGTACTCGTAAAAATATTGAAAGAAAAGTATCAATACTTCAAATTCAAAGTGTAGAGTACTTCAACGTCAGTCAATGACTTGAAAACAGCAACAAATTAAGTAGGTGTGTATAAACAATAATAAAAAAGCATCTGTAAATTCACAAATTAAAGTTTATTATATTAGGTAGGTACTCATAAATAGGGTAATGTCTGTTATTGATTATATAAATAATCAACTAGCAGGATGTACAGTAAGCTCCTATTCAAGCTTTACATTGACACTACGAATACCGCCACTATTACAAGGGACATAAGAACGATCCCAAGGTCAAATAGCTTGACAAAGAGCTTACTGTACAATGCGTAACTAAACGTGCGAAAATAAATAAATAATGAAACACGGTTGCCCTGTTAAAACACAAACAAAAAGTAAAACAACATTTTTGCAACATATTTTTTTCTCTACTTTGTGGTTTGGCAGGACAGCAGTCGAGTCATTTTAGTTTACTAAATTATCAATTTATTACTTTAAGCACACATAATTAAATTAAACCACAAAGTATCGATACTATTGTCTTTTGTCGTGTCCCTACTTGTCGGATGAGCGATCGGGTTGTCGAGCATCCAACAAGCTAATAATAATTATGTCGGGCCGACAGCCGTACACACGTTCCAATTTGGTTGGGGTCGGGCGGTTGGCTCCAACCAAATCGGATCGTCTGTTACGGCTATTATTCTTTATCTAAGTTACTTACATACTCTTTGTGAAATACCGTTGTTAAACAATACCCCTCGTGGCTAATGCACAAACCGTGCCAGCCAAAAACAAAAAAAAAAAAAAAAACAATACCCCTCTAAAACAATAAATATAATTTGTACATACTGTCCGTTCAACTTAACTTGACGCGTGAGACAATTGGTAGCACTGATTTTTTCAGTGTTGCCTGGTTTAATAAGAAAAGAATTCCTATTATTTAGGGAAAATCCAAAGAACAAGGATAATTTTATTTTATAAAACATTGTGATAACATTATGTGTATTCAACAAAGTAAATATGTATATAAAAGGAGTGAATCGACATATCTTTTGCTGGATTATTTTTTAGCGTCTTGAAAAAAGGAGGCATAATCAGAATCAGTAGATAAATGAAGTAGAATAGTTTAAAGAAATAAATGGTTATCGGTAAATTAATGTCACGCTAGTAAAAAAAGTAAAATAACTGTGCGCACTACGCAACTTTTCAAACTGTCATGCAATTTTTCTCAAGAATACAATGTTTTTTAAAAATAAATATCAAATGAGAACTACTCGTACTTCTACGACTATAGGTACCGGTCGGTAATACAGTTGTAGATAAAAAAGCCCTAAATTTTGAATTCTTTTTTTATATTCTCACGCCTGTATTCCTCTGAGAGGGTAGCAGTCAGAGGTGTATTTTTACACCCATATTTCGCCGACTATATTAAGTCCCGTGTAATAGGGGGCGAGCCTATTGCTACGAATTCCAGACTCTGAGAAATTCCAAAATGAAAAAACCTAATAACACTGTGAACGATCCGGGGATCGATCCCGAGACTAGCGCACCCGAGACAAGCGCGACTGCTGTGCACGAGGCACAGCAGTCGCGCTTGCGACCGCTAGACCTAGCTAAATAAGGCAATTTAATTATATGAAGTAAAATTGCACAACTGGCAGTTCAGACCCACATAGTGGGTGGAAATTAAACAGATGTTGTAAGTGCAGTTAAACTATCTAGGAAAAGAAAAAACTAAATAATTTGATTAACATTTATTATTTAATAATAATTGTGATCTACCAAATGTAAAGGCACTTCGCATTCCTCAGCATCGTCGTCATATAAATCATTTTCACTATCGCTGTCTTCACTGCTACTATCGCCGACACACAGTAAAAAGCGTTCACTCTCTTCATCTATTACACTATCATTTTTTCCGTAGTTCTGCTCTATGTGCACGACGTGAGTGCACTCATTTTTCCATATTTCATTTTCTATGGAAGAAAAAGCCTCCTTTATTAGGCGTTCCACTTCATCATCTCTTTGGCCTACATTTTTTCTGCAAAGCGCCTTTTCATAACACTTCAAATAAATTCTATTGGATTGAGATCCGCGTGGTATGGCGGTAATCGTAGGCAATGTTCTTCGATTAATTGATCTGCTTTATAAACAGGCTCAGGTTTATGTTTTTTTATTAATTCATAAAGAGCATTTTTTGTGACGTTTGGCGAAAATATCAGGCCTTTGTTTTCAAGCCATGAGACCATGTCTGCCTTTAAGCTGGACATAGTTGGCGCTTTGTTTATTTGCACTGTATGATTCGGAGCATTGTCTATCACAATAACGCAATTATGCGGTAAGTTTGGCAAAATCTGCGATTTCAGCCATTTCAAAAAATTGTCGCTGTTCATTTCATCGTGGTAATCTGATGATTTGGTTTGTGATTTAAATAATAACAAACCGTTATTGATAAATCCGCTTTCAATACCAGCGTGAGCAATTATCCATCGGCGGCCTGTACCAGAATCCTTTGTTAATGCACCTTCGACAGATTCAGAATGCCAACATTTCTGCACCATTTATAGGACGAGTGAATAAATGTCTCATCCAAATAAACAATAGTCCGGCCTTCTTCACGAAACTTATTTTAAATAGATAATTATATCGCCAGGCAGCTATGTCCGTCCTTTCCACCAGTAACTTCCTTTTGAAATGACATTTTTTATAATTGAAACCCAAGCGTTTTAAAATTTTCCACAAGGTGGTATGCCCGCCCTCAAAATTAATATCTCTTCTCAACTCTACAAGTAATTTGCTGAATATAGGTATTTCTTTCCTAACAGCATAGAAGGACAACATTTTTTGTCGAAATGCACAGGCACCAAAATCGTCAACATTTATCTTCTTTCCCCGTTTCGGCCGCGACTTCCCAGGAATTGATACTTTGGAAGGTCCCGGAAGTTCTGAAGTAGAACTAGACTCCCTCTCTTGACGATGAATGCGGGTTACTGTAGATTCGGATACATCTGAAATTAAAAAACATAAAGAGTTTGTAGTCATTAATGGACTAGTTAGTAGACTTTGGAATGATGGCAATATAACTTTTGAAAAGTTGTCTCAGATAATTTTTATCTGTATAAATAAAAATGGATTTTCGAAATGTATGTACACCCATAACTTTCGAAGGACTGCACCAAATTGGATGATTCTTTATGTATTCGTTATTGCCATGAAAAAGTTTGTATAAAAGAAAATATTTGAAAAATTATTACTGGAAAAAATAATAATTTAAAATATGTTCACGTAAAAGTCAGACAGATTGACATTCAAGCTACTCCAAATATATGGTTTCTTACACTGTTGTATTGTCAATAGGTTTTTTAGTATACCCGTGCGGGACCGGGGCGGGCAGCTAGTTTTTTATATTAATGATTATATTTTTTTTATTTAACCCTTGGAGAACGAGGATCAATAATTAATAAATACATAATCAATATACAGTACCTAATCTTTTTCTTTGAAAAAATATTGAATTTTTCATTATACCATATTTATTTTTGATGACTTGTAACAAATGAATTGCAAAAGATTATTTCTTTAACGCGACTGCCTGATAATAAAAAGGTGAAAATCCGTAATAAATATTTTCATATTAGAATTGGAATTTATGTCTAATTTTTTCATATGACTGGGCACCCTAAAAACGTACCTGTCATGGCGGCCACTCGAGCACGAACTTGCTCCAAAGGAAAAATGAGCTTGTTCTCAGCATTTTCTTTTTCACAAAATGCATAAACCTGCAGGATTGTCTGTCTTTTGACACTTTTAACCACTTTTGGCATCTTTAAAACTTACACAAACTGAAAATCACAAAAATATACCGAAAGCAAGATGGCGACTGAGAAATCACTGCTACCAATCACTCACTAGCAGTGATGCCACCTTGAAATATGTTAGGGCGCCAGATCCACTTTAAAATGTCGCCAGTTTCTTAAAATGTGGACAAGAAAGAAACCACCAAATTCCGCTAACTTTTTTTTAATTTAAATAAAATACTTATAAAGTATGTAATGTAGTTAAACAATAGCTAAGCAAAACTTTCCTCTATCTTTTATTAGTTCATCAACGAAATGGGGTGCCAAGACATTTAAATAACTTCAGTACATTTAGTCCGATGCATTTTTAAATCATCCGGAGAAAGCCATAGACTTAGAATATACTGGCGTATAGACGTACTGACAGCTCATTATAAAATGAGACCAAAATATTTGAATTGTCAATTCCAATACTATGTGGCTGAATTCCAATATCCAATGTGGCTGATCTGTCCTTCAAAATCGGTTAAAAAGTAGCTAAATGCACTGTCTCTTTCAAACTCTAGAACTAGAGAACTTCATAAGACTATATACATTCTCGCTCGCACTGTCAGTTGGTCTATTTCATACGACAGTATATTTTAAGTCTATGGAGAAAATGATAAATACCTACAGGAAACGAAACTGCTGTTCTGTAATGTAAAGTGGGAGCATTCATAGACTAAGCTTATAACTAGGTATAGATTTTCGTGTCTATTCGGAACAGTAGGAAATTTTCTTCTCGAAGAAGTGTTGTCAGATTCTATTCCAGAAAACCGCTAACAACCACTAAAAAAAAAAAATACGCTAAATGATGAAAAAATATCGCTAAAGGTCTTGAAAAACCACCAGATCTGGTGACAAAACCACCAAGGTGGCAACACTGCTCACTCACGCGTCAAGTTAAGTTGAACGGTCAGTACCTATGTCCTGAAAATTATAATTTGTGATTGATTATTGTGATAATTTGTTAATGTGATTCTTGTGATAAATTATTACACGTTACACAAAACGGTCAATGTTATTTAAGTTGTTTTTTTAGATACAATGGCCGACTCAGATTTAGCAGATTTGCGAAAACAATGTATCACTAGTTTGTATTTATGTACAGAAAACGTTTCAAAATATTTAGACGTTGAAAAGGAAGCAGAGTTTGATAAGTTACGGTCTTACGTTGAAGAATATTGCCTTCTGGAAGCACAAGAAGACGTTGCTATTCAGGCTTTAGAAAGGACAAAAGTGAGTGGAAATATTACACCCATGATTTTTAACACCAAATTGATTAATTTAATCAGTGCTTGCTCGTTTATTATCACTGTTGTCATGAAAGTTTTTGAGAAGTGTTTAGTGGGTAAGTATTTGATTTCTAGAAAATTGCAAGTCTTGTATTATTCTAATATTAAATATCTATAAGCTTTTCCAATGTGAATGTATTTGCAGTAATGTATATCTATTTGTTGCAGTATTCATAGCTTAACTAATTGTTACCTACCTATTGTTTTATAGAGAGAAACAGATCAATCAAATGTTGACACAGTACAAGACAGGTTCACATCACATCTTAGTAGCATGGCTGGCAAACGCTTAAATGCTGATAACCATCCATATATGTTGGAACTAAAGAAACGAATACAAAAAGGACAGCAATTAGCAAACCGTAAGTCAATGAATATGTACTTTACCTAGTAATTATAATTTTGTTACAAATAGACAGTACTTATCCATAGGATTAAGATTGTCTTTGCTAGATTCAAAGATTTTACAAACTGTGGAAACTTTTTAATTACAATTTAAATGAAAAACTTACTTGTTACTTAGAATTACAATCAGTCTCTTTGTTTTTTATAAAAATAAAACTGACTTCAAAAACACCAAGTCATAAATAATTGTAAGAATACATAAAATATCACAGTTTTATATTGAAGTTGGTGCCAAATTTTAAGTAACAGGTGATTAATGCTTGGCACAGACTTCAATATAAAATAGTGATGTTGTGTGTACTGTTAATTATTAATGACTTTTTGGTGATTTTGAAGTTGATTTTATTTTTTTGTAAAAATTTTAAATGTTTCCCTCGATTTCCACTATCAGATCATGACCTTTTTTTTTTTTGAGGCGGGGGAATCTCTTTACGATTCAACAAGGGGCTGAAAGCTGACAAAGCCGCCCCAAGGATATGCCATTGGACTCGGATTACCTGGGTAACCCCACACCTGGCTAAACCACCCTCCAGAGCAACTTCTACCTCCGTAGAGACACACTCGGGATCGGCGTTAGCCATTCCCCGAGTGCGCCCCCTGGATTGTAGGCCTGACGCAAGCGCCAGGTCTTACGTCTTTAAATTGATCCTTATGAATGACTTTCAGTTGGTGCCATAAAATACAGAATGTTTTTTTTGTCATATTTCACCGGTTCGATTCCTGGCTCAAGCACAGGTGATTTTTCAAAAATCTTTAAATGCAGTTTACATTATTTTTTAAAACAAAGGAATGTTTCCTTTCAGCATTATTTGGCATCATCATTATTAAGGGTACTTTTCCTCCAACTACAGTCTTTTTTTTCCACCCGGTATACTCTTTCAATTGCAAAAAGAATTTTGAAAATTGATCCACAAATGGCGGGGAAATCTGTAAACATACATAAAAATATAGATACAGTCAAACATAAAACCTCTTCCTTTTTCCGAGCCAATTAAAAACAGACTTTTAGTTATTCAAGATTGTAAGGCAAATGTGTGATACGGTATCACATGGCATGTCGGATCTCTAACAGGCATTTAATAAAAAAAATATAATAAAATGAATGAATTTCCTATTAGTTAATTTACAGTAATTTTTTTCTGAGCCATTTAGTAATATTTTATGAATCATCATTTAGATGCTGCTGTCTTTACATACTCTTTTTTAATTTCTTTCAGAAAACATGGATGACTCAGATTTAGCTATCACTGCAACTCCAGAAACACATGTAAGTATAATGATTTTCAATAATTAGTCAGCACTAAGAGATTATAACAGGAGCGCGTTCAGAGCCTCTGGGTGTAGTTGTCCGGTTGTTTTTTAACTCGCTCAGAGGCGTTGCACAGATTGCAGCAACCAAATCTTTTATCTCCCTCTTTCACATCAATTTTCATTTCTCTCTCTTTCTATCAGATGACATTTCAGATTATGGCCCCCTATAGCATTTGGATGCTATAGGGGTATGTATGCAATCACGTAAGAGTATTTCTGTAATAAATGTCAGAGCGTTTTCCAACCATCAAATTCGATGGTTGTTCAGTTGTAACTCTCTCTGACACTAAGGTCTTGAACGGGCTGGTTGTTTCACCAGGGCGTCATGCTCGAAGGCATTGAATGGGGTTCAGTGGTAGTGTAATTTGATTTTAAAATTTTACTGACTTAAAAAAATATAATATGGATATATATATTTAGTACTTATAGAATCCACTTTGAAACAGAATGAAATTTTTAAAGTCATTCAGAGTATTAATCTGACTTTCAGTCAGGTGGAAGAGGAAAATACCATGATTAAAAAAAACTGATATCAGGTTTTTATGGTTTTAGCATTATTAACTAAACAATCTAAATGAATATTACTATTATTCACATTTGAGTAGTCCACTCGCTTAGATACGGTCGCCTTTGTACTGCGCCGCCTTGACACGCGCCGATTCTTAGGTGCAGTGCGCCCGCCTGCTCCATCGCGGGCGTCCGCGACGGACTCCCGTCTATCGCAGCGCCGCCACCAGTATAATTTCGATCGCGTAGGGGTACAGTCGATAACTATGGATTATATATTATATTACTGAGCCAAAAGACGATGACGTGAACAAAGGCGTCAGCCAATCAGCCCATATGTCACGTGCCCCGTCGCCCGCGACGCGGGCCCCGCTGCCCGCGTCGCGTGCGACGGCTATCCGCCTCACGCAGCGCTGCTTTATGAAATGACATGAAACAAGCACGCGGACCGGACGCACGCGCCGTGCGCCCGCGCCGTGCGCCCGCGCCGTGCGCCCTCTTATCGCAGCGAAAGCCCTTATAAAAGGATACCGCCGCGTAAATAAAGGATGCCGCGTGGGGCGCACACCCGCTAGTGAATATGGCAATTTACATTGAAGTGCCACAGTGAAAGGTTGTGTATGTTGGCTCTGTTACCTATACCGAAAAATGTTTTTTCGTACTTGGGAGGACAGTGAAGTGCCCCCAGATGAAATTTTATGTGAACCAACAGCCAAAAAAAGACGGGTGTTTTGTAAAACTTGTAAACAAGTTTTAATCAATGTCCATCGGCATTGTGTTGAAATTAATGTGTCTGCACTTATCACAGACACTTCAAAAATAGTGGGGATACTAAGAACTAGCGTTGGATTAATATTAAAAACGGGGCCATCAACACCAAAAAATCGATATTTTTGTATGGATTCAGAACGTGATGATGATGATAATACGAGTGATGAAGAATAGTGTCTAATTTTACTTTACTTACCTACTCATATTTTTCATGAAAATTTTCTTTGCTACCTTACTTGTGTGTATTATTTAAATTCGTATTTTATTACAATGACTACAATTGCGTGCGGGTGTACTGACACTATCTAAGCGAATGGACTTTAATGCAAGTTTAGTTTATAATCTACAACTTCTATATTAAGTAGGTATATTGATTATTTGCAGATTGATCCAATCACAAAGAGGCCGATTGTGGATCCAGTAAAAAACACTGTGTGTGGTCATGTGTATGAAAAGGAAGCTATAATGAATTTGATAGCAAGAAAATCATCGAAATGTCCAGGTAATACATACTTGAAACGAAATAAATATATTTTGAATACATATAAAAAGTTACAAGTGGCTATTGAACTTTTTTAAAGAATCCTCAAATATTAATTTTGTTTTACAAACTAATAAATATATTTTTTAACAAAATGCAGTGCTTGTAATGTAATGCAATGTGAGTTTCGTTATTGTTTTTTATTTCATCAATTCTACCTATGCTATGGTGTTAAAAACCAAAAGTCACCAAATCTGTCAATTGGTATCCATTGCCTAGCCGTCTTTTTATGCCTCTAAAATATTAGATTAAACAGTTCGAAGAGACTCCTATCTATTTCCATCATAGCTGTGGGTAATAATATTCTTTTTTTATGTGAGTAAATCCGATAGTCTGTTCCCTTAACTGTGGGGAATGATTGGTCAAAGCCATGAAGCAAATACAAAGAGTTTCCGTATCGCGTTTTCCGTATGAAATCAAGTGAAGCCGGAAATCGGGGTGCGGGGGGAGGGTGCGCGACGCCACTGTCACCTTGTAGCGAGTAGAATTACTAAAATGCCAGCATTATTGACCTTAACATAAAAGTTCCGCTATACATTACTAGGTGGCAGCAGTGCTAGTACTGACTAAAATGCCAGCATTATTGACGTTAACATAAAAGTTCCGCTATATATTACTAGGTGGCAGTAAAAGATACATTCGTAGGAGAAAGATAATTATGTTAAAAGATACATTCGTAGGAGAAAGATAATTTATTATCATGAGATCATGGGAACAAAACAAAAAAAATGTTAAAGTAACATGGATGCGAGCTACTATTCAACTCGTGCATGCTAGTAACTCGTAAAATACACCCATCCATTAAGAAAAATTAAGATTAAGTAGAATCTAAACAACAGCCATGCCATGTTTTTTCTCTAAAGCTTTTATGATGAGATTGTTTATTTGAATGCGAATATATTCTAGAATTAAATATTATAGTAGAAACTGAAAATATCTAATAATAGTGTCACGTAAATATCTGACAGTTGAACACGTGCCAATATAATAAAGTACTTGTAAATAAGTGATCCCTCTATTGCCATAAAAAGAATACAATTATAAAAACACTTCAAATAACAAAAGCAATCAATTCAACAAGTAAGTTAACTGTGCTTATAAAAGTCATGAACGAAGTCTCGAATTCAACAGCAACAGTCAGTTTGTAGCACCACCAACGCAAACTCGCTTCTTGCAATGCATCAAATGGCAATGTTGGCTTCAAGGTTGGCCGAGTATCCGGTATCTGGCCAAACATCTATCTGTTTCATCACTACAGGTCGACATGGCAATCCAATAAGATTTTGAATACAAAACTAAGCAACCACGTGAGCAATATCGAAATTGATAAATGCAAGCTATGCTGACTCGTGCAGCACTCATACTAAGATTGCATGAGTACTGTGGAGATGTGTAGGGTGTCTCCGATTTACTCTCAATCCCATGCCTCGATTGCCATGTCGACTTGTCGCGGTCTTAAGTTATTTCTGTTTTTGAAGATGTTAAGATCTGTGTGTCACAGTTGTTTCCTCTTTTCAGTGGCTGGCTGTGGCAATAGAGGCCCAATTCAGAAAGATCATTTAATATCTGACGAAGAACTTAAATTCAGAATGAGAATAACGCAGCATTCCACAATGATCCAAGATCGTTCGGTCACAAATTTAGATGATACACTAGGATAACAAAATGTGATATTTATATTTATGTACATAAACTATACATTGCGATTACCACAGATAGATGCAGTATTTTTTGATTTGATATTGTAATATTGTGGTTATTTTTTACTGGCAAAGTAATAAATGTTTGGTTCCTTAACACTTTTATTTGTATAGTAGGTACTTATATTATTTGTTGGGGTTGCACTTATCAACTGTGTTCACCTTCACTATATCCGTCCTACAATGATATCACGGTCAATGTAAATTAAAATATTCTTTATACCACCCCCTCCCCCTAAAAAGCTTATTTTATTCACTGTTTTCTTTAACTGCCGCTGCCGCGATAATCTCTTCGATGTCCATTTTTAACCGACTTCAAAAAAGGAGGAGGTTCTCAATTCGATGCGTATGTTTTTTTTGTGTGTATGTTACGCGATTACTCCGCCAATTGTGGACCGATTTTAATTTTTTTTGTATTTGATAGAGTATACTCCTGGGTGTCGGTGGCGCAGTGGACTCGGCACTTGCCTTCCAATCGGGGGGTCGGGGTTCGAGACCCGCCATGTACCAATGTGTTTTTCGTTTCGAATTTCATATGTACAATGTCTGACGCTCCTACGGTGAAGGAAAACATCGTGAGGCAACCTGCATACATCTGCGAAGAAATTCAATGATGTATGTGAAGTCGACCAATCCGCACTGGGCCAGCGTGGTTGACTAAGGCCTAATCACCCTAATATAGGGTAGGCTCGAGCCCCTCGGTGGGGACGTATATGGGCTGTGATGATGATGATGATGATGATGACTCCTGGGGTGGTTCCAAGGTCACCAAAATCAGGATCTGATGATGGGATCCCAAGAAAAGCGAGAAAAACGGGTGAGCTGGTATTAAATTAGTGTTTTGCTCGATTTTTAATACCAGCTCACCGAAGGGAAGCTGGTATTAAATTAGGGTTTCTTTCAGTAAAAAGATAATTAAAAATATTTTACAAAAAATTAAAACCGACTTCAAAAACACTTAGTTAAAAATAATATAAGAATAGGTACAAACAACATCACACTTCTATATTGAAGTCGGTGAGAAATTTTAAGACTTTCTAGGAGATCATCGTTTGGCACCGACTTCAATATAGAAGTGTGATGTTGTTTGTACCTATTCTTATATTATTTTTAAGTTTTCAGTGTTTTTAAAGTCGGTTTTTTGTTTTTTGTTTATGATAAGCATAACAGTAAACAGTTAGTAAATGAATGTTCACCATCATGTTTGTTCTATACGTGAGATTACTTGTAGGCCTATAACCAAACGCGGTATGGAGAAACTCAAAAGAAATATTATTTATCAAACTAGTAATTTGCTCGAGGGGAACAACGCTAATAATCTGTATAATAATTTTTTTCATATAGTTAAAGATGAATGTAATAGTATATTTAAGGAAAAAGTAATTAAGGTCAATAACGGAAGAAAGAAATTTAGTGACTGGGCTACGCCAGGCATATATAAAAGCCGTAGGAAACTATTTGAACTATATGCTTTAAAAGCAACCTCAAATGATCCTAATTTCATAAATTTTGTTAGAAACTATTCCAAAACATTTAAGAAAGTGTGCATGTCCGCAAAAGCTATGTATATAACCAACAAAATTAGCTTATCAAAAAATAAAGTAAAGACCACCTGGAATATCATTAACCAGGAAACCGGGAAATCTAAAAGCTCAGTA
This sequence comes from Schoenobius gigantellus, assembly GCA_963935595.1. Classification (NCBI taxonomy): domain Eukaryota; kingdom Metazoa; phylum Arthropoda; class Insecta; order Lepidoptera; family Crambidae; genus Schoenobius; species Schoenobius gigantellus. Next base: position 39,777,674 of record OZ012549.1, read on the forward strand.
AATTCGATTTCACTGGAAGTCAATAATATTACAGTTAATTCGGACATTGCAGTTGCCAATGTATTCGAAGACTTTTTCTCCCATATACCCATAGAAACTACAAGTAGTCTCAACTCGTGCCCCGATGCAGCTGTGGCCCTCTTGTCACAGAAAGTGCAACAATGGCTTCACATTCTGTCACATTGACGCCGACACTATCTTGAAAACATTCCGCATGATCAGTACAAAAAACACTGAAGACCTTTGGGGTATTTCGACCAACATGATCAAATCTGTGATAAAGGAACTTGCTCCCCAACTCGCGTTTATATTCAATAAATGTATTGATGAAGGTATCTTCCCTGACCTTATGAAGAATAGCAAATTAATACCTTTATTTAAATCGGGAAATAAAAACGATCCTTCAAATTATCGACCAATTTCAATTTTACCAGCTCTTAGTAAAATATTTGAAAAAATTATGTCTAATCAGCTAACATGTTATTTTTCAAGTAACAACATATTACATATGAATCAGTTTGGTTTTACTAAAGGTCGTTGCACTACAGATGCTGGAGTTGCCCTTCTTAAACACATTTTTGCTGCTTGGGAGCGTAAACAGGATGTGATTGGTATATTTTGTGACCTATCGAAGGCTTTTGACTGCTTTGGTCACCAGACTCTTTTAAATAAACTCAAATATTATGGTGTCTCTGAAGAAGCAATTAGACTTATTGAGTCTTATTTGTCCAGTAGAGTCCAGAAAGTTGTCATTAACAAATCTAAGTCTGCTGGTGCACCCATAATTATGGGTGTGCCTCAGGGCTCGATATTGGGACCTTTGCTTTTCTTAATTTACATTAACGACCTCCCACACTTCACTAATAGTTTGTGCGATACGGTGCTATTTGCAGATGATACTTCTTTAATATTTAAGGTTGACAGAGGAATCGGAAATACTGACGTTGTAAATAGTACTCTCTCTAAAGTATTGCATTGGTTCACCATAAATAATTTATCATTAAATTCAAGTAAAACTAAATGTATTAAATTCTCATTGCCAAATGTAAGAAAAGTTGATACTATTGTGCAAATTAACAACCAAATTGTTGAATTCGTCGATTCTACTAAATTCTTGGGTATTACTCTAGATTCTAGATTGCAGTGGGATCCACATATTGAGTCCTTGGCAAACAGACTTAGTTCTGCAGCATATGCAGTAAAAAAAATAAGACAACTTACTGATGTTGAAACGGCAAGATTAATTTACCTTAGTTATTTTCATAGCATCATGTCATATGGAATACTTCTGTGGGGATCAGCTGCTAGTATAGAAAGTATTTTTGTACTTCAAAAAAGAGCGGTTCGCGCTATTTATAATTTAAGAGCAAGAGACTCTCTTAGAGATTTATTTAGAGAAATTAACATATTGACTTTAGCAGGACAGTACATTTATGAAAATTTGATTTATGTCTATAAAAATTATAATATATTTGAAACCAATTTCCAACTTCACCATTTAAACACAAGAAATAAAAATAAACTTGCCGTTCCAACGTACAGGCTTCAAAAAACTAGAAGCTCATTTATGGGGAAATGTATAACTTTTTACAACAAAGTCCCACAAAATGTAACTGACTTGCCTATTGATAAGTTTAAAACGCATGTAAAAAAGACTCTGATGAGTAAAGGATATTATAAAGTCAACGATTATTTACAAGATGCCAATGCCTGGTGTTAATTTGAAGAAATTATTAATGATAATAATGTAAATAATCGTGTTATTGTGTATAACTATTCATTAAGTAGTATTGGTAACGTTGTACTAAAAAGAGAACTGACAAATCTACATTTGTTATGGAAGTTGAGCTCAAATTTTTGCCTTGAGGTCAGCTTCCAATTGACGACTCTGTAACAATACAGGGAGAAAAAAATAGCCCTTGCTGGTTTTCTTGCTGGTTCTTTCCAGTACAAGGTCTCCCGCCGTAGACTTGTGAACCATTGGCGTAGCTCAAGGAAGCTACGCCAATGGTTCACAAGTCTAAATCTTCATACTTTCAAAAGAGATTGTAAAATCCAAGTTGAATAAAATATTTTGATTTTGATTTTGAATGTTCACGAATGTGTGGAGAGTTGCCCGATGATGGCGGCATTGATGGACGATAATTTGATGGGCCATCATGGTCCATTGTGAAGAGGCGCCTTTAGACAAAAGCCACACGCAAATTTTTCCGCGGTCGTTCCGCAGAAATAATGTATGGAAATGACATAAGCATGTGACAACTTCACACTATTTTTTCCGCAGCTAATGTCACTTCCATAGAAATTTTTTCTGCGGAACGACTGTGGAAACAATTAGCGTGTGGCTTTTGTCTATCGAGTCAGTTCATCTAATTAAGTCACCAGGAGCAACGCTCTAACGCATATTATGAAAATTACGCTTACCTTCTTTAAAAACAAGGATTCTACAGTATTCACAAAAAACAGTATTTAAAATAATAACGTATATTTAGCGGGAATTACAATTAATAATTTTGTATTAATAAATAACAATACAGTATGTTTTAAAGTACAGTCAAGGAATTTAATTTGCGACCCACCTAAGGTTGATTATCGTAAAGCAATATGGCACCATAAGATCTACGAATGTTGCTATGACCACTTTGCATACACTGTTTACACGTAACTTGGTATAATTTGATACATTATTTATTGTAATATTCGACCTTTATGCATTTTCTAACAATATGTCAACGAAAACATGTCAAAATCCACGCGTCTAGCACGATCGATGACGGTGAAATGCTCATTATCTTTTGGTTCTATGAAGAAATGAGTTCATCAAACGTGCACATTTATTATATTATACTTACTATATGAATGCAACCACTTGCAATGCAACTTGTTCACTTATTAGTTTGTGAATGCAACTAAATTACTGTCAAAAATTTATACATGCCGACGAGTTTTCTATCAAATATTTTTGACGGTATAATTAATTTAAGTGTATTCACGTCTTGTTTATTTTTTTAAGCGAAACAGCCCTGCGGGTATGGACTTGTCGATCGACAAAAGCATCTATCCTCTTCACTCTTTATGAATATCTGTCAAATTTATCGATTTTTGACGGGTATGTTGATATTAGCTGTGAAATTTTGTTTATCGAGAATTCCATGCTCGCAAGGCTGGGACCGTCATTCGCAAGATGTAAGATAATCTTAAATAAATATATAGAACACCTATGTAAATTATAGTTATAGTAAAATCGTTATCCAAGCTATTATATTTATGTAGTTGAAGATATACATTAAACATAGTTTTTTCACAGCCTATTGCAATATCATAGAATCTAAAAAGAAGACATGCATATTCGTTACAGTTGAATACTCTATAAAATATAGAAATTACACTTATTTCATAGTTAGGTTACCATGAGTAGTATCGAACGGACTCGCAAATAAAGTAGGTACAAAACACGAGCGAGTTTTAAGTTGACAGAAATAAGAGATGTAATAGGTAAGTCTGAAATAAGATTCCTCTGCCTGTTTAAGTTTTCATACTAAACATTCATAGGCAAACGCGCCTGCCATTTGAAAATGAAAATAGCCGACTTTTGACTGGGACGCATTTTTCCCTAGCCCGCAAATACGCAGTCGCAAGCCCGTTCAGCAAAGCTCTTGGTAGCCATTCAGTAAGATTATCAAGAACACAGCTGCCGCTTAGTGGCGGCAGTAAATTGAATATAATTTAGCAATTTGGAAATTGAGTGAGAAAGATTTGTTTACTCTACTTCTTACGTACGTTTTTAATTTCTGCTTAAGAATATGTCTCGCTAACCGCGCTGTGGTTAAAACAAGCTAACTGTAAATAATTATTTTTTATTTTTCTAACTGCAGACCTAATTTAGAAGAGTATATCTTTACTTTTGTATATAAAATGTTGTTAGAACTAAATTATTATTGTAGGTATATGATAAATATCTGGTATGGTTGAACGAAGACCAAATCGATCTTTTAACAAAAAGAATTTCAACAATGTTCAACGGTTTGGTCCATACAGAATTAAATAAACAATAAGGCGTAATGACTACGTATTCAAGCCTAGATGTAAATTTTACGTGCGTAAATTCTGAGAATTATAATAATAATATGACTACAATACTAGTAGGTTTTTCAAGCATCGTACTTACACTAATAATAATAAGTGCACTATCGGGACTTAAATACGAGTTGAAGGAATTCCAAAAGTACTTACAAATTGTGTAATCGCGCACTGAACCAAGCGCATGTTTCGTTCAATAATATAGAACTATTAAATTACTTTTAAAGCGTTTTAAGTACCTATGTACACGAGTATACGCCGTGTCATAGTTGTTACTTTTTTGAAAAAGATATCACTGGTATGTGTATCTCTGTACCAAGACAGACAAAATTACACATAATTATTTAGCACCGTATATAGGGAATTATGGATGTTTTATTTCAGAAACAGGTTAACAGATTATAAAAAGGTAAGTCTTTTTTCACAGACTATCGCTTTCATTTTAATTTGACAAAGTAGGTACACCCCCATATTTGCTTTGTCAAAATAGTCTTGAAATAATGTTTGAATTGAAATGTAGTAGAAATTGATCAAAAAATGTAATGGAGTTTTTTTATCGATATTTGTTTAGGTTGATTGAAAAAAAATACTCAAAAATTCTTTGAAACTGTGACACGTGTACACTAATGTGAATAGATATTACAGTAATACTGAAATATGATTACAAATTTCGAATGAACTTACAGGCTACTTAGAACTACGTACGAGAAGAAATTGAAGGGTACACTTAGAATAAAAGGGATCAACGACACAAGACTTACAATTAGACAATTGAAATTACACTAGATTAATATTAAACCTGCAACTTATTGTACTCATGAGTATTCCAGTATTGCTGTTGTTCGTATATCTAGAGCGTACATATTATTTGGTCAGTTTGTAAATTGGGTATTTACTGAAATTAAATACCAAAAACACTTTTATACGTCATTTTTTATGCTGATTTATAGCATTCCATATCGACACATTATGAAAAAATGAAATAAAATTTTTGTTTTATTTCAACGATGCACAATTTAATTTAATACAATAGCTTTTAGTATATGTAAAAATATTTCAGAGCTTAATTTTTAAACTTAACAACCGAATATCTAAATTCTAGGCGAAGTCAATCGTATATTCTCGAACCACACGGAGGAATGTACACAACAATAAGTGAAGGACTCTCAAAAATATGTTAGAATTTTCTAAGCTTATTTTTAATATAAAAGCGACCTATAGCAAAATCACTGCAACGATATAACTATGACTAGGCGACCCATGGGGTACAACACGTAACCAATGTGTTAAATGTTGCGTTAATCACAATTAAAATTGTTAATACTCTTGACAAGACTTTCATTTTAAAGTGAAACTTTTTTACATCGCCTCAAATTTTTTTCGCCCATCTATCGCATATCACATTCCACAAAACATGAGATCTTTAATTTTACGACTTCTTATAGGTCAGGATTAGTCTGTGCGTTAGATCTTCGACTTTAAATCTATGTGGCAGTGGTTCGAACCTAGAGTGTAGAGTGTTATTTTTTTCATAAATTTCCTCTTGTTATTAGTTATTTTTTTTATAAATATATTTTCTTTTCAGAAGAAAAAAGATTTAAGTGAGATTAAAAACGCGATTTTAATACCTCCAAGAATTTCCCGAAAATTTTCAGTTAAATGCCTACAACCCGAAATAAAGTTTCACTTGCATTGTGGTTTCATAAAAACACACAATGATTTTTTTTAATTGATCATTTTGCATACCACCAGCGGTCATTATAGTTTGTCTGAATAATACGCCTAGGCCATGATAGAATATATTTAGCTTACTAAGCCCACCATACTGTAAAACATTAAGGGTACGTTCGAGAATGAGTAGTTCTAACTCGGGATAGAGTGAACTCGCCCGATAGCGTTCGAGAACCAGCCGAGTAAAACCGAGGGTAACCGATCTATTACTCTGCTCGTATTGCTGAACGCTTTCGTGAAAGTAAACGCAAAGTAATTTTCGTCTGACAGAAGTGATTTTCTCGCGGTGCCTAATCGTTAAATACCTGACAATGACAGTTGATGGTTCTGTGATCTGTGGCTAGCTGATTTTGTTTTTCAGTCGAGGTTACAAATTTGAGCTTTGTGCAGTTGTAAAGTAAAGCGCTTTCGCGGTACAAAGCCATTGTTTTTGTTGACTTTGGACAAGGGATTCTTCTGTTCGTTTTTAACTGACAGAAAACTCGTGGATTGCGAATATCACTACCTAGCGTTTCAAAACCAGTCAAATTTCTCTTTCTTGCAATATATCTATTCTTTTCTTTTTTACCGAGTAAAAACCTCACGAGATTTCGAACGACCCCTTAATTGTTTCGTGACAGTCCAGTTCTTTTTCTTACATTACAAAGTTGGCAAGCAAGCAAGTTGCCTGCCCACTTAATAGCAAGAGGTCGCAGTCGCCTAAAGTACAATTGGTTCCTGCAAAATCTGCAACTTGTGACATAAGATGCCAAGTCACGGTACCCAGTAAATTCGCTGCCTGTCCTATCCTTCAACCGGAACACAGCAATGCAAGTACCGCTGATTGGCGGCAGAAATAGGTAATATTGATGTACCCGTGCAGACAACTCTGATACAAAGTCTCCCTTTGGTAATGTTAGTCAAACGTGTTAAACTAAAATGGTTCACTTTCGTGAACTCGAACTTAACCGTTGCACTTTGACACAAGGAATGTAATATAATTGATTTATGTTGAGCATGTAGCGATTGTCGTAAGTCATTATTCCGCTCTGCCGTTGTCCGATATTGCATTTATCACAGTCTCTACGGAACGCACCAGTGGCGGCACGAAATCGCTTCTCGCGTCGCAGAACTTCCTCAAAGATTCGTGCACTTTCGATTGTTTGTAGTCTGTGGCTAGGTCGCCGTTCTTCGATGTTTCCTCCAGGAATTTGAGCAGGTTCTGGGCGACCTCATGGGGCATTTTGGCGCAGTTAGTCTCGATGAGTACCGCAACGTGCTTACCTATTTCCGACTTTATCAGTTGGGAGGTAAAACTCTTTTCGCAGTCCAGGTCGACGGGATAGTCCCTTGGCGGCGGTTTGTTCAGGCATTCCACGGCCAGCAACGTCAGTGCGATCATGGCCTCGTTCTGCATCACCGAGTGACAAGCCACGAGCATGTTCACCAAGCAGGTGATGCAGCCTTCCACCTGAAACGAATAACAATAGGAATTATTGTTTCACACTCGGCTACTAAGTACCAAATAAATATCAGTTTTCAAGAACAATGTAATACGGTTTTTCTTAAAATTTCATAAAACAAATTTTGCAAAAACACTTGTTTTCACTGTTGTTTTACAATAAAATTCACAACTAAGGTTGCGTTCCGAAACAAATTTTCCTTTGTTGGGTAAAGTTACCCGATTGAAAATCGGTCTTGGAATGGGGTGAAAAGTGATTTCGAGAATTCTGACCTAGCGTCGCGGAACGCGTTATCTATGGATTTTCTAACCCCTCTCCCATATTATGTTTCATCGTTATCTCTCGGTAGAGAGTATTTGTTCTATGATCGCTTGCTGTCGCTATCATCTTTTTGGATTTGGAGTTAATTGCAATGTGCAATCTTGCTACAATAATTCTTTTGTATTTTCCACAATTTACACAGTACAGTGACACACACACACACACACACACACACCTGCAGCAGCGCGGCGCGGGCCTGCCGCTCCAGCGTGGCGGCCTTGGCCAGCAGGCGCGGCGCCTCCCCCTGTACAGTGACACACACACACACACACACACCTGCAGCAGCGCGGCGCGGGCCTGCCGCTCCAGCGTGGCGGCCTTGGCCAGCAGGCGCGGCGCCTCCCCCTGTACAGTGACACACACACACACACACACACACCTGCAGCAGCGCGGCGCGGGCCTGCCGCTCCAGCGTGGCGGCCTTGGCCAGCAGGCGCGGCGCCTCCCCCTGTACAGTGACACACACACACACACACACACACACCTGCAGCAGCGCGGCGCGGGCCTGCCGCTCCAGCGTGGCGGCCTTGGCCAGCAGGCGCGGCGCCTCCCCCTGTACAGTGACACACACACACACACACACACCTGCAGCAGCGCGGCGCGGGCCTGCCGCTCCAGCGTGGCGGCCTTGGCCAGCAGGCGCGGCGCCTCCCCCTGTACAGTGACACACACACACACACACACACACCTGCAGCAGCGCGGCGCGGGCCTGCCGCTCCAGCGTGGCGGCCTTGGCCAGCAGGCGCGGCGCCTCCCCCTGTACAGTGACACACACACACACACACACACACCTGCAGCAGCGCGGCGCGGGCCTGCCGCTCCAGCGTGGCGGCCTTGGCCAGCAGGCGCGGCGCCTCCCCCTGTACATTGACACACACACACACACACACACACCTGCAGCAGCGCGGCGCGGGCCTGCCGCTCCAGCGTGGCGGCCTTGGCCAGCAGGCGCGGCGCCTCCCCCTGTACAGTGACACACACACACACACACACACACCTGCAGCAGCGCGGCGCGGGCCTGCCGCTCCAGCGTGGCGGCCTTGGCCAGCAGGCGCGGCGCCTCCCCCTGTACAGTGACACACACACGCACACACACACACCTGCAGCAGCGCGGCGCGGGCCTGCCGCTCCAGCGTGGCGGCCTTGGCCAGCAGGCGCGGCGCACTATGTGGAGATCGAGTCGGTTTCGGGTCATAAATCTATAACTTCCATGTTTTTATAGATATACAGCTGATTTTTTTTTTAGGTAATCTGAGATAAACGTACTTTAAAATAATATACAGTCTATGCATATAAAAATATATTTAATAATTGTAAAAAAATACAAAACATGAAATATTGAAAAATTATCATAAATTTACGACTAATTTTAAACAATGTGACCTAAATGTTATAATTAATGCAAAATAAACACATAAAATTACTCTTATTAATTAAATATAATAAGAAAAAGAAAATAACATAGAATTATATTATTCTACTAGCTCTACAGCTTCATCTATAAGTTCCATAGACTTTTTATTGGAAGGTTTTCTTAAACTTGTTATGTAAGGGTCTGAAGTGTACAAAAGTGTATGTAAAACGTCTTCATTTGTAGCTACTCTAGAGCATTTTCTAGCATGATGAAGTCTGAATCGTTTATAGTCTTTGTTCCTTGATTCCTGGGCATCTTCGGAGAGCTGTCCAAGAGGTAACACTGAATAATGCCGAATTACACTTTCCCCATGAATTAGGACTTTATGGACAGATGATGGCATATAATATCACATATATTTACTAACATATCGTTGTGCTGTATCGAAAGCATACTGTCCAAATTTCGTAGCATTAATTACTTTTCCGCTAGACATAACTTGAAGTAAAACATAAAATCGTTTTATCAATTCCTCATCCACACCGGTAATTTCTGCAGTGCACTGATAATTTTGAAAAAATCGTCTAGCTGTATTACCGTCATTACTGTTACCAGAACCTTGCTTAGGTTTATCTATATTTAAACCAAGTTCTTCTCTGAACCTTCTTTGTACATATGTCTTCTTTTGTTTTTTCAAATCTTTATTTTCTGTCGTTGTAGCAGACCATTTTTCAAAGCCTACATTATAAGATATATGTAAAATTAGTTCCATAAATCTAATCCAGCAATGTAAAGTCGAAAGCCCATATTGATAAGAATTTTCGTCAACAGGTTTATTTTGTACTTTTTCTAAATTGTTCATCTCTGTAGGTCTTGCACCACAAATAGTACATACAGCACCTGATGAAGTTTCTGACAAAACTTGAGCCACTTTCCCGTCAACCATTGTCAAAAATAATGTGTGTTTGATTGCAATACTTTCACCATTTTTATTGATTAAGCTTGTTGTGAGAGCGTTTCTTTGAGCTATAATTTCATTAACTACACTTGTAGTTTTCTCTGGTGTCTCTTTTGAAAATTCTATTAAAATGGGCCTACAAAATCTTACTGATGATGGAACAGGGTTTTCCCACAAAGTTTCATTTGTATTAATATCAACAAGTTTCAGAGGTACTAATGAAGATATAAATAAATTTGTGTCAGAAATTAACTCATCCTCTTCAGTTAAGACTTGCTTGTATTCACTTTGTCCGCTTGAGCCATCACAGCCCCATTTCGAATACAGCATTAAATGTTTTTTGCCAGCTTTGTATACACCATTGATTTTCAAAATTCTTGCAATAGTGTGATCCAGCAGATCTTGCAGTTTTATTTTTGCTGTAATATTATTAATTTCTATGCTTGATCTTGGTGGGTAGCACATTCCTTTAGCTTCCTGAATTGATTTATATGACGGAAATAATACGCAGTTCTTCGCAATTAAGCAATTTCTCATGTTTTCATACTGTGCCATGTTAAGGTCCAACTCTATAAAAATACTGAGAGCTTCATCTTTAGAGTACGCTGTTAAATGTGCCGGTTCATTTAAAAGATTTTGACGTATTTCACTTTTTTTATCTATGGGTAATACTCGTAAAATTTCGACAATGAATGCTTCTTCCGTTTCCCCTTGAGATCTCAATCCTTGAAGATATGAATTCAGTATAAAATCAAGGCCACATGTTTCAAGCAACTCCTTGTTTTTTCGTCTTTGTGTTCTATCGGAACTGTCTTCGTAGGTTTTAGAAGGGCGTCCTCGCTTCCCCGTCGATGTCGAAGGTTCAGATTCACAAGTAGGATCTTCCAGATTTACTGTGAATGTGGCATTCAACCACAGGCTATTCTGATTTAATTATTTTTCTTTATTTCTGCCAGATTTAGTGTAGCGTTGACGAAAGTTCGTAATAAGATTTTTTTGTACACTCGCGACAATTTTAGCGATATTTGCCTCAGAAAAGTTGATAAAATTATTCCGTATATAACTTGTTAAAGCAACAACATAATTCCCATCACTTTCAATCAAAACAAGACATTAGGTCGCGTCTGGTACATTGGAATTCACTCATTGCGAGAGAGTAGGTGGTTAGATACACTTTTAATAACGACAATAACGAACGAAAAACAGTATGTAATTATTCAGTATGCAGATGCTCTATTTTATATTAAATAACTGATTTGAAACGTGTGCAAAGTATGGGAATAAAAACTATTTATCATTATGTGGTTACTCGGTTTCCTATGTGTTTTATTGATAATTTATTTTGTAGGCGAACTAAAAATGGTGAGAAATACTCGATACATTATCAAAACATAAACCGCAATTAATAATATATCACAAGTGTAACCTATATCAACTAATAAAACAAATAGATTCGCCCACGTATTTTTAAGAAATTATTACTATTTCATGTTATGATAGATAGCATTATGTTGTGCAATGAAGTTGCAACTTTTTTTTTCTTCCTGTATAATAATATTAAATTTCCTATCAAATAACATCATTTACAGACCTTCGGCAAATTTCGGCAACTGTCAAAACTCTAATTGAAAGTTTCAGATACGCAAAAATGATATGTCATGAGATAAATATTTCTAGTAAATATATTTATAAATATATAGCATATTTGTGTATACCAAAAAAAAGTATATATTATAAGCTTTCTAAAATGGTATAATACTTGTATAATTTTCATTGCTAGCTTACTAGAAAATCATCCTGAAAAAAATACAAATTATGATGTTTTCGTGATAATTTTTCAATCATCGTATTTAGATGCTCTTTACTATAAAAAAGTACTAGTTACATACATAATTTATACATAATATAGTAGATCAACTTCTTAGCTATAGTTTGAGGTATAATACAAGTACCTGCGCCGATTTTTACAAAATGTATTTATGGCCAAGCTCTCTTAGGCACCTCCACATAGTGCGGCGCCTCCCCCTGTACAGTGACACACACACACACACACACACCTGCAGCAGCGCGGCGCGGGCCTGCCGCTCCAGCGTGGCGGCCTTGGCCAGCAGGCGCGGCGCCTCCCCCTGTACAGTGACACACACACACACACACACACCTGCAGCAGCGCGGCGCGGGCCTGCCGCTCCAGCGTGGCGGCCTTGGCCAGCAGGCGCGGCGCCTCCCCCTGTACAGTGACACACACACACACACACACACCTGCAGCAGCGCGGCGCGGGCCTGCCGCTCCAGCGTGGCGGCCTTGGCCAGCAGGCGCGGCGCCTCCCCCTGTACAGTGACACACACACACACACACACACACCTGCAGCAGCGCGGCGCGGGCCTGCCGCTCCAGCGTGGCGGCCTTGGCCAGCAGGCGCGGCGCCTCCCCCTGTACAGTGACACACACACGCACACACACACACCTGCAGCAGCGCGGCGCGGGCCTGCCGCTCCAGCGTGGCGGCCTTGGCCAGCAGGCGCGGCGCCTCCCCCTGTACAGTGACACACACACACACACACACACACACACACCTGCAGCAGCGCGGCGCGGGCCTGCCGCTCCAGCGTGGCGGCCTTGGCCAGCAGGCGCGGCGCCTCCCCCTGTACAGTGACACACACACACACACACACACACACACCTGCAGCAGCGCGGCGCGGGCCTGCCGCTCCAGCGTGGCGGCCTTGGCCAGCAGGCGCGGCGCCTCCCCCTGTACAGTGACACACACACACACACACACACCTGCAGCAGCGCGGCGCGGGCCTGCCGCTCTAGCGTGGCGGCCTTGGCCAGCAGGCGCGGCGCCTCCCCCTTTTTTTTTGTCCCGCTGAGGAAATGCATTAAACTGCATACCACCGAGCCTTTGGTTATGTGGGGCTCTCCTTCCCAGACGGGGAAGGCCTACCCACTAAAACCTCAGCGCCGCCATCAGGCATTGTAGGGGAGCCTCAGGATCGAGTGTCGCATCTGAGGACCCCCAGCCTTTGCTCCCCTGTTTCTACCAGGGGAGCCCTTCTCGGGGGAGTGTTCGCAACCTCCCCCGTCCGACCTCCTACGGCGACACCCCTCGACCAGGCGGGGGTGTGATCCCTCCCGGGTCGTGGGCACGAGCTTTGTCGTGCTCGCCAGCGACCCGCGGCGGCGCATCAGGCCATTATCTGGCCCGACGCCGCCTCCTTCGAGCGGGATCGGCCATCTCCCGATCCCGCTCGGCGGCCTCCTTCTGGAGCATCACAGCTTCGCAGAAGGAGGCCGCAGCCCTCCAACCTCCCTCATCCGCCAGCATTGCCGCAATCAACGCTGGCGGAGACAGATCTTGCCCGATCTCTTCGACCAAGACCCGGCGTTCGGAGTCCCAAGCGGGACAATCCGCCAGCGTGTGCTGGGCCGAGTCGAGGTCGGATGCGCAATAGTGGCATCGTGTCGTGTCCTCCCGCCCTATTCGATTCAGATACTCACCGAAACAACCATGTCCGGTAAGTATCTGAATCAAGCGGTAGGTGACTTCCTCCTTCCCGTGGAGCCAGGCTTCGAAGTGCGGGAGTATAGCACCGACGGCGCGTTGACGCGCACAGCCCCCCGACTCTAGCTGTGCACGCCAGTCCCTCTCAGCCCGCCGGTGCAACTCCCGCCTGTGCATTCCGTGCGCGGGTTCTGGGGGGCTCCCTCCGTCTCTCCCCCGGTCGACATGTCGCGGCGCGTTATACATCTCCGCGTACATGTCGGCCAGGATTTCGAAAGGGGGGGAGCGCCCCAGAACCGTCGCCGCCTCGTATGAGATTGTACGGTAACCCCGTACGATCCGTATAGCCATTGTCCGCTGCATGCTCCGGATGAGAGCTCTGCAGCGGGAGGACCTCGTGCAGTCTCGCGACCACACGGGGGCCCCATACAAGGCCACGGACCGCACGACGCCCGCGTACAGGCGGCGAACACCGTCCCTCGGTCCCCCGAGGTTGGGCAGCAGGCGGTGTAAAGCACCCGCTACCCTTTTGACTCGGGGAACCAACCGCACGAAATGCTCCTCGAAGCTCCACCTGCTATCCAAGGTGAGGCCAAGGTACTTGATATGTGGCCCCACCTGGACCTCCGCGTCACCTACCCATATCCGGCAGCTGGGTGGTTCCCGGCGCCTTGGAAGGCCGTGGAACCATAGCGCCTCGGTTTTGTGCGGCGCTATTTCTAGACCCAGCCGGCGGATTGCCCTCACGACACATGCCACCCCCAGTTTGGCAAGCCTGAGCGTCTGCCCCCGTCGTCACGACGAGAGTGTCGTCGGCGTAACAGACGACATTCACGCCGCGAGGAAGGCTGGTGCGAAGGACCATGTCGTATGCGAGGTTCCATAAAAGGGGTCCCAAAACCAACCCCTGTGGAACGCCGCACTCGACCC